>LR994566.1:1800000-2260000 GCA_905187585.1 Cyaniris semiargus | reverse complement strand
TACAAAGCGGTTTATTCGCTCGAAGGACCATATTAGTCCAGTTAATATAGGGTACTGTGTTTAATATTATCCATCCCAATGGATCCATAGTTACTTGAGAGACTCTACATTTACTTTATAATAAAAGATTATTCTATACTAAAATCCGTCTGTATCTTATAACATCTTTACGACTTAACCGCTAAACCGGCTTTAAAAATAAAATTTGGAGTACATATGCTTTGAGTCCCAGGAAAGGACATAGAATATTTTTAAGAACTTATATGACTAGATTTCCACCCCCGAAAATCCGTGCGCACAGAAATACAGCAATTCATTGATTGCACAAAAACCGTATTTTTTCTGGAATGAAGGCTAAGTTCCAAATTTCACCTAAATCGGTTTAACAGTTAAAGGCCTGATAGACGTACGAACTTAAAGCACGCGGGTTTTAAGTTCGCGAACTTACTCGGCTCGCGTCGGTGACACACGAGAATCGCTCACACTGGAATACCATGCCCCCAGGCTCGCGGCTCGCAGTCTTGCCAGACGTTCGAGCCGAGACGAGCTACGAGTAAAATTCCAAGACGGCCAACTTGCGCGGCAATCTTTAAGTACGAGGTTTTTAGGTGACACACAGGCGATTAAGATCGTCGAGCCAAAAGTCCACGTACTTACTCGCACGTCTATCACCCCTTTTAGAGTAGACGGACTAACTAACTTTTTCACTAGTCACTATAGTGTATATTTCGAAATCAACAGTATGTCGTCGATCCTAGATGTCAAGAGCAAGAGCAGCAGTACACTGGGTTATAGTTCGGAACAAACCCATTGAACTTCAGCATGTTACTATATCTCTACGAATAATAAAAACTAAGGACGACATTTGACGACCTCTGTGGCTCAATTGGTTGAGTGTGTGGCAGCTCAAGCCGGGGGTCGCGGGCTCGAATCCCGCCGACGGAACAAAAAGTTTTCAATGTTCCCGGGTGTGGATGTGTATTAAATATGTGTATGATATAATAAAAATCTTAAATATATGTATAGTATAAAAGTATTAAATATATTTCCGTTGTCTGGTACCCGTAACACAAGTCCTTCAGGTACTTAGCACGGGGCCAGACTGACGTGGTGTGAAGCGTCCATAGATATTATTAAGGAAGAGTAACTGTGCCAAAACATTTGTCCACGAGTCTACAAAATGTGACCCGAATACATGCATACTTTAATTTATTTTATTTTTATTTTATTTATTAAGAGGAAAACTTACAGCTAGATAACAAGGACATAATGATAAACATAGAACGATAATTAATACATAGTGTATTCGGTACACAATTTTGTGTAAAGTGACAATTAACGTCAACGACTTTATTTCGTAAATTTGAGTGTTAGTGTTTCACGTTGCTATTGCCATATTTTAGTGTGCGAAAAGGAACCAAATTCAAAACGGTTGAAGTATGGGAGTTACGTTTCCTTAGTTTTTATTATTCGTAGCTATATCTATTTTTTATTCAACGTCAACGTAATACCGGAAACATAATGTTTTGGAAATTCGGACATAGTCGTAAAACTATATCGTTTGATATTCGACCTTCGTGCTCATGATTTAGGGTCCGTATTCCTTTGACTGCGTTTTACGATGTTTTAACCGACTGAAAAAAGATGTAAAATGTTGCAAGTTCATTTTATTGTGAAGCGTAGCTGTTGTAACTGTATTATAGTTTGTAAAATGTTAGTTTATTTGTTATATTTTATAGTTTTATCTCATAGATTTTTGATAATATCACTTAATCACTCTCCAAATTATTATCAAATGCATTTTGGCTAAATGTTCAGTCATCCGGGCAACATGTTTAGATACCAATCTCTAGCCTCAAGATTCTGGCGAACTCTACCCTCTTGCTAATAAAAAGTTACACAGCGTGTATAGAGGGTGCATAAGATTTTTTCTACTAATAATCATTTTTTGACATAAGGCCTGTATAACGATGCTGTCATTTCCATACTAATTTCTCTGTATAGACTCTGTGTAACGTGTGTGTAACTTAAAAACTCCTGTTTAACTATTCACACGTTGAACGCATGTTTAAGAAGTTTTTATTAGTAAGAGCCCTACCCCCTTACTAATAAACGTTGTATAAGCTTTGAATAGTTATACAGTGTTTTGTTCCTGTCACACAAGTGACATTTTTAATTGGATTTAAGAAGACAAAACACTGTATAACTATTCAAAGCTTATACAGCGTTTATTAGTAAGGGGGTTAGTGTTTAAATGTCAATAATATATTTTACTAGATGACGCCCGCAACTCCATTTACGCAACCGTACATTTTTCCAAGATAAAAATTATACTATGTCCTTTCCCAGGTCTCAAAGTATCATTATACTAAATTTCATCGAAATCAGCTTTGCGGTTTAAGCATTTTTTTTTTATGAAATAAGGGGGCAAACGAGCAAACGGGTCACCTGATGGAAAGCAACTTCCGTCGCACATGGACACTTGCAGCATCAGAAGAGCTGCAGGTGCGTTGCCGGCCTTTTAAGAGGGAATAGGGTTATAGGGGAGAGTAGGGATGGGAAGAGAAGGGAATAGGGAAGTTAAAGGAAGGGAATAGAGTAGGGGATTGGGCCTCCGGTAAACTCACTCACTCGGCGAAACACAGCGTAAGCGCTGTTTCACGCCGGTTTTCTGTGAGAACGTGGTATTTCTCCGGTCGAGCCGGCCCATTCGTGCCGAAGCATGGCTCTCCCACGTAAGAAGAGGGAACAGACAGACAGACTGACAGAAAGATAGACAGGCATTCTTTCCATTAATAATATTAGTTTAAGTAAGTATGGATGTAATACTATAATGCGGCGGCCGCACATGCGTCTATCGTCAGTCGTGCAGCTTCGTGCAATGTGACGATACCACTGGTGAGTGGTGACTGGACGATACACGCAGATCGTCCAATGGTATCGTCTCAAGCAAGAAGCGGCTGCAGCATTATGAACATCTATACTAATATTATAAAGCGGAAGAGTTTGTTAGTTTTTTTTTTTTTTTTTTTTTTTATGAAATAAGGGGACAAACGAGCAAACGGGTCACCTGATGGAAAGCAACTTCCGTCGCCCATGGACACTCGCAGCATCAGAAGAGCTGCAGGTGCGTTGCCGGCCTTTTAAGAGGGAATAGGGCAATAGGGTAGGGGAGGGTAGGGAAGGGAATAGGGGAGAGTAGGGAAGGAAATAGGGGAGGGTAGGGAAGGGAAAAGGGTAGGGGATTGGGCCTCCGGTAAACTCACTCACTCGTCGAAACACAGCGCAAGCGCTGTTTCACGCCGGTTTTCTGTAAACCCGTGGTATTTCTCCGGTCGAACCGGCCCATTCGTGCCGAAGCATGGCTCTTACACGTAAAATGTTTGTTTGTTTGAACGCGCTAATCTCAGGAACTACTGGTCCGATTTTAAAAATTCTTTCAGTGTTAGATAGTCCATTTATCGAGGAAGGCTTAGGCTATATTTTATCACGCTAAGACTAATAGAAGCGAAGAAATAGAGGAAAATGTGGAAAAAACGGGGGGAAATTATTTGAAAGGGCTTATTTGAACGCGCTAATCTCAGGAACTACTGGTCCGATTTGAAAAATTCTTTCAGTGTTAGATAGCCCATTTATCGAGGAAGGCTATAGGCTATATTTTATTACGCTAAGACTAATAGGAGCGAAGAAATAGAAGAAAATGTGGAAAAAACGGGGGAAATTATTTGAAAGGGCTTATCTCACGAACTACTAGAGCAATTTTTCTGTTATTCGGGTCAGATAAGAAGTAGACCACGTAAAGGATCATGGGCTATTTTTTGTAGACTAATTTGTCTGTGAAATATCTAATTTACGCAGACGAAGCCGCACGGAACGTCTAGTATTATTATACTATACGAAGGTTTAAAAAACTGACCAGCAACTGAATTGGTCTGAAAAAAAAACCACAGCTGAACATACAACCTCCTTTTTTGTAAGTCAGTTACGTGGAGGAGCACTTGTCCAACAACAGCGCTGGTCATTACCGGGATTGAACCGGTAACCAGTGCGCGTTATGCTTATGGCGCGCGGCGAGACACTATAACCGCTCACCCCAGTCGAGTAGCGATAGCAGAAAAAGTTTGTGTAAATATATGTAACGTTTGGGTAGTGTCCGACTAAAGGTCAATTCAGACCGCAACGCGACGCGTAGATCACATTTATAAATTTGTATTGACTTGACAGATTTTAATTGCGTGTTGCGACAATCTAATCACGAGGTTATAAGTTATAACCCCTGTTAAGTAACGACACCAGAAAAAGTAAAATATTTAGCGTGTTAGGTAGATTCCGAATAAATGACTTCTTGACCGAAGCTAAAAGCTTTAAATCTCTATGAATTTTATATCCAGAATAGCTCAGATTTTTTTACATTATATTTTTAAAGCTGTAAAATAACGAATAACTAAATAAGACAAAATAATGTGTAAGGTAAGGCGGGGTAAGACAATCACGCGGGGAAGACTATCACAGTGTAGGTAACTCGTTATACGCAGCTTCATTCTCTAGTTTGTCACGATGGTACCACCCGGTAAACACTCAAAAAGTTTCGGCTCAAAACACGGATGTCGCTACTTTACGTACAAAAGGCAAAAATGATACTGTGATAGTCTTCCCCGCGTGATTGTCTTACCCCACCTTACCATACGTGAATAAAAAAATAACAAATATTACTAAAATTATTATTGTTACATTATATAAATACGTACTTTTAAATATATTATCACGGTTGCATCTACTGTTTTTTAAGAAAAGCTCGGTTTTAAAAGATGATATTTAGTTTTTTCAGAGGATTACGTGGTTGGATAACGCCGTCGGTCCTGGCGACAATTTTTGGCGACAGTTTACATATAATTAACGTTTTTTATTTTAAGTAAGTACGTGTGTTAATTTTAATTTTATTCGCGTTTTTTTGCTATCCGTACCCAACCCCTGTGCAGTAACCGCCGCACCTACAGCGCCTCTATTATCACAGATCTGTGCTCACGCGACTTCGTTAATACATCGTATATAGCTGCATTGAACCCCTTACTAAATAGTTTTCACACTGTGTTTTTTTTTTATTAAATAAGGGGGCAAACGTGCAAACGGGTCACCTGATGGTAAGCATCTACCGTCGCCCATGGACACTCGCAACATCACAAGAGCTGCAGGTGCGTTGCCGGCCTTTTAAGAGGGAATACGCTCTTTTCTTGAAGGTTTGCAGGTCGTATAGGTCCGGAAATACTGCTGGTGACAGTTCGTTCCAGAGCTTTACAGTGCGCGGCAGAAAGTTACGCGAAAAACGCACTGTGGAAGACTGTGTATAGTTTTAGTTTTTATCTGATACGTTGGCCCAGAAAAGACTAATACAAGCGATTAGAAACGTGTAGAGGCATTTTCGTCTACGATTGCTAACAACGCGACTATGCAATGTGCATGCTTTACTTCGCAATCATGGTGGCCATCGTGGCTCGAACAAAATATTCGTCTATGATTGCTCATGATCAATCGATAATGCATACTATAATAATACTGGTAATGGGGTGAATGCAGGGTAAGAGAAAAGTTAAAGCTTCTTTATCGGCCGCTTATATTTTATTTGTTAAAGGCCGGTAACGCACCTGCAGCTCTTCTGATGTTGCGATTGTCCATGGGCGACGGTAGTTCCATCAGGGGACCCGTTTGCTCGTTTGCCCCCTTATTTTATAATAAAAAAAATCACCGTTGTACCCTTTTTTTGTAAGAACCCAAAATGTCAAACTCGCGTCAGGACTCAGGACACGTGACGTGGTTGAAAATTCTAAGGACGGAGAGTAGACCGCCAGCGTAAGGTAGGAGAGGATGTACTATCAGAGAACTTTATAGATGGCGGACCTACGTAATTTGGTCGCGTTACGTCAAACCTAGCCATCAGATCACGGCTATTGAATTGACATAACCCGACCAAAAGACGTAGGTCCTTCAACTGCCTATGAATCAATTTCTTCCATGGCACCTACTAAATGTTTTTATTATTTACTAGCTTTTGCCCGCGGCTACGCTCGCGTTAAGAAGTGTTATTATTATTTAGGTATCAGTCTCAGCTCGATCGGTATATCCTCTATTTTATCCCTTGGGGGTAGAATTGATCAAGATCCTTTCTTAGCGGATGCCTACATCATAACATCTACCTGCATGCCAAATTTCAGCCCGATCCGTCCAGTGGTTTGGGCTGAGCGTTGATAGATTACTATGTCAATCTTAATTAATAATACTTAATTATTTAGATTTAGTGAATAATTAAGTATTATTTAAATCATCATTTACTAATAGATCTAAACTCCCTCCTGCACGCGCACCCCCGCCTTGGTGACGCCCACTTCGCAAAGGGCCGTGCAGCAGAAATCGTAATATTTTAATTTCGCCATAACTTCAAAATCAAACGTCCAATTTTAATCATTCAAAGACCAAATACTATCTACATAAACTGTGCTTAGTGATGAAATAATTTATTTTGATAAGGATAATAGCATGAGTAAAATAAACGCGTTTAAATGAGGTCCAAAAAAATTCAAGATTTTTAAATAAAAAAATGGTTGTTGTGCCTCACTCGACATAGATAAGTATAGTGTGTCGCGGACTTTTTTGTAGATATTTATAAGATCTACAATTAATTAGAACATTTTATGGTTCTATCTTTTATAGTTTAGGCAGCGTACGCAAAATAAGTAACTTTTCTGGTTGATTTTTACACCTTGTGTCCGAAAAACCCAAACCCTATTTTTTTCCAAAATAAAATTTAGCCTATGTTACTCGTGGATAATGTAGCTTTCGAATGGTGAAAGAATTTTTAAAATCGGTCCAGTAGTTTTTGAGCCTATTCATTACAATTAAACAAACAAACAAACAAAGTTTTCCTCTTTATAATATTAGTGTACTTAGATAGATTATTAATAGAGTTATTACTCTACAACGCTAAATGTATGCTATTTCGTTTCCTCTTTTACCGGCACTACCGAGTAATTTTTTCAGTAGACATAATATAATTAAAAATCGGCCAAGTGCGAGTTGGACTCGCGCACGAAGGGTTTCCTAGCAGTTGAGAGCAAAAATTGGAGAAAAAAGTGTATGGGATTTTTGTATGGGAGCCCCCCTTAATTATTAATTTTATTTAAATTTTAATATTATTACAATACTAGATGACGCCCGCAACTCCGTTGCGCCAAAACTCGTTTATCGCGCGGGAACTGTACATTTTTCCGAAACAAAAAGTATCCTATGTCCTTTCCCGGGACTCAAAGTATCTCCATGTCGAATTTCAGAAAAATCGGTTCAGCGGTTTGGGCGTGAAGTATTCTCTAGCTATTACCGTTCAGGTTCTTGAGTTACAGCCTGAAGACAGACGGACAAACGGACAGACATCGAAGTGTTATAGTAATAGGGTCCCGTTTTTACCCTTTGGATACGGAACCCTAAAAAGTATGTTTGTATACTTAGTTCTTATAAATGTATAATGGATACTTATGGATAGTATGTCTGTATAATGAAGAATCGAGGTTAGCATTAAACAGGTCGAGTGCCGACCCGCTTCGGATCTCACAGATATATACGAAATATGCATAATATTATAATGACGTACTATGTTGACAGACTGACAGACTGACAGACTGAATATAATAACTAACCCGGAAACGTGCTATTTTGTGTTCCCTCCAAAACTCCATCGAAAGTTTCAGTAAAGCGTCTACCACTTTACTGAATCGACCGACTTGACTTTTTGAATGTATTCGACTTTTACTTAGATGATATAGTAAAACGTTGTTGAAAATTAACCTTTGTATGTGGCAAAGCACACCCCCGGTGTCAGTGCTAAAAGCCAAAAAAAAAAATAACTAACAGCTGTACTTGTCGCATTCAGAGACATTTATGTTTTTCAAAAAATGCCTCTACTTTGGATAATCAGTTAAATATTCTGTATTCTGATTCCTCACGCTTATTTAGTTAATATTTAATACTAGATGACCCGTGAACTTAATATCACTTCCCTCCTAATATAAACCTTCCCTGGACTTCCTCGAATATTTCAACACTAAAATTAGCCAAGTCGGTTCAGCCGTTCTCGAGTTATAGCAAGACTAATAAAATATAAGATTCATTTTTATTTATGTAGATAAAAAGATTTTATTTAATAGGTTGGGGTAAAAGACTTTTCGCATTATAGTATGTATTAGTGATGAGCAAAATTGGTCTTGGTCTTGCAGTCTTGGTCTTTAGTCTGCCAAAAATGCAAGACCAAGACCAAGACTACCCTAAGACTAGCAAGACCAAGACCAAGACCGACTATGCAGTTTTTTTTTGTGATCTGTATTCTGTATAGGCAAGCGACCCAGCGTCATGATTTTTTTCCATACAAGAGTTTTAAAAAGTTCCTCTTTCAGCGCTGCTACTTTCACAGCGAACTCTATATAGGGGACCCATACACTCCCTAAAGTATTATCATTTAGTTTTGTAACACTTTGTAGATCGATAAATAGATTTTATTTCTATACATGCATTCTAAATGGAATTTCACCTCATTGCGCTGATCATTGCGGTAAGTATACAGTAGGGCCTCGGTAATCCGGACTCCCGCTTGTTCGGTGATCGCTGTAATCCGGCCGGCCGGAGCTTTAAACACTGCTTTAAAATGGGCTGAAGATAACGAATTTGATAGCCACGAAGTTATGTTTCTCCGTCAACTTAGAGACTGGGCTTTAGAAATGAAGTGCGAAAATCATAAACAGAAGAGTATTACAGACTTATTCAAAAATAATTAAGTAATGTTTTATTTTAACTTACTGATTTCTTAGATGGTTGTAATTATGAACATGTACATTTTGTCTTTATGCTATAATATAAAAATTAATTAAAGAAACTAAGGTTAACCTTAGTTTTATTAACATTAAATATTGCATAATATAATCCGGACGCCTCGATAATTCGAAAAGGGTCTTGTTTTTGCCTCTCCGGATTAACGAGGCCCATTTAAATCGGTCCGCAGGGAGCGCCAATTTCCCAGTTCCGGGTTTTAAATACGTTATTATCGAAACCTGCGCATCTGCATTCTGCACTGAATAATGCATTCTATAATAGCCTATCTCCTGTAGTCGCCTATGTACCATAGTAGCCTGTATGACCTGTATGATATAGATTATAGAGTATTTCGATCCCAAAGGCCAAACGTATTCTATCCATACTTCCATACTATAATATAAATATTATAAATACGAAAGTATCTCTGTCTGTCTGTCTGTCTGTCTCCCTTTCACGTCAAAACTACTGAACCGATTGTAATGAAATTTTGTACACAGATACTCTAGAGCCTGAGAAAGGTCATAGACTACATTTTGATGAGGGAAAATATCTTATTTCCATGAAAATGAATTCGCATTGTAGTTCGAATATGTGACAACAGATGGTGTTTTTATTTCTGACGACCTCCGTAGCTCAGTTGGTTGAGCGCGTGGTCAGCGCTCAACCCGGGGTCCCGGGTTCGAATCCCGCCGACGGAACAAAAAGTTTACAATTTTCCAGGGTCCTGGATGTGTAAAATATTATATTTATATGTATCATATAATAAAAATCTTAAATATATGTATAATATAAAAGTATTAAAATGTATATTTCCGTTGTCTGGTTCCTGTAACTGTCCTAGGCACTTAGCACGGAGCCAGACTGACATGGTGTGAAGTGGCCATAGATATTATTATTATTATTCATTCGTAATATTAACATAATTGTTTAGTACGGATAGGTATGAGAATAAATAGTTATACATTTAATAAAATTGCATAAAAATAGTAATAAGTAAAGTAAGTACATAAACATGATTACAAAGATCCCACCCAATTATTAGTTTGACGTGGCCTCGTGTCTATCTGTCTGTCTGTCTGTCTGTGTGTGTGTGTGTGTGTGTGTGTATGTGTGTCGTTTGTTTCTGTCCGTGGCATCGTACTAACCAAACGGGTGGACCGATTTTGATCTAGCTTTTTGTTTTTAAAAGCTATCGGCTTTTAAATGATCGAGAGTGTTCTTGGTCATAGTTCATCATTATCAGCTCGCTCACTTCTGGAAAATTTGGGCTTCATTTTTAAGAGTTTTGAAATCTTTATTTATCATTTAACTCTATGTAGAGTTCAAAAGTTCGGTAAAAATGTTTGTACGTCTTGAAATATAGCGTATACGTCAAGACTCAAAGAATTCGTGCACAAATAAACAAACGCACGTGTTTTATATGTATAGATAAACAATCTGTCTTATTGACATGTCTAAACAGTGGACCGTGAGTCGTGACTTTAAGCATCCCACGGGTACCATCCATTTGCCAACAATTCCAAGCCGTAGAGGATCTACGAATATACTTTCCCGTTGTTACCCTTTGGGTACGGGGTTCCGTACCCAAAGGGTAAAAACGGGACCCTATTACTAAGACTTCGATGTCTGTCCGTCTGTCTGTCTCCAGGCTGTATCTCAAGAACCGCTATAGCAAGACTTTTGAAATTTTTACAGATTGTGTATATCTGTTGCCGCTATAACAAAAAATACAAAAAATAAAATAAAATACATAATTCCACCAAAAACATTTCATGTAAAATGTTACCTCGACGACCACAAAAGGTTTGCCCTATGAAAAAGACATCAGATCTAATGTGGAGCCAAGCTTCTGAATATACACGGCCTAACTCTATCGATCCTAACTCCAACAAATTCTACATATCACAAAGTATGTATGGCTTCGCTGTTTTGCTACCGTCCTGGAGGTGAGACCAATATTTAGTTTCTGATCTAAAGTAAGTAACAAAACAGCCAAGCCATATATACTTACTGATATGTAGAATTTGTTGGAGTTAGGGTCGATCGAGTTAGGCCGTGTATATTCAGAAGCTTGGCTCCACATTAGATCTGATGTCTTTTTCATAGGGCAAACCTTTTGTGGTCGTCGAGTTAACATTTTACATGAAATGTTTTTGCCGGGATTTCAGTCCTTTTTGTAAGTTGCTACTTGCTAGGCAGTCTTTTTAGTTTTTTTTTTTTTTTTTTTTTTTTTTTTTTTTAAATTAAGAGGTTTTTAGTTAATGTCTATCCCGTGTAAACTTTTATGTCCTAATTCATAAGATTGGTGAAAGTCTCATATTTAAACTTCCATTACGCCTACTAAACTTATTTTACGGCGTAACCAAATTTCGGCGTAAGTATTTTAGATATCAATAAAATCTAAAGTATTAGACCTATTCAATTGAGACTTTGCATGTTTAATAAGTCTATTATTGACATCATATCCTGAGAATATGAACTATCTGCTATATTGGAAACCAACTCTATGAGGGTCAACTTCCACCCCCCTATTTTAGGGGATGGGGGGCGAAAATTACAAGTTTATGATTTTTTTTGTTGTTTGTATACTAAACTTAGATTACATACCAAATTTTGGCTTTCTAGCACTTCAAGAAGTAGCCAAACATTTTGATGACCATCAGTGTGTCAGTGACGAAATCGGCGTATTTTAGTTATCTATAAAATCTAAAGTATTAGAGTTGTTCAATTGAGACTTTGTATGCTTAGTAAGTATATTGATGACATCATATCCTGAAAATATGAACTATCTGCTACAACGGAAACCAATTCTATGAAGGTTAAAAAAAACAGCGAAACACTTCGAGAAAAGGTAGGTAGTGCCCTTGCGCTTCGCTTGGCTCGTCTCGGCGGGGACACTACCGTGTCCCCAGATATTTGGGGAGGGCTCCCATACAACAAACGTGATTTTTTGGCCTTTTTTTCTCGATATCAATAATGGTATATAGGTAGGCAGGTAGGCACTTAATATTTTTACAAAGATCTTTTTTATTTCTGTTCTTCAATCATTAATAATAATTAATAAATTCTTCAATAATTAATAAAATAAAAATTTAAAGGGGGCTCCCATACAAAAAACACAATTTTTGGCCTATCTTTGCTCTATAACGGTACGGAACCCTTAGTGCGCGAGTCCGACTCGCACTTGGCCGATAGTTTTTTTTGGTCAACTTTTTATTTTAATCTATTTTTCAGTGAGGTAAGTTTAACCCGATTCCTTCAGAAGAGTTTGTACATTTGGCTCACCTAAACTTGTCGTAATTGAGTAAGACGGATAGATTTGCCATGCGCTCTCTGTACCGCCATAACGAACATAGTAGCATAATCGTCTATAATTGCCCGTGATTCAAATGCTTTTGCGATAAGCATTATGCAATATAGATTCGCAATCATGGCACAATCAGTCCAACGAGGTTACAGGTTGTGATGGAGGCACTTCACATGGCTATTTGTATTTGCGTATTTGATGTTTTCGCCAAACAATCACCATGTGTAGACGGTATGTTTGACAAAGTATTGGCCTTATTTGACAAATATGACCAATACCAAATACACGTATCCGTACCTTTGTCGGTTCTCGACGCACATCAAAAGAGTCAAATAGGCAAGTAAACAAAATCAAGTAAAAGTTTGGTATTTGACGTCCATGTGTGGAAAGCCGTATTTGCCTTTATTTGCTTGTTTGTATGCGTCAATAATTTTGCCAATAGCAAATACAAATAGCCATGTGAAGTGCCTCCATGAGAATGAACATCAAATACTTGGTATAACAGGGTTTTCAGTTTTCACTAGAAAACAATTCTACTAACAAATGTACGTTTTCCGTAACGTAACGTGATATGGATGAGGCAGTCATTGTTGACAAAATGTACGGGTTCCGTGTGCTGCGAGCGGGGGCTCAGCCACAAATTAATTATGTTTAGTGTTGGCGTAATTAACTTATGTGATCGATAGCCGTGAAATCTGACCGCACGCCGCTAGGGTCGTGCTGATTGTCGATAGTAATTTATCGATATTACCTTTTTGACGACCTCTGTAGCTCAGTTGGTGGGCTGTTGGTAGCTCAAGCCGGGGGTCGCGGGTTCGAATCCCGCCGACGGAACAAAAAGTTTTCAAAGTTCCTGGGACATGGATGTGTATTAAATATATGCATCATATAATAAAAATCTTAAATATATGTATAGTATAAAAGTATTAAATATATTTCCGTTGTCTGGTACCCGTAAAACAAGTCCTTCAGGTACTTAGCATGGGGCCAGACTGACGTGGTGTAAAGCGTCCATAGATAATATTATTATTATTATTAATAATAATTTATCGATATTAGTTACTTTGGTAACCGATTGACACTGAGAATCCATATTTATAAATGCGTAGGCTTTCTGTCGCGTTGTTAGCTCTTCTAAGCCCCTTAACGTGTCTGTCTGTCTGCCTGTGTGTATGACTGTTCGTGGCATCGCGTAGCATTCAAACGGGTGGGCCGAATTTTATCCTTTTTTTTTTAAATTCTAAAATGTTCTTAGCATCATCAGCTCACTAACTGGAAAATTCGGGTTTTATCTTAGAACAGCTTTTAATTAGTCCTTTTTTTATAATTTACGAATTTATCATTATAACATTAACTCAAAGTCCAGCTAATATTGAAATATCGATACAAAACATCGATATCCCATCTCTAAGTTGGATCAGGTCCAGGCGGGTAGGTATTTTGTTGCGTCTTCTATCGATTTGGAATTAGGCTGCCTTATCTACTATCTAGACTAGATATGTGGCTTTGAGAACGTTTGATAGAACTCTATTTATTTGGAGAAGCTTACGGATATTAGTATTTGTATATTTATACAGTGTGTAACAAAAATAAGTGGTAATACTTTAGGGTGTGTGCGTGTTCATTGTAGAGAGTTCACTGTGAAAGTAGCAGCGCTGAAAGACGAATTTTTTTTTTCACTTATATGGGCAAGGGCCCGAGCGTCACGAGTTTCCCCATAAAAAAATGAAAAAAAAAATTCGTCTTTCAGCGCTGCTACTTTCACAGTGAACTCTCTACAAGGAACACGTACACACCCTAAAGTATTATCACTTGGTTTTGTTACACCCTGTATACTCATACTCAGGTTAAAATTTAACTCAGGTCAAAATATAATCAATTAATAATCTTCTTATTTCAATTTCAAACTGGACAATGATGTGCATTGAGTACCATCGTTAAAATACCAAAAATTTATGGGCGTATATTTGACAGAAAAGCCTCATACGAAAGCTTTTCCGTTATATGCCCTGGAAATTTTCAGAAAATCAAACAAAAATACCGACTTTGTGGCGCACTTTTTTTGTTATTTTTCATGTACGAGGGCGGCACTGAAAACAACTTTTTTAAACCTAATTGTTCATGCAAGATTATTTGTATTTGACTCATGCCAATCTCTAAAGTTGCCTGAATTTCGCAGTATGTCACATGTCGATCTTCCTCAATCAGCTTACGCACAGCATCAACGTTTTCTTGGGTGACTGCAGTTTTTGGACGACCTTGACGGCGATCATCACTGAGCTTGACACGTCTACGTTGAAATTCAGCAAACCAGCGATATATTGTGGTTTTGGATGGGGCTTCGTCACCAAATGCAGAAATATCCGGTGAACACACTGTTTTTGTGTTAAACCACTTCGAAAGTCGTAATAAATCATCGCTCTAGAATTTTCTCGAGTCAATTCCATTTTCTCAACGACTCAACAAGTTTGACAAGACCTTGTGACAAGACCGAGAATATTTTTTTAAATAAATGGTATTCGATTTTTAAAACCAAGGAGTTTTCAATTTAAAAGATTTTAATATGACAGGAACATTGGAAATATTCCATTCCCGATACTTTTAGTGCAGCCTAAGTATTTAATATCTATCGATGATAAAAATGCCGTACAAAAATATATGACCAAAATGTACTCACTCTACCTGCCTTTTGAATTCTCACCAGCACTCAGTTGGACAACTTACAAGTGACGGCAAAGTGCTGAATCTTATTATTTTATGCTCTTATATCGTCCTAGATACGTCACCAGTAGCCCTAGCACGGCGACCAGTAGAAATGCGAAAGTATAGACAAACTGTGGAGATAAACTTAAGGTGCCGTTCCGATCTTTACCGCGGCTAATCGCGACCGACAAAAATTCAATTAAAATGCCACTTTATGATAGAGTATATGTCATAAAGTATAATATTATTTGAATTTTTAGGACTATAGTCTGTCATAAGGTGGCATTTCAATTGAATTTTTCGGAACGAAAAAAGATCGGAACGGCACCTTAAGTTTATCTCCACAGTGTGTGACTATAGTCTGTCATAAAGTGGCATTTTAATTGAATTTTTCGGAACGAAAAAAGATCGGAACGGCACCTTAAGTTTATCTCCACAGTTTGTCTATACTTTCGCATTTCCACTGGTCGCCGTGCTAGGGCTACTGGTGGTTCATATGACCCATCCATTTTCGACATGGGCCTATAAGTCTATTAACATTTATACCGTGCTCTATAATATTACTAATTATTATATTTTATATGTGTGCTTTATCGAAATCGGTCAAATCCTTTCGGAGCTTAGTGAAACACAAATAAAGGATTTTTTTTTGACTAAAAGTAGATTTTGTAAAAATTTTTGGTTCGACGAATTAAAAAAGCTATCCTAAGTCCTTTTCCAGGATTCCTATAGTATGTTCATTATTCATACCAAATTTTGTCTATTCAGCAATTTAAGCGTGATAGACAAACCAACAATATATTACTATATTTTAGCATGTATTATACGTACGTAGACATAATGGTACGTTCATAGCATAAAAATATGCAACAAAGTTTAAACACTAAATCATAACCTAAACCTAGTCTAGAAAATCTCAGCGCGAAATTAACTGGCCTAGACCTAACACCTATAAATACCAGGCTAGTCTAGACAAACGAGCGTCTGCAGCACCTGTTGAGCGACACCTAATTAAATAATCGTTATGACACGACTGTGCCTCGGATTAGAGCATATAGAACTCTAGGGCTTTTTAGAAACCTAGGATTTAAAGCGGTTCCTCGCTTGGGCCAATTAATATTGAATCAACTATTTTTACATTCTAGATTTTTTGTGTTATCTTCGTAGATATTAAATTCTCAAGTCGCTGTGTTGCCGAACTCTTCCGAAACGGCTAGACCGATTTTGATGAGTGTTTATCGGGTAGGTTTGAAAGTCGGCAAACATCTGTGATGTGAAATAACGTATATAGCAAAACAACGTTTTCCAAATCGATTGGTTTAATTGTTATTATTCTAGATATTACCAAGTGTGGTTAAAATGCTGAAAATATTACGTGATTAATGGACGGCCCCTCTCTAGCTCAATACATAACAATTCTAATACTATAACAATTAATAATTTAATCTGGTTAATCTGGTTAAGGTAATCCTTAACCAGTATAATTTCACTTTGGTACTATGAAGCTTCGACTGTAATTAGTATCGATTTTTATTAACACTTAAATACACCTGTTACTTAAAACTGAATGATGTTAACTTCGTGGCAGCTAAATTCATTTTTAGCGCAGAAACCGCACATTTTTCCGGCGCAGAAAATGTCTTATCTCCTTTGATAAGATTGAAAGTATCTCTACGCCGAATTTCATCAAGAATGGTTCAGTGGTTTAGCGTGAAGTAGTAACAGAGACATACATTTTATATTTGTGTGGATTTAAAAACTACTTTTAAAATCAAATACCGTATTTGGGATTTAAACCTCAAACAGTATTTATTACTGAAAATGTTTTAATTCAAGACATAAGAGATCCTTCTTTTCAGTAGCTTTTCTAGTATTTTCCTAATTTAAAGCTTGGTTGTCTACAGAAAAATGTTAAGAAAACAAATACTATCTCTTATTTTTTCGATAAAAATCGTATTTCTTGCGTTATCTTACTTTTTGAGACGTCAATCGAAGATCAGCTACAGTTGATCATTTTTCGACTTATTTTTGATCATTTTCGAACTTGTTGCATATACTTAAGTATAATTAATGAATTATCATGTTATTTCTAGTAGTTTTCACGTAATTAAAGCGTTCTCTTAGCAGCTCTCTCATGTTTAGAAAGAGACAGACGGCGAGGTCCCGGAAAAAGCACCCCGGTAAAGCCGGCTCGAAAATGCTAAAATACCTTTAAATATGCATGTACCAGCTATTTTTTCGCGAAAATAGCAGTTAAAGATTCGTCAAAAACACCAAAAACTCCAACATGGGGCTCGCTACCGCCCCAACTCCGAAACACAACACAATTTTGTCGAAAAACACATTAAAACACACGAAAAACACTTGGGTTATTGTACAAATTTACCGTAAACACACAATAGAGCCGCACGCGTAAAAAAAACCGCTAAATATCCAGCAAAAACACGATAAATTACGCTAAAATTGATATGTGGGTAGGGCACTGTGTTCGGCGGGCGGAACCCGACTGCCGCGCGCGTAACGATCACGCCGCGTCGCCGTAAACCCGGGTTACGGGTTCCGTTTACGGGTTTCTGGTGTTCGGCGTAATTTACGGGAAATTTCCGATGTTCCGGTGCAATTTATTGAGGATTTTTTTTAAATTGACATTATTTAAGGGTTTAAAATATAGTCAATTTTAATTTTTTTTTACCGGGTTTTTGATATTCAACATTATTGATCTTCCGTTTCAATTTTTACGACTTTTTATTATATTTTGGCGTTATTTACAGGAAATTTCCGATGTTCCGTTTTAAATTTTTCTATTGCAAGGGACAATTTTGGTAATAAAATGAGAGTAAGAAATACGTCTATATAATTATTTTTAACATTGTATTTTTTCTAATTATATTCTTTGTGTAAAGCATAATTAAATTTTTACGAAGAATATTAAGCTATGTTATTAAATTACCAAATAACTTGGACAAAAATGTTATTGATTTTAATTATTTTTCCTATCTTTAGTTAATTTAAGTAATAGTCAATAGACCTCATTGGGAAGATTATTTCCTAACCAGATTAAAATATTGAAAAAATATATTTTAAAATATATGTACTTAATAATATATTATAATTATGTATAATATTCTAAAAATAATAATTTACGCAGATACAATTATAACGATCTCGTTACTAAAAAGCGACTGAAGTCGGTTTAAGTCTCCACTAAACTGAGGGGTAACTAATGTATTCCAATCCGGAAAGTGTTAGGGTTCCCGGGAGATGCGACAGACAAAGATGGTTCTTGATGGGGTTCGGGAGATACATACATACATAACCTGGTTTTTCATCAAAATTTTGTAGATAGACAAATATCTACAATTTTTAATGCTTGTTGTCCTGCTAGTCTAAATTCTACAGTTATTACTTTTTGAAAATACAAAAAATGATTTTTTTTTATTTAGATAAAAACGGCTGCACCCCGGGAGTACCGCTTGAAGCAGCAGCAGCAGGTATACATTTTCTAGAAGATACTTGTCTCGGAAAGGACCTCGGATAGTTTTTATCGAGGATGTAGAGGTAAGCTTTCACTGTAGAATTTAGAGGCATTTAACGATTACTTAACTTTAAATATTTAATTTTTATAAATATTTTTATATTTTTATTTATTAATATTTAAGAATATTTTGACATAAACCACACATTTTCTGTCAAACTCTTTATGTTATCGTTAATCTCTGAATGCCTGAACCTTTCTTCCTCTATTTAACTATTTCTTGCACGTATTGGCATTCTCAGTAAACATTCTAAATCGCCTCAGCGCCGCCAAATCGATACAATACCACGAACAAACAGACAGACAGCGAAATCTCCAAGAAAATCTATTAAATGAGAAAAGTACACCGATATATCAAAATAAAGTATTCAATAGAGTATCACAATTACAGCAAAATCACCCTTATTTCTTAAGTAATAGAGTTCAAAATGAATCGCATCCTAGATATAAAAGGAGTAGTTCGATTTTCAACCTTATGTATATGAGAATAAGGAGGTGTGGTGAGTATGTGATACAGTATGGTCGACTATCACCACTGTCCGCTGTTCATATTGACACTACTGTAATAGGGATGGGAAAGAGAGGTATCGATATCGATAATTTATGAGTCAATGTCAACAAATTATGTCGATAATGGTTGTCGATATTGATATGAAAGAGACATTGTTAGGATCTGTTTAAGATTATTTGAATAATAGGTGACGCCCGCAACTCCGTTGCGTCAAAATTAGTTTATCACGCGGGAACCGTAATTTTTTCCGGGGTAAATAAAAAGTATCCTATGTAAGGACATAGGACACTTTTTATCCCTGTGGAGATACTTAGAGTCCCGGGAAAGGTCCCGGGACTCAAAGTATTTCCATACCAAATATCAGGAAAATCGATTCAGCGGTTTGGGCGGGCGTGAAGAATTAATTATGTGAAATGTACTTAAATACTAAGGGCCTGTTTCACCACTTCCTGATAAAGTGCCGGATATGCTATCCACAACTTTTTGACACATTCTCCATACTCTATCTGTCAAGTTAAGTGGTGGATAGCCTATCCAGCACTTATCAGGAAGTGGTGAAACAGGCCCTAAATCTGAAAAACACTACGCCTAATAGAGAGTAGCTATTTACAAATTAAAAAGCTTAGCCAAAATCAGAAGAAACCTTGTACAAACAAAACAATTGAGGGTAAAATGTAATTGATATCTCTCTGATGTTTTTCAGGGTAAACATTTCTGTGAAATCGCAACAATTATTATCATCAATATTATCTTGTTTTCACCAAGTACGAGACTTATTTACTGGAACAAGCGGCAAGCCAATTTAGTAACATTTTTTGCGCTCTAGCTTTTTGACAGTAACAATTTTTTCTTAATCTCTGTATTGTTATGTTCATTCTGATTTTAAAATTAAAATTTTGTTTTACCCATGATAATATTATATACGGCGTAGGAACATACTTAAGTCCACCGTTATCATTTTAGAAGTTGTCTCGGAAAATTTTCGGTTTCACAATTCAACAAATGTGGGCTTGTTTGGTTTCAAAAAGTTAGACTTCTACGAAAATTTTAAGACTCAAATTTGCCAAAGAGACTAACAAAATTAATTTTTATTTTTATAGATTTAAATTTCTTAAACTGTGTAAATTGTTATAAACGTGCGGACTTTGCGGACTCCATATTAGGGTCAATTCAGACCGCAACGTGACGCGTGAATGCCGTGAGATGCATTTCTAAATTATATAATTATTATGGAATTGACAGATTTCAATCTCACTTTCGTGACGTCTCACGCAAT
Organism: Cyaniris semiargus; assembly: GCA_905187585.1. Taxonomy (NCBI): domain Eukaryota; kingdom Metazoa; phylum Arthropoda; class Insecta; order Lepidoptera; family Lycaenidae; genus Cyaniris; species Cyaniris semiargus. The sequence continues at coordinate 2,239,815 of LR994566.1, read as the reverse complement.
TGAAGTCTGTCAATTCAGTCAAATTTAGAAATGCATCTCACGGCAGCTACGCGTCACGTAGCGGTCTGAATTGACCCTTATAATACAGGTTATCGATACTACCACCCCCCATCCCTACTGCACCCTCTCCGGCCGCCAGGGGCGCGACTGTATTTACAACACTTGTAACAGACGGACCCATTACAAAATATAACATTGCCCTATCATTGCGGTATTTTAGGTTATAGGCTAGGTGTATTTATTGGGTGTAAACTTTAGTTTGATGCTAGTTTGATGTAATATTTTCATGACACTAAAAACTTTTTTTTCTACACTACATATTTTTTTAGGGTTCCGTACCCAAAGGATAAAAACGGGACCCAATTTACTGGGACTTCGCTATCTGTTCTTCTGCCCGCTTGTCTATCCCCTTAGAACCGCGATAGATGAAATTTTCACAAATTGCAAAATATTTCTCTTTCCGCTATAGCAACAAACATTAAAAACAAAATTAATATGTTGTAGGCATTATCATTATTTTGGAATCAAAACAACAGACTACTTTAAAACTCATCACCATAAACACAATTAATATTAGATAATAAGCTACAACAACAATTAATACTAAGTATATAATAAACTACAACTAACTGCTAAACAAACAAACGGTTATCTTCGAACAGTTTCAAGTTAACGAGATTTCGAGTTGCAGTTACAATACGAAATTTCAAGAACCTGAGATATTCAAGTACACTCCATCTAAACGTGTTCACAAGAAAATGTTATGGCAGAAATTCCGGAAGCAAAAATATATTTCAACTTGTTGCTTTGTGAAAGTATTTTTGAAGTAAAACAGGGTTTTGATTATATTTTAATTAACCACCGATGAAAATAGAGGTGTTATGATTGACTCTAGGTGTGTGTATCTGTCCGAGGCATCGTAGCCTCCAAACGTTATTGATTTTTTTTAATGTGCCATACAAGAAATTAATTCATAGGCCGTTGACGGACCTGCGTCATTTGGTCGGGTTATGTCAATTCAATGTTAATCGCAACTTAACCGATTTTGCTGAAATTTGGCATGGAGATACTTTGAGTTCCGGGAAAGTATAGGTCTACCAGAATCTGATGGCAATTTTTGACAGCAGATTTTCATAAAATATCCTTGATCATTGGATAAATTTTTATATTTGCATGTTTAACACACAGAATCAGCCGCTATAAGAAAAAAAAAAAGGATCAAAATGTTTTATTCCAATTACCCCGTTATTGCTAGAGTCAATTTATTTTCTCACTTTTTGCCATCAGATTCTGGTAGACCTATACATAGGATACTTTTCATCCCAAAAAAGTGTACGGTTCCACGCGACAAACGAATTGTTGCACAACGGAGTTGCAGGCGTCATCTAGCAAGAGATAATGGAATGCAATTTGGTGTTTTTGCATCACCATCCAAACATTTTGACTAAAAACACCCCCCGGACATCCAGGTGTAACGATGGAGGTAAATCAACTGATACCCACCCCCTGGGACACACAAACGCACAGGCCAACAGTCTGATATTCTAGCTGTATTGTGACAGTTTTAGCACTAAATGTGTCTACGTCCTAGCCCCTAGGACATAATAACGGTTTAGTATTTAACCTAGCTTTTTTTTAATTTTGTTACATTATTTTTTTACAAATTGTAGTGTTTGTATGTCTTTTTTAGGGTTCCGTAGCCAAATGGCAAAAAACGGAACCCTTATAGATTCGTCATGTCTGTCTGTCTATCTGTCTGTCTGTCTTCTGTCCGTCCGTATGTCACAGCCAGAGACTCTTCCAAAGTGGTAAAATGTGTCCCCACCCCCCTCTAACTTCTAAAGTAGCCCCCTCCATCATCATGACAAGTCTAAAAAAAATATATGATGTACATTACTATAAAAACTACTAAAGAAAATTGGTTTGAACGAGATCTAGCAAGTAGTTTTTTTTTTTTTATACGTCATAAATGGTAAACCTTATTTAACTTTCATTAAATCAACTGAAATATAAAAATAAATCAAAAACCTTTTAATTTCATAAAAATAAACCTTATTGCTGCTGCGGAACCCTTCATGGGCGTGTCCAACTCGCACTTGGCCGGTTTTATTTAGATGTTGATTATTTAACAACACAATTATAAATCATACATGAGTGCTTGAAAAGTAAAGAAATGTTGTTTGCCAAAAAGATGGCGTTTCGACCTTTCTGCCTTACAATAAGAGTCATACATGAGTGCTTGAAAAGTAAAGAAATGTTTGCCAAAAAGATGGCGTTTCGACCTTTCTGCCTTACAATAAGAATCATACATGAGTGCTTGAAAAGTAAAGAAATGTTGTTTGCCAAAAAGATGGCGTTTCGACCTTTCTGCCTTACAATAAGAATCATACATGAGTGCTTGAAAAGTAAAGAAATGTTGTTTGCCAAAAAGATGGCGTTTCGACCTTTCTGCCTTACAATAAGAACTATTTTGTTACGAATGATATTAGCATGGTAATTTTTCTTCAATTTCTTCGTAGACTAGACTTATAATGGGCATGCTTAGTAGGTTGTTCTATTATGGTATACTCTCGTCTAGTATAGTCTACTATACTCTAGTCTACTCATCACCTACCTTTGCCATGTAGCTGCTGTCGGTTCTCTGTCCCCTTGAGGCTCTCGGCGGTGTGCAGCAGCTCGTCCAGCTGGGGTTTCTTCTGCTCCAACTCTCGGAGTACACCCTGGGGGAAGAAGAGCATCATCAATCATCATTATACACTAGCAGTCATATAGACATAAAATTAGTTGGACCCAAAACTTTTATCTCAAATTATAGAACCCAAACGTCTGACAAGTTTGATAAAAGATTTTGGTAAAAAGTATCCTTTGTCCTACTACTGGTCTAAGATACCCTGTAATTTTCAGCCAAATCGATTCAGTCGTTTGAGAGTTGGCGTATACATTTATACAGTATCATTATACTGGCGTATAAATTATACCTAACATTAGATCATCAATTACTATCATTAGTGACTCCACTCACAGCTCGAGCTATAGGGACATTTCCTCCGTTCCTAGTAACTTTTCACTACTATTCCTGAAAGCATCAATAGGGGTCTGCTTACACTTGGACGCGATGTGACGCTACGCAACAAAACTGCAGTAAAATACTTTATTGCACAAATGACTCAACTGAAATTCGAATGAAATGTACAATGTTAGAGTTTAGACATTGGGTTTTAATACATCTTGTGAATGCAGATAAGTTTGTTTAAATTTTTGGTTTAAATTAATATCAAAGCCAGATTTTGTTGTTATTTACGCATGAACTGTAATTTGTCTAGAATAAAAACTATCCAACTTTCCTTGCACTCAAAGTGTTTCAAATCAAATTTTATCCTAATTGATTGAGCTTGGGCGTGATGAGGTAATTTTTTTTTTTCAGAAAACCTAGGAAATAATAAAAAGTATTTCTGATTCTGATTTCTAATATAGATTTACATAGATTACTGGTTCTTCTCGCCGGGTTAGTTCCCGAACCGGTGGTAGATCATCGCGTAGACTTTCTGAAAAGATTTGATTCAAATTTACTTAGAAATAAAACTATTTATTTTAAGATTTTTGTGACTATGAGTATGAATAAACGATCGTCGTGTAAAAACGCAGCGTCGTGTCTCAGTGTAACCCGACCCTAATCAACTAGCGAGCGGTGGGATCGATGGAGCGATATTTATAGATCGCCCGGCCGTTATAATGAGGCCTCAAATTATCTTGTCTTGTAAATACAAGAAAATATACCTGGGACGTTTGCTCGGAAAATATTTTTATTTGTTATACAGATTCATAAAGGTAAAAAACCGGCCAAGTGCTGGTCGGACTAGAGCAGGAAAGGTTCCGTACCGTCAAATGGCGTTTTTCTAATATAGGGACCCACTTAAATATTTATTTTATTTTTTATTTACTTTTGTGAAAACTTCAATTGTCTAGCTATCGCGATTCTTAAGGCTGCAGTCTTGCAAAATTCACTCGCTGCGAATTATTTGCGTAACTTTGTATATTTTTTTTGACAAACTAACACTAACTAATAAAATAACACGAAATAATATTATTGCGTATAATATAAGTAATAGCTAGTTATTTTTTTTAAGTTCATCTATGTGGATAGTGTTAGGTAAATCGAGCGTTAAAAACAGCTCTTTAGTGCCCAATGTCATTTCGAGTTGTGTTTGTGTTCTGTTTGTACAAAAAAAGGGAAGCCACTAAGGAATTTCCCTTGCAATTCTTGTCTTCTTTTGTAGGTCTTTTGAGATTATTATTATTGTTGGAGTAAGGTGATTTGGGTTTTTTTTTTTTTGTATTTGCTTTAATGAACTCTTGGCACCAAAATAATCTAATAATTACATACTTACGAATTACGATGCATAGTTTTTATGAAATAACCCGTTTTTTAAGAGATAAAAACAGAGAATTTTGATGAATTTGTGACCTCTGAATTAAGAAAATGAAAGATAATTAGAAAAAACTAATCGGCGCATTCTGAAGACGAGAATGTTAAGCTCATTATGCGCTGAACAGATTTGTAAATTAATTATTTATTGCCATAAACTAAGCGCACAAACACAACTCGAAATGACATTGGGCACGAAAGAGCTGTTTTTATCGCTCGATTTACCTAACATTATCCACATAGATGAACTTAAAAAAAATAACTAGCTATTACTTATATTATACGCAATAATATTATTTTGTGTTATTTTATTAGTTAGTGTTAGTTTGTCAAAAAAAAATATACAAAGTTGCGCAAATAATTCGCAATGAGTGAATTTTGCAAGACTGCAGCCTTAAGGGCCTTCCCCTACCGAGATTCCGTAATTTACCGTATTTAGAGCCTTATAAACTCATAATTTGAAAGCTACAAAGTTATAATAAAAATACAGCCATAATCTTCAGTTTATCAACATTCCTTTCCCCGTTTTAAATTTTCTATTTTTGTTTATTATACTCATGATATTAGCTTCCAAAGTAATATCAATTTATTAAAATTGAAGCATACTTTCAGCATCTCCCTTGTATTTACGAATTACGTTTATTTGAAACATACGACAATAGATAGACAATTTCATTAACTACATATTCCCCGTTTTAAATTTCTTTTAGATCAATTTTGAACTAAGATAAGTAAAAAAAAAATAGGGTTTTTGTGCGATCTCGGCAACGCGTCAAATGTATGGTCAAGGTCGTTTGCTCGGGGGATGGCCTTAAGGTATTGCCTACCGACAGAGAGACGGACAAAACGATGTCTTAGTAATAAGGTCCCGTTTTTATTTTACCCTATGGTATGGAACCGTTAAAAGAAAGGAGCTTGGCTTGGAAAAAAAAATTCTAATATTATGAAACTGAAGATTAGTTTGTTTAATTTATGCCTTTTTAATACCATTAATTGTTTTCTTTTTTTATTGGATTTAAAAAACAAATATTTTTAATCCTTGAGATTTAAATTTTAGACCCAGGGGAGCGACGAACCTGTTCCAAAATTTCACAATTCCCAGAAGAGAAACCTTCAAGGGACCTTTTGTTATATTATCATTTCCTGATTTTCGCATAATAAAAGATTTGTGGAATTTCTTTTTCCACGCTAAAAAACCAAAAAAGAAAAACGTCCACAACCTTCCTTTTTGAAAGTTGGTTTATAAAGAGATTTTCTGTTTTCTTCAACTCCTGAATCGATTATGATGCAATTCGATATGTATGATACAAACGTCTATGTCAAAAATCATTTTATTTTCTGGCTTAAAAGAAAAATAATTATTGCCACACCCGAAGTATTTTAAAGTATTTTTCTGCCTTTCTGTATATTATCAACTGAAAATCCTTAGTCTTATCTTCATTTTTAGGGTTCCGTGCCCAAAGGGTAAAAACGAGACCCTGTTACTAAGAATCCTATATGTTTGTTCGTCTGTCTGTGCAGGCTGTATCTCAAAAACCGCGATAGCTAGACTTCTGAAATTTTCACAGATTGTGAGCCATTACCAAACGCTCTAAATCGTAAAAAAACATTTAACAATAATACCTTGGGGATAAAAACATTTAGCGTAATATTTTAATTGGCATTTTGTGTCTCTCCCATGGCGGAACATTGTCGATTGTTCCCCAATCAACCAAAACAAAGGAGGACAAAGGACCAATTATTTTAAAACATCTCTTGTTGGCAAACTTTTGTTAAATTGCCATTTAGGGTACCCCAAAAGGTATAAACAGGACCCTTTGACTAAGACTTCGCTGTCTGTTCGTCTGTATGTTAATAGATTGAGCTGTGATGGCTAGACTGTTGAAATTGTCTTATATTACTATACACAGTTGATTATATTATTTTTATCATTTTCGGGATTCCGTACCCCAAAAGGTAAAGACGTAATATCACTAAGACTTCGCTGTCTATCCGTCTGTCACCAGGCTATATCTCAAGAACTGAAATAGCTAAAGAGTTGAAATTTTCACAAATTATGTAAAACAACAAATATTAAAAAATAAAATATAATTAACGGGGACATTAATACGCGAATATTATACGTGCTACGGCTAAGCCGATTTAAATAAAATTTACTAAAATATTTAATCTTTTTAAATTAACAAGGGAGTGTAACAAATTGAAATAACTTAGAAATGCCTACTTTAAAATTAAACTCCCATAAGGGTGGATGTTCAAAAGGGGTTTAAAAGGGGGTGGAAAGGGGGTTCAAATCCGTAATCGAATAGACGCGGGCAGGAGAGAGGTGTTAATGAGACATCTGCTACGACTTGTAGACAATACGCACACATTATGTCGCGTTGCAAGACAGACTGCGTTTTAAAAACATTTTATAATTGCATAGTACGTAAATTATAAAAAGTTGAAAATACAGCTTGATATAATGTGTCACTGATTAGCACAATAGTATTCAGAAAATATTTTTAAACAATAATATCAATGAATTTTGGTTTTAATTATTATTGGTTATAATCTCTACTACAAAAATAATAACAACTTATTATTTAGTTGTTTGTAAGACAAAAAATCATATTTTTATAGATATGATCGTCTTATCAAAATCTTTAGGCTTTATGAAGGCATTATCAGTCTCAACTCCCATTACATTACACTATATTGAAAGACTTCAAATAAGCAAAAAAAAAAAGAAAAAGTCTGCCCTATGCTACGTCATACTGCTACGAGCGGCGTAGCTGGTCTACGAGCTACGGCGTAGCGTACACGTAGCGTTGCCTAGCAACCGCGCCGCCACGCCACGCGTGCGCAGTGGCCGGCTTATAGTAGTGATGTGCGATAGTTGTCGATGGTGGTTTATCGATAGTCGATAAATTATATAATTTTATTTATTTATTCTTCATGCACAAAATTAACAACGAACATTTACAATGTTGTTTGTGTTTGGGTATTTGTTCGTTGAGTTTTTTATATGTATTTTGTGTAGGCAAGTTTTGTTAGGTATGAGACGTATTAGCGTAAAATGTTTTTATTGTTCTTATGACATGCCTGTCCAATTAATTAATATTCATGTTTTTGATGATGAATTTATTACCGAATATCTGAATGTTTATTTATTTATAAATTATACAAGCTTAAACCGAGGTTTTTCGGTTTAAGCTTGAATAATTTATAAATAAATAAACATTCAGATTTATAATTAATTAGTGAAGAAGTAATTTAAAATTTACATGTTATTAACATGACACATACAGGAATTTAATTATGATAATGTAACAGTTGTTTTCACAGTACAAAATATATCTAAAAGCGTGCGGCCTTTAGATATATTTTGTAAAAGAGATTTAATGATAACTTAATTTTAATTTAATGAACACTGGATCAAAATAGTACAATAGTAATATCAAAATCTTCAATTAAATAAAGTTAAGTAATCATTAAATCTTTCTGAATACGACTGTAAGTGTCTAAACACACTATGCCGAATTTCCGCGGCGGAAGTTCGGCTTGATTCCGCCTGCAATGTATTTTAAATTACCGATGACACACCATGCCGAAATTCCGTCGCGTTATATTGTATGCGTTTGACATTGCTGAGGTAATCATGCGGAATTTCCGCCGCGGAAATTCGGCATAGTGTGTTTAGACACTATAAATATCGACAAAACTTATCGACAGTCCCACTTCACTACTTTTAACGCATGCGCACATACATCATTTAGTCGTATATAAGAGAAGAAATCTGACATAAAAATCAGTTCTTGGCTAAACTTGAGAGAAGAAGGATGATATTACTTTACTAAAATTTAGTATTTTGATAGTTATTAGCTATAATATTGTACTGTAAAGATCGTAATGATATCGTATTCACATTGTATAATTTTAAGTTACAGCATTGTAAATTTTATTTTTAAAGGTTAATTTTTTTCTCCGTTTTTTGGTAAAAAAGTGGGCCCCGTGCGAGTTTCTTACGCCGGTTCTTCTCGCCGGGTTAGTTCCCGAACCGGTGGTAGGTACCAGTAGTATCAACATTCTGAAAGCATTTCCTTTAAATCTATTCAGAAATAAAATAATTTTTATTTAGTTTATTTATTTATTTGATAAAGTACATTAAAGATACCGATTACGATTACGATTTCAGTAGTAAACAGAGGGGTGTTACTTTGATAATTCTACCTGTCATACTGTGGCTCCCAAACGTAAACGAATGAACCGATTTTGATTTAGTTTTTCAAAAAGCAAACAATATCGAGCATGTATTTACTCATAATTCATTGTAGTGTGTGTTATCATCAGCTCGATTATTGCTTGAGAATTTAGAGGATTCTTAAAATATTTATAAGTGTTAAGTCAACTAGTTTTTAAACTAACATTAAAATCATACTGTTACTAAAAATGCGAAAGTCTATCTCGGTTTACCACCGCGGTACCGACTTTAATAAAATACGTGTGGCACTACGGGGACTGCCGCGGTAAAGCTATTGCATAGCATTTTTTATCAACTTAATATGCAACTTAATACCGTGCTGAAGTCTGCCTAACTGAAACGACGTTAGATGATGCACGGTTGGGTCAATCGGCCAGTCGGAGTGGGAGGTGTTAGGTTTATTATCGTTACGGAATTTCTTGATTCGGTCGCCGCGCTCAAAGTGAGGGATGAAAGCTTAAAATTTAATAAAGAGTTGATTTGAGTCGTAATAAAAACTATAATAACTTTTGACACGGAATCCAAATACGAAAAATGTAAACTTCAGCTAATCATGAATCTGGTAGGTACTGACATAATTTCTCAGTCTTTAAAACGCAGTAAAAGTTTGAAGCGGTAGTAAAATGTTACAACTCAAAAAACGTTAATAATTTATCCAGCTTGGGTCATAAGAAATACATAACTATGGGTTATTGCGTTGTTTTACGAGATTATTCCTGAAGAAAAACGGTGTACTAAAATGTTATACACTGTTTTTATGAAATGAACCAGCAAACGAGCGGCAGGTCACCTGATCGTAGACGTTAGCCGTCGTCCACATTTTTTTCATAAAATTGGCAAACGAGCAAGAGGTAGCCTGATGGAAAGCAACAGAAAATTGCAAGTGCGTTGCCGGCCTTAACTAGAAGTACACTTATAACTCCTTTTCGGCCTAGTCTAAACTATTTTATTGAATGTCACCAAAAAAATAAAGAGTAAAAAAGAGCGTGTGTACAGGGTGTCAGAAGTAAAACTTCTGACCAAAATCGTAAGGGTATCATGACGCCATATTATTATTATTTCGACCCTCTTCTTCATGACTCGAGTGACTCGACCTTGAAATTTCACTCTCAACGTGACTAAAGAACATTCAAAAACTTTTGCGTTACAATATAAACAAAGGTACGTAAGTAATAACGTAAAAAGTAAGCACACATACAAACAAATTGAAACAATACAGTATTATTTATATTTTATGTTAAATACCATAAATATTTTAATTTCATTTGCTTTTAACCATCGTCAACTTATTATTAACACTACACTACTTACCATTCGTAACGTAAAACTTATAACATATAACATAGAAAACTCAAAATACTTTAGTCCTCTGACTACCTAAATATGTACTATAAAATTTTCTTGTCTGCAAACCTATAGTGGGAGGAGCCTTTTGAAGAACCCTATTTCATACTCTGGCGCCCCCAACCCTCGACTAAGGGAAGGAAGCCCTTAATATATCACAGTGACAAACTTCCAGGATTCATCATAATATTTAGACAATACGGAATTCAAAATGATACTTTCACAGTTGTAAAAACTTTCAGTGTTTTTGAAGAGAAAACTTTTAACAAAACTAAGTGATAATGCTTAAGGCGGACTGAAACCCCATTTTGTTATTTCTTGATACCCGATTTACCTAGTTCCAATATAATAACGAAATGAAAAAAATATGAGATATAGAGCACAATATTTAACCCTTCGATCGCGGATTCTTGGAAATGCTATTGTATTCTATTGTTGTCGCGTCCACCGGTGCTCGTATGGGGCTTGATGAGTTAAAAGGGTTTAAATCAAAAACATTTTAATAAAAAATAATACTTTCGCTGTAATTAATTTACAAACTCACCTCCGACAAAACTCTTTGTCATCTAAATATAAGTATTAACAAGAATAACTTACATTTTATTTTAATAAATTGTCAATGAATCTATTTTAAAAAGGTCTGAAACGAATAATCTTTTTTCTTAATATTTATTTCGAAAGATATTTAACTTTTTTTTTTTATTAACACACGAAAAATAAAATAGAGAAGATCCGCCCGTCGTAACTTACAATTTTATGCTAAGCTAAAATGAATCTTATTGCGATGCGTACACGCTTGGCATTCGCGTTCGCAAGGATATCGTTTTGGAATTGACAATTTATTAAAATAAAATGTAAGTTATTCTTGTTAATACTTATATTTCGATGACAAAGAGTTTTGTCGGAGGTGAGTTTGTAAATTAATTACAGCGAAAGTATTATTTTTTATTAAAATGTTTTTGATTTAAACCCTTTTAAATATTGTGCTCTATATCTCATATTTTTTTACATTTCGTTATTATATTGGAACTAGGTGAATCGGGTATCAAGAAATAACAAAATGGGGTTTCAGCCCACCTTAAGAGTGTTTATGTGTCACTAATTCAGTTTCTTGGAAATAAAGATTTGATTGTTTGATTGATTCACTGTGAAAGTAGCAGCGCTGAAAGAGTTACTTTTGACTTCTGTGTTGTATGAGAAATATGCCCATGAATCTGTATACAATAATTACAAAAAAACTTTCAGCGCTGCTACTTTCACAGTGAACTCTATACAAGGGACACATACACACTGTATGTAAAGGGACATAATATGCACAACCTAAAGTATAATCATTTAGTTTTGTTAAACCTGTAATTGCCTGAGCTTTTTTCTGGTTTTACTGTTCAGTTCCTGTTCACTTCAATGAATTGAAATTCGAAGACATGAGTGGAGTGGGTAACTAACATTGTACGACATAAGAGCAATTACTATTTTTTCCCCTAACAATTTGAACTTGTAACTTACCAACTTCAACATCTAGCTAATATAATGGCTATACATAAAATCCATATTTTCGAGTTGTTTTAAAGCCTCCATTTATGCAAAAATCGTCAATTTTCAAATTGTTAGTTACTTCATTCGCTTACAACTGCTTTTAATCACGTTAACAAGTGTGTCCGGATAATCGAGACTCCCAAATTGTAATTACCACATTCCTCGCCCTACTCCCTTCGCACGTGACACTATGTCCCTGTGAAATACCTTTGCCCTTAGAACATCGGAGTTGTAAAATGAAACCTTATGCAATGGGAATAAAGGTGATACACACCACAGTAATACACGCTACACAGTGAGCCACGTTTTTATAAATTCACTTCAGCATAAAATATATCTCAGTAAGTCGTGTTTTTAAGCCATAACTAAAAATGAAGGGTTGATGTAAGTTTGTCTTTCTGTGTGTGTGTGCCTGTCCGTGGTGTTACATCCAAACGGATCGACCGATTTTGATCTAGTTTTTTTAGTTAAAGATGAACACGATATAATAAGACATGATACTGCATTTTGCTAATTCAAGTTATCTAAACTAATGTGTGAGTGTCACCCTAGCCGAGTGTTATGAAGATGGACTACTGTGGTTTTTTAAATAGACCGTGCGTCGCGACTCGCGAGGGAAAAATGAGGACAGTATAACAGCGGGTGACTATTTGACTAAATAGTCTACAGTAGTAGAAATCAGAAAGAAATGCCGACAGATTTTGGTAACAGCTAATTTCTTTTATCTATTTGTGTAATTTTCCACAAATAACTTTCTTTGGGGGCCACGGTTCCTACCTAGAGTGGCGTAGCCAAATTTTGAACGTAGAACTAAATTTACATTTAGCATATTTTATAGTCGACCGTTCATTTAATATTGCAGCAGAACCCTCATTTCTCACTTAGCCATTTCTTTAACCCATCAATCCCCAAGCGGCAGCCGGCTGCCGCATAACAATTGAAAATCTATTGTGTCTGCGATACCCACGATGGAGGTGTTAATAGTTTTTTATAGTGTGTAAGCACCTTTATCTCGTATAGTGTGGTACTTTAGTACCTAGGTGTGTGACAGGGGAAAGGAAAATCTAAGCGCGGATCGACGCCGAGGGGATGAAATACGTTTCTTACGATTTGCTATTTCCAGGCACGATAGCAGAAATACCAAGATTTTCTTATACCATAAATGCGAAAGTGTCTGTTTGTTACCTCTTCACGCCCAAACCGCTGAACCGAATTTGTTGAAATTCGATATGGAGATACTGTGAGTCCTGGTAAAGTAAATAGGATACTTTTCATCCCGGAAAATTTTACGGTTCGCGCACGATTAATTTTAACGCTAGTTGAGGGTATCATCTAGCTGATAAGGAAAGTTATAGATGTTGCCACTTAGGCAACTTTTCGCGCAGATTGGTGTGGCAGGTACGAGAACCATGCATTTTTAAGGGTAAAAGTTGCAACTCCGTTACGCCAAAACTCGTCTATCGCGCGGGATCAGTACATTTATCCTATCCCGGGACTCAAAGTAACTCCATACCAAATTTCAGCAAAATATGTCCAGCGGTTTCGGTGTGAAGAGGTAATAGACAGACACACTTTCGCATTTATAACATTAGAATGGAGGGTTTTTAGAAGCAAATATAATTTTATTACTTGTTTGTAAAAATGTTACATCTCTCTTCCAAAGCTAAGTAAACCTTTTAAAATATTAATTACAGAAACAAGGAGTAAATTATGAAACGGGAAATATGCTTCGTACGTAAAATGTTAAATAGGAACGGTAATCCGACTTTTTATGGAGACGTCATTGATGTACAATATCCAGGACGTCGCACATTATAGTTAGCCGAGGTAAAGAGATGAAAATGGTGCCACGATTGAACAGAAAATAACAATGAAACAAAGTTATGTTATGCTATTCAAGCAAATATGTTATGCTTTTCAGTTTTTTTTTTGCTAATACAATATGAAAAATTGCTACTAACATATAGACATTCTGCGGAAACCGTGCGTTTTTACAAGCGAAAAATTTGCATATTATGTCATTACTCCTTCCCCGTGGTTTACTCTAAATCTGTACCCGTAAAAACAGGTGCAGTAGTCGGTGAGATTAGCGTGTTCCAACAACAAGCAATATCTCTTCAGCTTTATAATATCAGTATAGATAACTCTCATTATTTCTTGTTATTCTTGTTATCTCTGGGAAATCTGATATTTCCGGGATTTTGTATGCGACGTCCCTACATTGTACTTCAACACTGCTGAGTCTAGAGCAGGGGTCACCAAATGGCGGACCGCGGTCCGCATACGGACCGCTGACCTATTGTGTGCGGACCAAACATTTTCGAAGATGAACTTCATTAAAAATAAATTTCGGTCTCGACTTACTGATGAACATCTCCAGCAGGCTTAGCATAGTCACCATAGAAGCGGTTTCTTTCTACGGAAGAATAGACAAAGTGACAGTTAGACAAAGGTAATCCGCCATTTTGTCACAAAAATCTATCAGTATGTCTATTCTTGCCGTTTCTAATGTTGTTATGCTAAGCTGGCATGATTTAATATTATAGCTTACACCAATTTCACCCAAACATCAGAGAGATGATAATTAGCTACAAAGATTGTCACTACTAAATGTAATTTCCGTAATTTCCTTTCCACGCACACGCACACGCACACGCACACGCACATGCACACACACACGCACACACACACACACACACACACACACACACACACACACACACCACTTCATTATTGTTAATAATAAACCTAAGAATTTTAATTTTTGTCGTATTAAGATTAGTAATTCTCAGAATATTTATGTTAATTTTGTTATTTATGTTTGTTTAGCCGTACTCATTTTATTTTATTGTAATTCGGTAAAAATTCGTCCATAGCACAGGCTGCGCCTAGTTTGGGGGACTGCCACTTTTTAAAATATTGTAAATTCATTTATGACAATTAAAGATTTGTATTTGTATTTGTATTTGTTTAATTTTTTTTTTTTTATATATAAAATGTGTGGACCGCGAAGGTCATTTCATTTCTTAAAATGGACCCCGAGCAAAACTAATTGGCCACCCCTGGTCTAGAGTATGCCGGTCTCCCCTACAGTAAATGCAAGCGTATCCTGGATAATACTTTGATGTTTTGTCGTTTGTTCTAAAGACAAGTTCTATGCGCATTCTAAGTTAGGATTTTCTTTTTTTAAGAAAAACTATGAGTGACTTCCGGCTGCACTCAAAGCGATTTGATAATTACTTAACTTAAACTTTAATAAAGAGTTTGATATAAACGTCATAACATCTTCAGACAAAATCATCAGTAATTTAAAGTTAAGAAAAGAACAGCAGAATAATTAATAAGCGTTTGTATTTTAGTTTTGAGATATAGGTATTAAGTGTCATTTGATATTTCTATGTGTTTTTGTCTTACAAATTACGAATAATAAAAACTTTAAACTATATTATTCGTAAGTTACAACCTAGAAATTTAGAAGCCACAATATACATTTGAAAAGTTTCAGAACAAGAAATCGACGATGGATTCCAAAAACCGACAAAGTTCGAGTCGACTCGCGCACGAAGGGTTCCGTAATATACACGTAAGTGTTGCGTGAATATTTTAAGAGCGTTTTTGTCGTTTTTTCTATCGAGCAAAAACAAAATTACCTACGTTTGTTGCGTGGGATGCCCCCCAAAAATATTTATTTAATTTTATGTAGGTATTTGTTGTTACAGCAATAACAGAATTACATTATTTGTGACATTTTAACTGTCTATAGCAGGGGTCACCAAATGGCGGACCGCGGTCCGCATCCGGACCGCCGACCCATTGTGTGCGGACCAAGCATTTTCGAAGATGAATATGTTTTATAACCTCCACCTTTTTGGAAGTCGGTTAAAAATAAATTTCGGTCTTAACAATTATTTATTGTTCTACAAAAATTGTCACTGTTATCATTGATATGTAAATAAATACCTATGTTATTTCCATAATTACCATTGTTTAATAAATATTTTTTTATTTTGAATGTGTGGACCGCGGAGGTTTTTTCATTTCTTAAACTGGACCCCGAGCGAAACTAATTGGTGACCCCTGGTCTATAGCGTCCCTCTAGATACAGCCTGGTAACAAACAAACATACAGAAAAAGAGACAGCCATTAGACAGACAGCATTTAAAACCTGTTAATAACACAGACCGACAGACTAACGAATCGGCTCGATCGACAGACCGACAAAGGTTCACCCATCATATAGGGAACCCTAAAAAGTTTGAACCCCCGATAGCCATAAACAACACTTTCTATTCGCCGCACGCGCGCTAGTTCGTAACTATTTAATTTATAGGCTGTCCCTCTCTATGTGACTGTAATGCCTAAACACCTCCCGTGTTTATAGTGAGACATCGGCGCAAACCAATACGACCTACAAACCTTCAAGAAGAGAGCGTTTTCCCTCTCAAAAGGCCGGCCACGCACTTGAAGCCCTTCTGATGTTGCGGGTGTCCATGGGCGACGGTAGCTGCTTTCCATCAGGTGACCCGTGCTAGTTTGCCATCAAAATATTCAGTTGGTGTATACAGCTTTAATGGTTGTCATACTATGACTTATTTCTGCGCTAGCAAAGTTGAGGAAAACTTCAGTTTTTCTTGGAGGCGTATGATATCCGCTCAAGCCGGCCTATTAATGCCGAAGCACGGCTCTACATTCGACAGAGGTAATCAAATCCAAGCTACAGGATACGAACAAAGCCACGCATTGGTAACCACACGCGCATCACTTATGTATGGAAATAGGGGACGAATGGATGGATAATAATATGTAATATATAATATACTATGTCAGTATATTATGTAGTGTCATAACGCTGCTAGTACATGGATCTATCAGGATGCGTTTCGATAATTTTGCCCCTGAATATGTGAACAATACAGAATAATCTAGTCTAAACATATAATAAAACTGTAGAAATGAAAATTCTGTACATTAAAGATATTCAAAAAATAATAAGCGGGGGGTGTTACTACATCGCTATAGAAGCCAAAAATGTGGTTAGTTTTTTTTGTCTGTCTGTCTGTCTGTCTGTCTGTCTGTCTGTATGTTTGTTCCACTATCACACGAAAACTACTGATCCGATTTGAATGCGGTTTTCGCAGATATATTTGTCTTCTTTCAACTTAACATCTGGTGTATAAAAAAAATTCCCCCCACCCCTCTAAAGGGACGAAAGAGGGGGGTCAGATTTTGTATAAAACTTTTGCTTTAACACGAAAACTACTGATCCGATTTGCATACGGTTTTCGCAGATATATTTGTCTTCTTCCAACTCAAAATCTGGTGTATAAAAATCACCCCCCCCCCCCCACCCCACCCCTCTAAGGGGAGCAAAGAGGGGGTCAGATTTTGTATCAACCTTTTTTCTTTAGTGGACTTACATCATATTATTAACTGTTTTTTCCAACTTAACATCTGGTGTATAAAATTTTTCCCCCCCCCACCCCTCTTCGGGGACAAAAGAGGGTAAGATTTAAATACTTTAAATGGCAAAACAACGTTTGCCGGGACAGCTAGTATATAATATGATAGGCCTTAAGCATAGTAGATTCAGAACACCTATGTTTTTTAAACCGCTTCAAAGCAGTTCTGACCGCTTCAAACCACTTCACATCGCTTTAAACCAGTTCACACTGCTACAAACCAGTTGACACCACTTCAAACCGGTTCAAAAAATCAAATCGCTTCAAACTAGTTTACACTGCTTCAAATCGTATTCAAAAAATAATAAGCGGGGGGTGTTACTACATCGCTATAGAAGCCTTAAAATGTGGTTAGTTTTTTTGTCTGTCTGTCTGTCTGTCTGTCTGTCTGTCTGTATGTTTGTTCCACTATCACACGAAAACTACTGATCCGATTTGAATGCGGTTTTCGCAGATATATTTGTCTTCTTTCAACTTAACATCTGGTGTATAAAAAAAATTCCCCCCACCCCTCTAAAGGGACGAAAGAGGGGGGTCAGATTTTGTATAAAACTTTTGCTTTAACACGAAAACTACTGATCCGATTTGCATACGGTTTTCGCAGATATATTTGTCTTCTTCCAACTCAAAATCTGGTGTATAAAAATCACCCCCCCCCCCCACCCCACCCCTCTAAGGGGAGCAAAGAGGGGGTCAGATTTTGTATCAACCTTTTTTCTTTAGTGGACTTACATCATATTATTAACTGTTTTTTCCAACTTAACATCTGGTGTATAAAATTTTTCCCCCCCCCCACCCCTCTTCGGGGACAAAAGAGGGTAAGATTTAAATACTTTAAATGGCAAAACAACGTTTGCCGGGACAGCTAGTATATAATATGATAGGCCTTAAGCATAGTAGATTCAGAACACCTATGTTTTTTAAACCGCTTCAAAGCAGTTCTGACCGCTTCAAACCACTTCACATCGCTTTAAACCAGTTCACACTGCTACAAACCAGTTGACACCACTTCAAACCGGTTCAAAAAATCAAATCGCTTCAAACTAGTTTACACTGCTTCAAATCGTTTCACACTCCTTCAAACCAGTCCAAACCGCTTCAAACCAGTTCAAACCAGCTTACCTTCTGCTTGTCGAGCTGGCCGAGGATCTCGTCGACGTCGCCGACGGTGACGGGCTGCGCGCGCAGCATCGTCGTCTCCGCAGACAGCCAGTCTCGGATCTGGGACAGAAGGTTCTAGATGTTAATGAAGGTTCTTGAAGTAAATGCCTGTTTCTAAGAGTACTGTACCGTGTCTTGTAAGAGAACTGCAGGTAATGCGTGAGATTTTTCGCCTCTAGAGAGCAGAAGGTACAAGATGAAAATGTCTGCTAGTATACGCTAGTATCTAAGTCGAGTTTGGAGAAGAATCCTGGAAGCCAATGTTTGGAGGCGGTAGGGCCGCTAGTTTGAGCTTGGAAAAGAAAAAAAGTGTCTTTAGAATGGTTTAGCTTAGTAAGTATATATACTTTTGTGATAAATATATTATACAGTGAGTAACAAAAATATGTGATAATAATTTAGGGTGTGTACGTATTCCTTGTAGAGAGTTCACTGTGAAAGTAGCAGCGCTGAAAGACGAAATTTTTTTTTTCACTTTTGTATGGGGAAACTCGTGACGCTCGGGCCCTTGCTCATACAAAAGTGAAAAAAAAATTTCGTCTTTCAGCGCTGCTCCTTTCACAGTGAACTCTCTACAAGGAATACGTACACACCCTAAAGTATTATCACTTATTTTTGCTACACACTGTATAATAAAGAAATAAAAACAGCTTCTTGTCACAATGTCCTAACATAAAATTGTAGAGAATATCACATAACTAGATGACGCCCGCAACTTCGTTGCGCCAAAATTCGTTTATCGCGCGGGAACCGTACATCTTTCCGGGATAAAAAGTATCCTATGTCCTTTCCCGGGACTCAAAGTATCCCCATACCAAATTTCAGTAAAATCGGTTCAGCGGTTTAGGCGTGAAGAGGTAACAGACAGACAGACACACTTTCGCATTTATAATATTATCACATACACATATCACATAATATTACTTAAATGATATTAGTTTATGAATTATATTGATACTACAACATTCTATTTCCTAAATCGCCGAAACGTATTTTCCCGTTCAACAACAAGTGAAAATCTATCACCATTACTGCGCCTAACGGGCGGACCGATATAGATGTAACATTAGGGTCATTCCGCCGCCCGCTACCCGCTACCCACACTGATTTACACAAACTGTGAAAACACACGGGAATTCATTGTATTGAAAAACGCTGCAGATTGGTGTAAATCATTAAAATATCAATGAATGCAACCTGTCTGTTTGTCTGTTACCTCTTTGCGCTTAAACCGCTAAATAGTACGGAGATACTAATTGATATTTTTGATATTGTACCCGGGAAAGGATAAAGGATTGTTTTTTTTTTTAATTCTTTATTTTATAAAGGCCATACATGAAGGATTCTTTTTATCCGGAATAAAATATGTTTCCCGCGTGATGAACGATTTCTGCGCAACGGAACTGTAGGCACTAGTATTCAGTATGAAATAAATCAAGTACCCGTTTTCCTATCTTATTAATTTTGATTTAATTAATTATTATTATATTTTATAAGCGTAATGAACATTAGAATAAATAAACTTGAATAGTAGAAGCAAATTCAAGATGTTGTCTTTCAGTACAATAACTCACCCTCCCAATCTTGTTATACCAATATTAATGATGTTCCAATTAATTTAAGTACAGTTTGAGAACCCCAAAGTTTTGTACGTCAGCCTGATGGACAAAGGAGATGCAACTGCATGTAATTACCTGTCAATCGCAGACGACCCTTCACATAGGGAATACAGCCCTTAATAGAGTAGGGATGCATAAATCAATTTAAAAGATAAAGATCTAGTGCCCTTTGAATATTTAAATTTTATTCGCACTTTAAATTTCATTGTACTATTAACTATGCTATTATGCATAAATTATATTATTTAAAGTCGATTTGGCATTAAATTTGTAAGTACAGGTATTGTTTTTTTTTTTTTTGTTCAATTCACAATACTTCTGCACAAAATGTGTACAAATAGGTAATAATAATTTAATTATTGCAGTTCACACTTTATGAAAAATAAGTACAATTTAACTTTTAAAACATTGAGATATAAGTACTACTTATATCTCAATGTTTTAAAATATATTTTTGCGTATTTATTGTAGCGTTTTCAATACAATAAATAACCCTGTATTTTTCATTTATTGGCTAGGCGGACGGTTTCCAGTTTCGAAGGTCCGGTGAATAGAACCTTCTAGATTAAAAAACATATTGGCTTCAGCGGGAAGGAATAAATTGGGAATAAATTTACTTCATAGCCGAAAACAATGTTCATGTAGAGTGTTTTAATATGGATACAGCTGTGGTTGAATGGTTTACATTTATACTAATATTATAAAGCGGAAGAGTTTGTTAGTTAGTTTGTTTGTTTGCTAATCTCTAATCTCTTCGCTAATCTCAGGAACTACTGGTCCGATTTAAAAAAATATTTCAGTGTTAGATAGCCCATTTATCGAAGAAGGCTATAGGCTATATTTTATCACGCTAAAACTAATAGGAGCGAAGAAATAGAGGAAAATGTGGAAAAAACGGGGGAAATTATTTAAAAGGGCTTATTTGAACGCGCTAATCTCAGAAACTACTTGTCCGATTTAAAAAATTCTTTCAGTGTTAGATAGCCCAGTTATCGAGGAAGGCTATAGTCTATATTTTATAGTCTATATAGAAAAAGCGGGGGAAATTATTTGAAAGGGCTTATCTCACGAACTACTAGAGCATTTTTTAATAAAACTTCAATCTCCAATAATTATGAATTTAATTGTCACTATCAGTATATTCGTTACACAATTTTAGCAGAATAACAGTGCAGTATATAATAACCAAGTGTCCTTGTTCGTTGCTACCCATAGACTGGATAATCAACCCGACTGCCCATCTCTACCCCACCATTCCAACCCCTACCACCTCTAACAAACGGGTGGTGGGATTCGAGCGGTGTTGCCAGGTATAGATTGGTATTGCCATACATAAAATTAAAATCATGACAATTTTTTCTATTATTTGGATCAGATAAGAAGTAGACCACGTGAAGGATCA
The DNA here is from genome assembly GCA_905187585.1 of Cyaniris semiargus. Classification (NCBI taxonomy): domain Eukaryota; kingdom Metazoa; phylum Arthropoda; class Insecta; order Lepidoptera; family Lycaenidae; genus Cyaniris; species Cyaniris semiargus. Next base: position 2,218,625 of record LR994566.1, on the reverse strand, counting down.
TAGGCTTTTTTTGTAGACTAATTTTTCTGTGAAATATCTAATTTACGCGGGCGAAGCCGCGCGGAACGTCTAGTATAAAATAAATCCTAGGTTCTTAAATATAATCCAGTATACTCAGCTACCATTTAGCAGCTAGCTGGTACAATTGGTTATGATGGTTAGTTACCATCTAGCTGGTAATGTCGGTAAGTTATCTATCCTATAGATATGGATACTAATTTACCGTCTGGTAAGTTTTGGCAAGCTCTTACCATCTGGTAAGGTCGGTAAGTTACCATCTAGCTAATAACATCGCTAAGGATACTAAGTTAGCATCTGGTAAGTTTGGCAAGCTCTTACCATCTGGTAAGGTTGGTAAGTTACTATCTGCTAAGGTCGGTAAGTTCTTACCTGCAGCGCGCTGGTGTCGAAGTTGGCGAGCAGCGCCGCGGCGCCCGGCGACCGCCGCGACCCCGACCGACACCACTCTGAAAACAAAACTCCATCAAAATCGGTCCACCCGTTTGGGTGCTACGATGCCCCGGACAGACATACAGACGGACAGACAGACTTTTTACGTCGGAGGTTTATAGGGGCAAGCCAGACCGGCGACAGCTTGGCGACAGAGCAGATAGCGACAGAAAAGTCACAGTCTTATTAGTAATCGGGAGAGTGACAGAGAAGTCGCTAGTGCGGTAAGATGAGAGCAAAGAATGATTTTATTGAAATATCATGCAGTGTGTATTTTCTTAGCTATCTTAAAGTATTTTACATAATATTATACATATCTAAAATCAACATGCATCAATGTCATAAAATGGTAAAATAGGTGTAGCTTAAAAGTAAAACATGCAGCGTTACTCGTTAGTAAAGATTAAAGCTCGATTACCTCACTAATAAAATATTTCCAAACAGTTTATTCAAACGTTTAGGCTAAGGTTCACAAACCTACCCCAATTTTTTGGTGCTCACATGGGTTGAGGAAGGATGTTTTGGGTGAAAAAAACCTCCACGAGAATAAAATATGATGTAGCCTCAGAATTCCGAAAATTTCAAAGGTGAGTAGCTCCAAAACTTGAGGGTTTCTCAGGCCCGTATTTTTGGTCAGTACTCAAGATGCATCTCGGTCTCAAGACAGTTCAGGCTCTGTGATTGGTTGGCCATAGATAATACAGTATATATGTGGTTGGCTGTCAAAATTTTGACCAATCACAGAGCCGAACCGCGTCTTGAGACTGGGTCGCATCTTAAGTACTGACCAAAAATACGGGCCTAAGTGTGGATTTGGTACGGGGGGTGTTTACCCCTCACCCCCCCTTCCCCCTCACCCTCACTACCCATCAATTTTGGGGTAGGTTTCCGAACCTTTACCAACGTTTAAATTTTAAATTAATAACAAACACAATCTTCTTGCACGATTTTCACTATATTATTATTAATTTATAAGTTTTTCAATTAAATACGCGGCCGGCTTCAATAAAATCATCATAAGGTGTGGGTAGATTTAAATTAATATTTTAAAAACAAACATTGAGTTGCCAGTGTCATTAAACTTTTTACAGGTACAAATCTTCCACATGATGAAAAAAAAAGTGATATATTGTGTATTTTGTTAAAAACTCTTATAATATTATAATATTAAGACAAATAAGATATAAGAACTGTTTATTAAATAATTTAATTATAATAATATTATGTAAATAAGAGTAAAAATCTACTGCAAAAAAATCAAATTAAGAATCCATTAATAATGTCAGTGACCAGACACGCACGCTTGCCACAACCATAATCCGCAAAGCCACAAGCCAGTTAAAAGTGATGTCGTGTCAAAGGGTTTCCGATACGGTTTCCCTGGGATTAGTCAGATTAGGGAGATTAAAGGATCAGCCAAGGATTACTGAGCACACGGCATTAACGCGCGATTTGCATGCTAAGCTAACACCTTGGCTTTTTAGTTCGATAGTGCACCGCTAGATGGCGCTTTTAGTTTAATTTCACGAGCAGTTTATTTCTGAATAGTTTTGTATTTTGGTAAACATATCGCGAGCTTCTAGCCAGAAGGTCGTATAGGAAAAAGGTAGTTTTTTTTAAAGAAGAAAATAGATATAAGTTCAATATTGAAAGTTTTGGAATAGTTAAAATACAAAAGATCATTTCACGATTAAAGAAGTACTTTCATAGACACCTGCAAATTTTCAGTTTTATAAAGATCTATTTTTTTCTTTAAAAAACTACTTTTTTTTATACGACCTTCTGGCTTGAAGCCTGCGATATCTACGAATAATAAACACAAAAATCGGCCAAGTGCGAGTCGGACTCGCGCACGAAGGGTTCCGTACCATTATAGAGCAAAATTAGGCCATAAATTTTGTTTTTTGTATGGGAGCCCCCCTTAATTTTTTATTTTATTTTAATATTATTATTAAATATAAAAAAAACCCATATAACTAAGGATTGTGTGAAAAATTCAAGTACCTACCTATTGCCATTATTGATATAGAGCAAAAAAGGCCAAAAAATCACGTTTGTTGTATGGGAGCCCCCCTTAAATATTAATTTTATTTTGTTTCTAGTATTTGTTGTAATAGCGGCAACAGATATACATAATCTATGAAAATTTCAAATCTCTAGCTATTACCGTTCTTGAGTTACAGCCTGGAGACAGACAGACAGACAGAAAGACGAACAGACGGACAGACAACGTCCCGTTTTTACCCTTTGGGTAAGGAACCCTAAAAATATATTTTTGCTGCGGTTGTATTAGCAATATAAGCAATGCAAAAAAAATTATGTACCTACTTATTTAAAAAAAAGTTCTTCATAAAACAACATGATATTTTTTTCAAAATATACATTTTTCGCAACTTACGCACAAAATAAAACCCCGTGGTTCATCTTTTCTCTACTTTTTTATTTATTCCAAACAAAGATTTAAGATAATTTATTATCAGATCGTTTTCCCAATTTATTGTTAAAAAAATGAAAAATTAAGCATGCTGAAAGTTGAAACTCCAATCGTCTACAAAGTCTGGGGCTACAAACAAAAATTAACACACGTCCGGACTGTTGTCGTTTTGTAGAATGTCCGGAGACCGGAATTCAGACCGAATCGATACTGATGGTATTTCGCACTTTTCAGTTCCCGGACACAATATAATAAACTAGATGACGCCCGCAAGCCGCAACTCCGTTGCGCCAAAATAATATGTTTATCGCGCGGGAACCGTACATTTTTCCGGTAAGTATAAAAAGTGTCCTATGTCCTTTCCCGGGCCTCAAAGTATCTCCATACCTTTCAGCAAAATCGGTTCAGTGGTTTGGGCGCAAACAGGTAACAGACAGATAGACTTTCGCATTTTTAATATTAGTATGGATTTATGTAAATTATTGTGTTATGTCGGCTGGACTTGGCAAAACCCGAACTATTTACGTGGGTTTTATGCCCGAGAAGAGAGAAGAAATTAATTTTTTAGATAGAAATTCGTATCTAGATTCTAGAGTATTCCTATGTTTTTGTCCAAAATAATGTATAATATTATAGGTAAATACCAGAAAAACAATATGTTATAATTTGTATTAAATCAATATATAACACCGTTGAGGAATTCTAATGAAAAAATGGGTGATTTTTACCCCCATGGTGGGGTATTCAATATCTTTTCCATATCCGCGAGTGACACGACTTAGTGAGGCATATTAAAGTATAAACTGTACCCCAGACCCCTATTTTATTATTTTAATGCAACATTTGTTTCGTTGCTCGATCCGGTCCGTGTCCAAACCGTACCTTACTTTCAGAAAAACTACACAGTAACACACCTAACTTAGTACTTTAACTACTGCGCTCAGAGACTAATTAGTCTATTCATTACTTAACTGTAATTTAAATAAAGATTTTGACTGTAGCCCCTTACATTATCTGTCAAACTATTCCTTAAACTTTAAAGTAATCATTAAAATAAATTATCTCGCAATGCAGTCATGAGTATATGGCGTTAAAGTAACTTTTACTTGTCCTGATGATGATGATGATGATGATGATGATCACTCCATCAGGGTGTTCCCAGCTATCACAGCGCCATCACGGCCGGCGTTAATGTAGAGCTCTTAACTCTAGTGTTATGGACAGTTTGGGATGCACTGAGCTCAAAAAGTTTAAAACTATTACCCGACTACACAAAATGATTACATAAATGACACGTTTCGACCGATAGGAGCGAAGAAGTAGTGGAAGGTGTGGAAAAACGGGGATATGTAATTATTATGATACCAGCCAAACTATAGGTGAGTACTGATTTCGTTGGAAGAGCAGATAACTTGCAATCCCGGGAAAGCACATACACTTTTCATCCGGAAAAATGTACGGTAACCGCGCGGTAAACGAATTTTCGCGCAACGGAGTTGCGGGCAAAATCTAATAAATAATACCTACTAGAGATAGCCCAACGGTCGAAATTCGACCTTATAGTTTCAACGACATTAGGTCTACTACCCATATTTTGTAAAAAAATATTGACTTTATCGTTTTTTTTTTTCAATTTTTGTCTCTGGGACTCAGCTGATCTCAGACTGGCCGTCTAAGCATTGTCTAATAGTATCTAAGATTCAATAAAAAAAAACTATAATCCATTTTCAATTTGTCAACTTGTTGTCAACAGACTACAACCATAAATAAAAGAGTATTCGTATGTATAGGCTTGTCACTCAAAAATCTGTCATATTTCCTAGTGTGTGTGATGTAGTGTGTGTAATGTTTTATTCTTCACCATATAAACTATAACTGTGCATAATTTCATTCACCTACGTGTCCCCATGTTTCGTCAAAATGGATACAAAGTTTTTCGCTCGCGTATTAATAAATAGATGTACCAACAATTCTTAATATTAAGGAAATCATGTAGACATGAGCCATTTACCGTAGGGGGTGTACGGTGTACAGGCTCATATAGGTCACATGACACCCTCTGCGCTCTTAATAACATAATTCGATAAACATACACGCGATATTAGCGAGAATACACCTAGGCCACGCAGAAAAACGGCGTGAAAAGATGTGGTAAAAATGTATAGGTCGAGCAAAAGAATAAGATCGCTCGGAAAAATTGAGGAGCAGCCATGTTCGATTTTCAGGTTTCTTCGGTGGGGCGAAGACTTGGCTTTTCTATGTTATTGCTAGATTATGCACAACCAGTTTCTACAATCAGTTTTAAGGTTTGCACGTTATGGAAGTCATTTGTATACAAGGACGTAGTCCACAACTTGTTTTTTTTTTTTTTTTTAATGAAATAAGGGGGCAAACGAGCAAACGGGTCACCTGATGGGAAGCAACTTCCGTCGCCCATGAACACTCGCAGCATCAGAAGAGCTGCAGGTGCATTGCCGGCCTTTTAAGAGGGAATAGGGTAATAGGGAAGGGTAGGGATGGGAAGAGAAGGGAATAGGGGAGGGAAAGGAAGGGAATAGGGTAGGGGATTGGGCCTCCGGTAAACTCACTCACTCGGCGAAACACAGCGCAAGCGCTGTTTCACGCCGGTTTTCTGTGAGAACGTGGTATTTCTCCGGTCGAGCCGGCCCATTCGTGCCAAAGCATGACTCTCCCACGTAAATCTATTCTTATCTTCTCCCACGTAAATAAATTAGTTTTGAATGAGTGGTCTTAAAGAAGAAATTTTTAGCTTGACAGAATAGACAAGCACATGTAGAGTACTGCAATGTTTTCACGCTGGAGGCAGCACCAGCACAGACAGTATCCGACATGCCGATGTCGGATTGTGGTCGGAATATTTACTGTATGTGCCAGTAGCGCTCTCTGCTCCGACCTTTGTGCAATATTCCCTACTAGACGTTCCGCGCGGCTTCGCCCGCGTAAATTACTTAGATATTTCACAGACAAATTAGTCCACAAAAATAGCCTATGATCCTTCACGTGGTCTACTTCTTATCTGACCCAAATAACATATAAATTGCTCCAGTAGTTCGTGAGATAAGCCCTTTCAAATAATTTCCCCCGTTTTTTCCATATTTTCCCATTTCTTCGCTCCTATTAGTCTTAGCGTGATAAAATATAGCCTATAGCCTTCCTCGATAAATGGACTATCTAACACTGAAAGAATTTTTCAAATCGGACAAGTAGTTCCTGAGATTAGCGCGTTCAAACAAACAAACTCTTCCGCTTTATAATATTATAAGTATCGATAGATTACCGAATATTTGCATCACTTCTTTGACTCTGACAGACCTTAAAACAGGGAGGCATAATATTATGTCAAAAGAAGAAGAAGAAGCGTATTTTCTACAAGCTATGTTAAAAGTGTGTCGACATAATAAAACTTCCCCTAACCTGCTAACTGGCGCATCACAATATTTGCTCCTAATGAGGGTACGTATGTCTTGACTTGACTTAGTTTTTATTATTCGTAGTTGACTACATACTAACATCATCATCAAATACACGTTCTTTTTTTTAAAATAAGGGGGCAAAGGAGCAAACGGGTCACCTAGGATAATAATAATAATAATAATATCTATGGACGCTTCACACCACGTCAGTCTGGCCCCGTGCTAAGTACCTGAAGGACTTGTGTTACAGGTACCAGACAACGGAAATATATTTAATACTTTTATACTATACATATATTTAAGATCATTATTATATTATGATACACATATTTAATACACATCCTTGACCCAGGAACTTTGAAAAACTTTTTGTTCCGTCGGCGGGATTCGAACCCGCGACCCCCGGCTTGAGCTGCAACACACTCTTAACCATTGAGCCACAGAGGTCGAAGGATGGAAAGCAACTACCGTCGCCCATGGACACTCGCAACATTAGAAGAGCTGCAGGTGCGTTGCCGGCCTTTCTCTTCCGGTTCTGTTCATAAATTATGAATACTCTAGCTATTGCGGTTGGTGAGATATAGGTGACAGACGGACGGACGAGCTGACAGCGAAGTCCTGCTAATAGGGTCCCTTTTTATTCTTTTGGTGTGGAATCTTAAAAAGTTTTTAAGCATTTCTAAGATTCGACATAAAGGCCACAGCAAATAAACACAGGTAAAGTTGATAGCTTCGTAATTTTTTCGTATTCATATTGCTTAGCATATTGACAGCTTGGCAACGATTCAGCCACTTCATCAGGCGTCCGTCTGCTCGTTTCACAAAGGAGTCAAGCGCTACTTAACAGACTCACTAGTAACTGGAACATACATCTGAGCCCACTACTCACTATACACTCTCTCTCACTCGATCACAAGAACATCACCTCATAGTGCGGTGAACTTTGGACTACTAAATGAGCTGAGTCGTCTAATGGTAAGTGACATAGTTAATAATGCCACATCGGTTTCGGTGACGGTGGTCAGTTTCATTGAAAGTAGACTAGCTAGGACGGAATAGTTTTATAGCTCCTGAAATTAGGATAGTATTTTTCCCGGAAAATCTAAGAATCTTGTGGGGTATATATTATCACTTATTTTTGTTACACCCTGTATGAATTTTGGTGCAACGAATTTGTGGCCAACAATTTACAGTTTAGCCCGCAAAGCGACGCGTAGATGCATAATTTTAAATTTGTGTGGATTTGCCAGATTTGCTAGACGTCTTACGCAATTAAAATCTGTCAATTCAGTACAAATTTAGAAATGCATCTTCGCGTCGCTAAGGGTCATTTCACATTGCATTGCAAGACTTTCCGAATTGCCATGCGGCATTTTTATGAGTCGTTCAGATTTGGAAGAGGCAGCCCTACACCGCATGCGGCAATTGTCAATTCAATATTTTTATCTTCTCTGTAGTAAATAAAGTTAAGTCATGATTCATGAATGGCTAGTTTGAAAATGCATCGCAAGTCGCAACGTCCCGTCACCTTGCATTGAGTACCGACCCTAATACGGCAAACCGCAAACGCCAGTCGCTATCATGGACTTATGAAAACCTCTTAGGTCCAACCGTCCATGTTCACTATTTATAAAATAAATGCATTTCGCCGCATACCGAAGGTGCCACCGAAAAAACGTTCCCGTAGGATACCATCCCGTTACACGATGACGTCACAAGGGGAAGGAGGGGGAGGATAGGGGGAAAGGGGAAGGCAGGGGGAAACAGTCGGAATGCAATTACCGCGGCCAGGCAGCCGTCGCTGAGTTATGGTGAAAAATCTGGTAATAAGTGTACCTGTAGCCCTAGCACGGCGACCAGTGGAAATGCGAAAGAATAGACAAACTGTGGAGATAAACTTAAGGTGCCGTTCCGATCTTTTTTCGTTCCGAAAAATTCAATTAAAATGCCACTTTATGACAGACTATAGTCACAAACTGTGGAGATAAACTTAAGGTTCCGTTCCGATCTTTTTTCGTTCCGAAAAATTCAATTACAATGCCACTTTATGACAGACTATAATCCTAAAAATTCAAATAATATCCTACTTTATGACATAATATATACTATAGTCTGTCATAAAGTGGCATTTTAATTGAATTTTTGTCGGTCGCGATTAGCCGCGGTAAAGATCGGAACGGCACCTTAAGTTTATGTCCACAGTTTGTCTATACTTTCGCATTTCTACTGGTCGCCGTGCTAGGGCTAGTAAGTGGTAAGTTTGATCAATTAGGTGTTTTATATTGTTAAAGATGACGCCCGCAACTCAGTTTCGTCAAAACACTCAAAACTCGTTTATCGCGCGGGAACCGTATATTTTTCTGGTATAAAAAGTATCCTATGTCCTTTCCAGTCGTTCAAAGTATCTCCATAATGGAAGGGGTAATGACAAAGATTATTATTATTGAATCCTGAAAATGAGAATGACTTCCCATACAGAAAATTGATATTTCTTCAGAAATCGGTTAATTTTTCATTAGGTACATGTAGGTATTACTTATATCTAAGTAATTATTAATACAATTAAAGTAGCATTTAAATTACTATATTATTGTGAAAGAAAATATAATGTAACTAACATCATTTTACTGCCTTTTTATAACTAAAAAGCCTCAGATTTTTATCAATTCCACATTCATACAAAGTAAAACGTTTCAAAAGCAATCTTTTTCATAAGTTCAGCTTATGTACCCTATAAAAGGGTGTTATAGGCACCCCATATTGAAGGTAACTATTGATTTTAGGGATTTTGACACCGTCTTAGATGAAATTGGAGTTTTTGAAGTAAAAATTTCTTTAGCGGCAATGTGCACTTCTTTTGAGATTGATAAAATATGATAAACTCGCGCACGGGCGTATATATAGCTTTGATAATGGACTAAAATATTATAATACTTTAGGGTGTGTACGTGTTCCTTGTAGAGAGTTCACTGTAAAAGTAGCAGCGCTGAAAGTCGATTTTTTTTTTGTTTGGGGAAACTCGTGAGTCGTGACGCTCGGGCCCTTGCCCATACAAAAGTGAAAAAAATTTTTCGTCTTTCAGCGCTGCTACTTTCACAGTGAACTCTCTACAAGGAACATGTACACACCCTAAAGTATAATCACTTATTTTTGTTACACACTGTATACGTCCATGAACTCGCGTCAAAATTGACCTGACTAAAAAAACGTAACATGGAGAATAGAAAGCCGGCGCGGCGTAGAAAAGGAAGAAACATCCCTCTGTTTAATATTGATATTAGATATTGCATGAATAAACTGATTTTGTAAAATATTATACTCTTTATCAAAGAGAAACAAATTATGGAAAAAATTATATCTATACTTATATGTATTATAAAGCGGAAGAGTTTGTTAGTTAGTTTGTTTGTTTGTTTGAACGCGCTAATCTCAGGAACTACTGGTCCGATTTGAAAAATTCTTTCAGTGTTAGATAGCCCATTTATCGAGGAAGGCTATAGGCTATATATTATCACGCTATAACTAATAGGAGCGGAGAAATAGAGGAGAATGTGGAAAAAACGGGGGAAATTATTTGAAAGGACTTATTTGAACGCACTAATCTCAGGAACTACTGGTCCGATTTGAAAAATTCTTTCAGTGTTAGATAGCCCATTTATCGAGAAAGGCTATAGGCTATATTTTATCACGCTAAGACTAATAGGAGCGAAGAAATAGAAGAAAATGTGGAAAAAACGGGGGAAATTATTTGAAAGGGCTTATCTCACTAACTACTAGAGTTATTATCTGTTATTTGGGTCAGATAAGAAGTAGACCACGTGAAGGATCATAGGCTATTTTTTGTAGACTGATTTGTCTGTGAAATGTCTAATTTACGCGGGCGAAGCCGCGCGGAACGTCTAGTGTACAATATTAGGGCAATTTAAGAACTAATGACTGGTAACAAAAAGGGGCAAAAAATCGGCCAAGTAGGGTTCCGTACGAAGGGTTCCGTACCACTACAGAGCAAAAATAGGCAAAAAATTGAATTTTTTGTATGGGATCCCTCAATTAATTAATTTATTGAAATTTTATAGTTAATTATTAAATTACAAATACAATTAAGTATTTTGAGAACATTTCAATTGCCTATGTGTTGCCGTTATTGATTAAGAGCAAAAAATAGCAAAAAAAATCACGTTTGTTGTATGGGAAAATTAAATTTTTAATTTTATTTTATTTTTAGTATTTGTTGTTATAGCGGCAACACATATACACAAAATTTCAGAAGTCTAGCTATAGCGGTTCTTGAGTTACAGCCCGGTGACAGACAGACGGACAGACATCGAAGTCTTAGTAATAGGGTCCCGTTTTTACCCTTTGGGTACGGAACCCTAAAAAGGGGGTTTTGGTCGCCGTGATGGGGTAAAATCGAAACATCTAAAGCTATCATGTCGAGTGTCAGTCACGGACCAAATTGATTGGAACAGTTCTGAGGCCGTAGCCAAAGTCCCTTTCGTTATAAACGATGACGAAATTCGTTATCAAAATGTGTGGAACGAATTTCGTCATCGTTTTTAACGAAAGATACTTTGTCTAAGGGGCCTGACGAATTTGTCTTGTCTGTTGAATAGGGCCTGTATTCACTTTGATTAGTGCAAGTGCAGGTGATTAGTGCAGCTGATAAGTAATCAGGAGAAAGCAAAATGTAGACAGCGACTGATTAGTGCAAGTTCTTTACTTTCTCCTAATCACTAATTACCTGTACTAATTACCTGCACTCGCACTAATCAAAGTGAATACAGGCCCATAGGCCATGAATAATAGCTGTGTCCACAGACCACACTGTGCCTTTTTTTGTTAAAGGGCATGCATCATAGCGCAGTCAACAGTGCACGTGAGGCATGCCCGCGACGCATGCCCTCTGACCGTATCCAAAACTTTCGCTTTGTTCTTTAATGGCAATTTTGGCGTTGCGTTCGTTGAAGCATTCAATTATTGAATGTGCGAATACGAAAGTTGAATGAAAGAAAATGACAAAAACTGAAGATGAAAGTGCACAGTGTGGACATAGCTTATGAGTAGACATAAGAATAATATAATCGGCCAAGTGCGAGTCGGACTCACGCACGAAGGGTTCCGTATAGGGGATTCGACCCCGGGATCCCGGTCATATTTTAGTCCCGAAAATTTCGGGATTGTAATTTAATAAATCCCGGGATTTTCGGGACTGATAAATATTTTTAATTATATTTTAAATTCTAGATCTAATTATTGTCCTAGGTACACTTTAGAAGTCTAGGTCTAGACGGGTAAAGTGTCCCTGACGACTAATTATTAGAACTTTTTGTTCCGTGTTCTTTATGTCGCTAGATTAAATTCTAATTTAATTTTCGAGAACTGTTTTAACTGAGATGTAATTTTAACTACAGATGTTCCGAGGGGTTAGTGCGAGCTTTATTCGATCATACGCATCGAACGCGTAAACGCGAATTTATATGGGATCAAAGCAGTATCCACGTTAGCCAGTAGATGGCGCTGCTTTGATCCCATATAAATTCGCGTTTACGCGCTCGATGCGTATGATCGAATAAAACTCGCACCAACCCCTCTGAATTCCGATCATGACTTTGGCCGACTAGCCGACTAGCCGATTAGTCGGTTGCAAAGAAGCCGACTAATCGGCCGACTAGTCGGCCAAGCCGATCATAGTTTCGGATGTTTCCATAACGCTTCGTTTACCGCTGGTTCGCGGGTAAGTCGCATAGTACGCCGCCTGCGAAAGTGTCGGATCATGTTTTGGTTATGTTAACGTCATGATACAGTTATCTACAGTTATCTTTTAAATATATTATATTTATAAATGTGTTAAATTAATTGTAAAATAAGAATAATGAACTGTAATCATTTTATGTTAAGCTGAATGTGTAGATAGTAGTAGGACTAAAAAAATATATTTAAGACCTTATGTGTAGAGAGTAGAGACTCTAAACAGTGATGAATTAAAAACTATGGTCTTTTTTTTCAATTTTGCACGCTATTGTCATAGCAAAACATGCCGCACTGTAACAATAACTGTAACAACCATGTTTTTGAGCAAATAAATATGATTATGATTATGATTATAATCTAGTAGTAGAACGCGTGATTTGGCGGCTACACCGCGATCACAAGCAATGCAGGTAATTATAACGATTTATTTAAAAAGCGCCGCGTTCGCGCTGTCATTTTACATACATTTGCTTGTGATCTCGCGGTATAACGACCTAACCGCTCGTTCGCGCGGACGCATATCGATCCAACCTTACTTGGAATTGTACACCTAAACGCCTCTCGTACTTCAGGTAAAGTATTGAGCTACAATAAGTTACAATAGCAATTAACTGTTGTCGCCCCAGCCGCCCTAGCCGCCCAGCCGCCCGCCCTATAATCATAGGGCGGGCGGCAGAGCAAATTGCAAGCAATTAGGCAATGTGGGCAAAAAGCTAGTTTTGCTGTTGAGCGGTTAAATATTATATATAGTTATTTTGAGTTGTTTTTAACCGACTTCAAAAAAGGAGGTTATCAATTCGACGCGTATGTTTGTAATATTTCCAGAACTGCCCAGTTTTCGTTTATGTTAGTCTATATCAGCGTCTGAACAAATGTGCCAAATTTTAAAAGTGTATGTACGGATGTATGTATGTTTTTATGTTTGTGTTCGCATATCTCTGGAACTACCATTCCGATTTCAGTACTTCTTTTTTTGTTGTACTAGGTATTGTTCAACTTAGGGAATAGTGCAAGTTTCATCAAAATCGGTTCAGTAGTTTTGGAGATAGAGAGTTTTAATTCTCAATTACGTACAATTTTAAAGTCGGTTTTATCTTTTTAAAATACAGTTATGAGATAATTGCGTTATGAAAAATTTTCATACCCATATAAATATTTTTGTATTTGAAGTAAGTTAATGGCACACATGACATGAAAAACCGGCAACCGTAGGTTTGTATGTATTTCTATGGAATACCCTCCGCGGCAGCTAGCGACACTTATTCATAGAAACACCACAGTATTACGATATTTGAAATACATAGAAACCTGCAGTAGTGTCGCGTCTGCTGCAACTTCATGTAGCCGGCTTCCAACTTGTACCGAGTTCATACTACAGAAGAAATACACAGTGGCATACATAATATTATGAAATAAAAAAGTACTAAAAATTTCCTACTATAGGGTAGTTTTCCCTATTTTTCATCCATACTACGATTACTGAGTTAGGAAAGTAAAGGAGGGGCAAGCGCTCCTGTGACTGCGCACACTCTTAGGCACTTTATTATAAAAAAAAAACTCTTAGGAGAGCCTAGTTTCAATTCGTGCCGTATACGTGTCGAAAACTTTGTTACTATTGCGGCAAAATGCACGGGCCCGCGCGGTAAATTTTTCTTAATTTTGTGTTTTTACAATTTAATGTCGAAAATCAAGTAATTAATAATAATTAGATTTCTAGTGTTCATGTTAGCCCTATCGTATTTCAGTTGCCCTAGGGAGTAGGGACTAAGCCCTAGGACATACATTTAGACCCAGACAGTTAATTAACTGAACTAGTATTTAAGTTATTGTGACTGAGTTTTGGGCATTTCAGATCGTTATAAGAGGGTAAAGGCCTGAAAATTTTTAGATATCAGATGGCTATCTTTAGTTTATCCATACTAATATTATAAATGCGAAAGTGTGTCTGTATATTGCCTCTTCACGCCTAAACCGCTGAACCGATTTTCCGGGAAATTTGGTATGGACATACTTTGAGTCTAGGGAGAGGACAGGATCCGTTTTATATCGGAAACATGTACGGTTCCTGCGCGATAAACGAATGTTGGTGTAACGGAGTTACGGGCGTCATTTAAAAATAATATTATTCCTTCATTTGCCATTTCGCTCTATTGGTCAGTTCACATTGCAATGAGACGCTTTTTTTTTAAATCAGCACTTAATAACTGAACTTTACTTAATTACAAACATTTTAATACATATTTAAAATCGAACCCATGATCGAGTCTAGAGCCACCACTGAACCTAAGGCTACTCATACAATGAGGGATGATCTACATAACTTGGCTCCTTTGACAACTCTGAATTCCGCGGGTAAGGAATTTTGCGAATTTTGTTATTAAATGTTCTACGGGATAATATGCTATTTTTTACCCAAACAAATATTGTTGCTTTGCGCCTAAACTAATCTGATTGAAAGGATTTATACAGTAATGCCAAATTAAAGATTTAGTAATGCGATAAATCGGTGTTTTTACACTTTTAATTATTTAATTTTTGTAGATATATACCACGCAATTTTATCACATGGACCGTACATGTTTTCCGATTTTCGGGATAAAAACTATTCTGTCTTAATCGGGACTCTCAGTAGTTACTAATAGTACTTTAAAAAGATAAAACCGACTTCAAAATTGTACGTAATTGAGAATTAAATTCCCTGTTTCAAAAACTACTGAACTTGAAATTTTGATGAAACTTGCAGTTCCCTAAGTTAAACAATACCTAGTACGACAAAAAAAGAATTACCCAAATCGGACTTGTAGTCCCGGAGATATGCGAACACAAACATAAAAACATACATACATACATTTTTGAAATTTGGCACATTTATTCAGACGCTGATATAGACTAACATATTATACGAAAATTGGGCAGTTCTGGAAATATTACATACATACGGGTCGAATTGATAACCTCCTTTTTTTGAAGTCGGTTAAAACAATCTAAATCGATTGGACAGACACACTTTCGCATTTCTCTAATTAGTTTATCCCAAACGATCTTCCGCGTCAATGACAATCATTGTATGTTCTTCCTGGGACTCAAAGCTTTTCTCTCCGAGGAAACAGACAGACAGACTTACAAAGCGCGTATAGATTTCGTCTGTTTATCGGTTTCGCTTTCGAGTAATAAATCAATTAACTCAGTAACCGAGCTGGCGAACTGGCGCATTGCAGGTTAAGTCAAAGCCTCGACAGCACGCTGTACATCATGCGTTATGTACCATATTGCTTCGTAATAGAGACGAAAAGTGCTCAAATATGATGTACAGTCAGTAGAGTAATCTTTTATTTCTAATAACTAGATGACGCCCGCAACTCCGCTGCGACGAAAATCGCTTATCGCGCGGGAACCGTACATTTTTCCGGGATGAAAAGTATTCCTATGTCCTTTCCTGGGACTCAAAGTATCTTCATCAGCATATTATCGATTAAGCGGTTTGGCCGTAAGGAGGTGACAGACAGACAGACACACTTTTGCATTTATAATATTAGCTGGCCAGCGGTGGCAGAGGAGCGAGCACAATGGAAGACCTTGTGGGAGGCCTTTGCCCAGCAAAAGGACAGCATTGGCTAGAAAAACAAATATTAGTATGGAAGTATTGCTATTAATTGCTACGTGAAAGGCGCGAAAGGTGCTCAAATATATTTTAAAGTCAGTAGAAAGTACAGGTAGGCAGGTAGCATTAAGGGTCAATTCAGACCGCAACGCGACGCGTAGGTGCATTTCTAAATTTGTACTGATTTGACAGATTTGGTGAGCGTGAGACGTCTTGCAAATCTGTCAAATCCATAAAAATTTATAAATGCATCTACGCGTCGCGTTGCGGTCTGAATAAACCCTAACAATTAACTAACAAAAAAATTGTCGTGTCAAACAGCTGTCATATGTCACGAAATAGCTTCCAGACCACATGTCACGATATAGCTGTCATAATATGGCAGCTATATCGTGAGGCAGGGTCTTTCCTGTCAGACATATTATGTCTGTCTAACAGGAAAGACCCTGCCGTACCTCTGGTGGCAAATGATATAGCTATAAAAATACGAAAAATTGTCTGTCTGTCTATATTCACCAATTAGTTTCGCTACCTCAAAAAACATAACAAATAACAAACCTCTTTTAACTGCTACACCGATTAACCGAGTGTAACTTTCAGTGATTTGATCGGTTCATTATTTTTTGCTCATATAGCAACAGGTGAAATTTTTACATAATCCTCAATTTATATCTGTACTTTAAATTTTAATAATTAATCAATAATAAAAATAAAAATAAATTTAAGGGGGGCTCCCAAACAGAAACCCGGCCTATTTTGGCTTTATTACGGTACGGAACCCTACGTACGAGAGTCCGACTCGCACTTGGCTGATTTTTTTTTGTCCTAATATAAAATTCTGATCTTTATACCTCGACGGCCGACGCTGGCGTTTAATTTTGCACAGCTTGTAGGAACATAAAGTTTGTAGCAACGCGAAGATACCTGTAGCTACTCAAATATTCACATAACCACCTTCATTTCAGTAAATAAAGAATTTTGACAAGTTCAGGGAATACTACGCAAATTTCAGAGCAGAGGGCGCCACTAGCACATACAGTAAACAATCCGACCACAATCCGACATGTTGCACACGTAATATCAGAATATTGAAAGAAACGTTGTCAAACGTCGAACAATAGATACTTGTTGTTCACTGTCTGGGCTGGTGTTGCCTCTAGTGTGAAAATATTGCACTTATGTATCCAAAATGTGAGTATAAAATGACATAGAGAAATTGTTTTCGACGCAAAATGTACAGTTCCTGTTCGATAAACAAAATATGTCTGGAAGTTGCGGGCGTCATCTATACGACGGCGAATCATGGCGGTAGCGGTCATTGACATTTTTAGTCTAGGCGCTAAATGAAAAATGCTCGCACTGTATTTAGAATATTTAAGAATAAAATTGACCTCTTATAAAGACACAGATTATTACAGATTCATCGGAAAACCTCTTGATAACTCTTAGAATGATAATCTCCAACTTTTTATGAGTTCGAAGTGATATGCTTCATATTCAGTTCATATATCGAGTATGCAAAATACGATATCGCCCTTACTGCCGCACTCAGAGTCGAACATTAATTACTTAAATGTAATTAATTCAAAATTTTGACATAAGCCCCATACATTATCTGCCAAACTCTTCATTAAATTGAAGGTTAATCATAATTAAATGTCTCTGAGTACGGCGGTTAGACTAGGAACATCTGACAAGTGACACTTCATTGTCAATCAAAGTTTATATAGGAAATGACAAGTTTTTTGACAGGGAGTCAATGACCGCTACTGTCTCGATTCCCCGAGTACACCGTACTCTATAATATAGATAAAGTACGACAAAATTAACTACAACTTGAAGACGCTCGCAATTCCGTTGCGCTAAAATTATTTTATCGCGCATGGAACCGTACATTTACCGGGATAAAATGTCCTTTCCCGGGATTCAAAGTAACTCCATACATAGCGAAATAAGTTAATCGATAATATTAGTATGGATCAACTACATCCGCTCTACCACTTTTGCTGGCTTCACCTTTTACGGATAATACTAAACATAAAACACACGGGGTGTATTGGCGCCGTGCCAGGCAACTGTTGCCGGCTGGCATCGAACCGGCACATAAATCTCCACTGAGCTATAACGGTTTTTATTTCACTCACATATTGCACGAGAAATTGCATTCAATCGGGGGAGAAATATTTCTTGGCGATAGATCGTTTCGTTAATGGCAGAAAGGTGTAACAAAACTAAGTGAGAATACTTTAGGGTGTGTATGTATTCCTTGTATGTATCCCTTGTTTACTGTGAAAGTAGCAGAGATGAAAGAGTACATTTTAATACTATATGACTCCCGCCCTTTGCGCCAAAACTCGTTTATCGCGCGGGAACTGTACATTTGCTGGAATAAAAGTATCCTATGTCCTTTCTCAACTCAAAGTATCTTCATACTAAATTTTATCAAAATCGGTTCAGCGGTTTAGCCGTGAAGACGTGACAGACAAACAGATACACTTTTGCATATTTGTAGTGATTTTACTATGACAAATGCCAAAGCCATGATTTTAACTCTTTCAGCACTGCTACTTTCACAGTCAACTTACATACAAACCCTAAAGTATCAATCATTTTGTTACAAGTATAAGTCTTATAAGAAGGTCCTATCCTTAACATTACCAGCTAAGCGTGAAATGTCACCGGGTCGAAGCGACCCGGTCTGATTCACCTGGGAAGGGTTGGCTGATAAATATCCCAACCTTTTAAGGTCAAACGATTTGGTTATTTTCGGGTTGGGGTACATATGTTGATAGGTTTAGGCGTTCAAGCTATGTGAATGTACGTAGCGTGCCACTTTTTTCCTACCTACTGTGACGTACCGGTGATAAAAAACGTGTCCATTATCTAGGCCAACGTTTCTATTTGAATTTCTACAGCTCAATACGTCACTTTTAGGCATTTAGGCATTTTTAAAATTCCGATTGACGTCCGATTCCGGTAGCAGACTAAAGAAAAGACTTTCGAAAGACGAGCGTTGCTCGTCGTTTGGGAACGCGATATGGCACGCGAAGTACATACACATGCGGTATCTATCTTGATCTGTCTGTGGATTTGACAGAATTTGCGTGAGACGTCTTGCAAATCTGTCAAATCCATACAAATTTAGAAATGCATCTACTTGTCGCGTTGCGGTCTGAATTGATCCTCAGGCTCGATTTATATGGGTCCGCGCGAATACGCGGTTTAGCGGCTAGCGCGAGATCACAAGCAATCCATACTAATATTATAAATGCGAAAGTGTGCATGTCTGTCCGTCTGTCTGTTAGCTCTCCACGCCCAATTCGTTGAAGCGATTTTTCTGAAATGTGGTATGGAGAGACTTTGAGTCCCGGGAAAGGACATAGGATACTTTTTTTCCCGGAAAATGACGGTTCCCGCGTGTTAACGAATTTTGGTGCAACAGAAGCAGGCGTAATGTATAGGTCTACCAGAATCTGATGGCAAAAAGTGAGAAAATAAATTTAGATCCTTTTTTTTTCTTATAGCGGCTGATTCTGTGTGTTAAACATGCAAATATAAAAATGTATCCAATGATCAAGGATATTTTTAGAAAATCTGCTGTCAAAAATTGCCATCAGATTCTGGTAGACCTATAGTAGGTATCCTTAAATTTCATAATAGTAGAGCTGTTACAGGCAGACACGCTTTCGCATTTATATTAGTATATGGATTAAAATAAAAACCTGAATCCCCATCTTAAGAGAGTAAATTAGACAAGTTTTACCGGCAGCTTCGCTCCAAATTCATAATACAGTTAACCAATTTCCTTTTCCGAACATTTTCTGTTGGATTACAAGTTTGAGTAAAACAATGAGGATTGAGGAGTTTGTTACTTATGGTAATATATATATATATATATAATATAAATTATGAGAAAGTCTATCTGTGTGAGGCTTTCATCGCCTTTTGAATCGATTTTCGTGACGGAATTTGGTTCAGAGACACGTTGAGTTTGTATCAATTTTTACCAAGAAAGAATGTACTTTAATGTCAGCACAATAAACTGATTTCTATTATCGGAATTACGGGCTACAAGTAGTAATTAATATAAATATCAAAAATATATTAATAGATCATGAAAAAATGTGTATAGTCCATGTCTATGTACTCGCTGAATTACTACCACCGACTTTTTTTTATGAAGGGGGCAAACGAGCAAACGAGTCACCTGATGGAAAGCAACTTCCGTCGCCCATGGACACTCGCAGCATCAGACGAGCTGCAGGTGCGTTGCCGGTTGCCGGCCTTAGGATAGGATAATAGGGTAGGGGAGGGTAGGGAAGGAAATAGGGGAGGGGATTGGGCCTCCGGTAAACTCACTTACTCACAGCAAGCGCTGTTTCACGCCGGTTTTCTGTGAGAACGTGGTATTTCTCCGGTCGAGCCGGCCCATTTGTGCCGAAGCATGGCTCTCCCACGTAAAAAAAAAAAAAAGTTTAAACTCCCAAAATAGTTTCTATCAGATATATAATTATTATATTCACGAAGTTCCAAATTAAGAATTTCAAAAATTTCCTTTATATTTCCCTACGCCATTAATTCATTAAATAAATTAAATGGGACCATAAAATGATATCATACAGCCATAATTCTTTACCTTTTCTAAACGCTTAATACACTAAAATGTTCTTAGAGATCCATTATCAAAATTAAAGGCCAAACTTGGACGGGGATACGAAAAATTGTTCCGCGAAAATCCTTTTAAAATCTGGCCGCATACACACGTTTTCCGCATTCGTTTTCTATATTCGGAATTCCGTGAGACTAGCGCAACGTTGATTTTTTTTTACTCGCGAACGCGCCGCCTCGCACTTAAAACGTACGTGCGGAATTCGTTCCGTTCGGAGGAAAGCGAACGTGTGCGCCAGTTATTTTCTACTGATTCTATGCATTTCCGAACACGGAAAACGAATTCGGAAATCGTAGGCGGAAAACGTGTGTATGCGGCCAGCCTTAGTGTAAAAACTATGTACGGTATGAAATACCAGGATCTCTCGGAAAAACGGCGTGGATTATAATTTTCTTGTAAACTCTGACCCGAGTTTGACAATCAACTTAAATTACGAAAGTTCTACGAAATCCATTTTGTAGAACTATTCTTGGGTTGATTCAGACCGCAACGCGAGTCGCGACGCGTAGATGCATTTCTAAAATATGGATTTGACAGATTCGCAAGACGTCTCACGCAATTGAAATCTGTCAAATCCATACAAATTAATGCCTTTTAGCGTGCCTTCATTTAGCGTGACTATCAAAATTTTAAATCATTTTTATTTACAGGGTGTTTCAAATCAGGTATATTAAGTCGAAATTAGGAGGTGACTCAGGGGATCATTTTGAATATATTTTGTTCTACGACGTTTGGAAATTCGCGACAATTTTTCGTGAACCCTGTGGATAGATGTAATATATTACATTACAGTGTTGTGGCTGCGCAAGGCTTTTAATAGCAATTAGTTTAATTCGAACGCTGAACATCGGTACCCTTATTCTGATATTTTAACATCGATGCAGCTTCGATATAGTCGAGATCTTAAAACGGCAGTAGTAAATTCTCTATATTTTTTTGGCCGATCCAAAGAATCAGTTGATTTCGAGAGAAAATCATTTTTAAATAGTTTAACTAGGTGATCCGGCAACGTTCTTTTGCCATAATATATGTGTGGCTTAATATTATGCTTGAACCCACTGTTATTATTTTAGAATTTAGACGTTAACCGATACATATTTCAACACAATCGGTTCAGCAGTTTTGCAAGTAACACGAGAATTTTAAAGAAGATTTTGTAGTTTTACTAAACCGACACGACATCGAAACCACGTCGAATCTATATTGTTAGATATTATTTAAAGCAGAATTAACCTTCATTGTGACGTCACAATGAAGGTTAATTCTGCTAAAATGCACGTGCATTTTCGGCGGTCATTCACCTTTTAACAATGCATTATTTAAATGTATGTGGAAAATTGATAGGTTTTTTACCCTCTATAGCCATAGCCATGAAACGTGACAAAAATCTAAATGTACTAGATGGATTTTGATGAAATTAAGCTCTAGATATTTATAGCCAATACATTTAATTTATAACCCATTTAAAATTGAACTGTATTTACTACGCAAGAAGATACATATTGAATTGACAGAGTTGTCACTCGCGGTGTCGGTCTACCTTTTTCAAATTTGGCCCTAAGGGAGCATTGCCTACTTTATGTCGTGGAAAATGTACGGTTCTAAAGGGTAAAGGAAATCGACGGTTTTTCAATGCAAAATGTATGGCTTTACAGTACATATTTTCAATTTCTTAGATGAAAAAGTTGCAGATTATATTATTTCTTTAACTTTAATAACTTAGTAAATACGCGAGATTAGAGATTTTAATTGAAAACTTCAGAAAACTTTGTAAGCTTAAAGTTAAGGATACAAGATTTTTGTAACGAAAACATTTTCTGGTAAATTAATTTGTAAATATTAAAACTTGTACACAAACAACTGTCTAACCTTTAGCGCAACGCAAAAATTTCGCAACCAAAAGGGTTGTAAATGTATATTTTTCTATCTAAAGCCAGTAGCCACATTCTATCATCTACAGAGACACGTATTTTATCTATGTACATACCTTTCTACACACACATTATCACTAAATTCACTGTCACATGCACTTCAAGGTCACCACGCGTGCGGCCCCTTGCGAAACGTGCGCCTCCTCGCCGGGGTAAAAGGGTACTAACGAGAGGGAAAACTACCCCTATCTCCCCTCACGCTCGCACTCATTACAAATAACATCTGTCTCCCTCTAATTTTCCCGCTTTCAACGCGTGGAGTTCCATTGAGCAGTTTTCTTTATGCGTTTTCGTCCGATTAGGTTTTACGGTTAATCGGAAGTTTAGACTCGTGTTATCGAACATTGATTAGCTCGGTAAACAGTGGTTTAGTTTGTATGTTTGAATAAGAATAATATAATATTAATACTTAGTACTTCGAAGCTTATTTGGAATCAAAATATTTTTATGGAGTTAAAACTTAAGAGTCCCATTTTCATACTTACAAAAGGTGGACCTAAGTTTTCTTGCTAAGCATTTTAGTTTCAGGTGAGTATGTCATTTTCAGAATTTGCATCGTATCAAATGGTGTACTAAAAATAAAATCGGCCAAGTGCGAGTTGGACTCGCGCACGAAGGGTTCCGTACCATTATAGAGCAAAAATAGTAAAAAATTGTGTTTTTGTATGGAGCCCCCCTTAATTATTTATTTTATTTAAATGTTATTATTAATTAGTAAAATATAAATACAGCTGACTATTTTGTGTACATTTCAAGTGCCTACCTGTTGTCATCATTGATACCGAGTAAAAAATGTTTGAAAAATCACGTTTCTTGTATGGGAGCCCCTCTTAAATATTTAATTTATTTTGTTTTTAGTATTGGTTGTTATAGCGGCAACAGAAATACATTATCTATGAAAATTTCAACTCTCTAGCTATTACCGTTCTTGAGTTACAGCCTGGAGACAGACGGACAGACGTTTTTACCCTTTGGGTACGGAACCCTAAAAAGGTATTATTATTAAGTATTTTGAATTAATTATCTTTTCGTTAATTTTTTTTTTCGTAAAATTCGCTCATACTTGTCTACAGTACTTATATAAAGCCCATTTTATTACCGGGATCCGTAGTGCCCCTCGTCAATGTCAAATTTGTATAAATTATCGTCAATTTGCTGTCGCGGACAGTTTGGCGGAGTGTTCTGTTGTCGAGGCTGTTTACAACATCCCTGCTTTTACCCTAAAAGTGTATTGAAGAGGTTTATTCACCTTTTCACCTAGCAGCTAGCTTTGTTAGCGAGATAAAAATAGTGCCTATGTGTTGGTAGAGAACTTAAATTACTACTATACAAAATTTTATAATTTACAGTTTTTGCATAGAATCTTTGTTGCCTGTGAAAAATATTGTTTTTGTTATGTTTAGCTAGTTTTATAAATATTCTGTATTAGCCGTTAATTGGTCCTTAAAGGAATAAATAAAATTATTATCCATCAATCCTTAAAAAGTACATAGTAAATAGTTGAACTAATTTTGATGAAAATCACAGACATAATGTCTATTACGGAGAAGGATATAGTCTGGTCAAAAAAGATAATGGCAAAATGTACGGGTCGAAATCTTAACTGTCTGAAGAAAAGTCTTACGTGCTTTGTCTAGAAGATGTCTTGAAAATCGAAGACAGTCTTAATAATTAATATTTAACATAAGCCTTACACTTCTCAACGCAAATACACTATCTCTCACATCCTCACGCAAGCTTGAGGCCCTAGGGTATCGAAGGGCGCCAAGGGCCCTACAGCTGACGAGCGTCTGAGGGCTGCGGTGTCCCTAGCCCTTAAAACAATAGGATCAACACTACATCAATTAGGGCTTAGATCTCTTATTAAGATGTCCTGGAAGCTAGGATATCATTTTTAACCACCGAAGAAAAAAAAGGGTTATAATTTTGACGTGTCTAAAATAAAACTAGGTACATAGTTTTATTTTGTTTGAAAACTGTCATGATCGAAAGTGTTTTTAGGAATAGTTCATCATCATCAGCCCGTTCAGAGTTCGAAAATTTAGTTTTATCTACTTCAGGACAGGTAAGCAACTAGAATCTGTGGACGATTTACGCTAAGTCAGTCTGGCCCGAAGTCTTACCAGACAACGGAAATATTGAAAATAGTTGCAGGAAACATCTAGTCTTGATGTTTAGAATTGCTTCGCGAATTTTGATGACATTTTTACAAAGATAGATAGATGAGGATAATGTGAATTTCCCGGGGGTGAGATAGATTTTCAGTCGCAAATGAAGCCGCCAGCGTGACAATATAATATTACACGCAGTAGGTATATTTAAAATATTAGTCTTGTACCTAAATCCTTACTAATATTATGAATACAAAACTGTTTGTCTGTCTTTTTTAAAGCCACCTAAAAAAAGAAATTTATTATATACCTTAAAAATATGAAAATAATATAATATACAGGATGTAACCAAACTAAGTGATAAAGGAAGTACCTTTTTTGTAACTTTTGCATGGGAATATCCATGAGTCATGACGCTTGGGCGCTTGCCCATACAAATTAGAAAAAGTAGATCTTTCAGCGCTGCTACTTTCACAGTCAACTCTATATCAGGAACACATACAACACCTTAAGTTTTATCGCTTTTGTTACACTGTATAATATAACAACTCAAAGTGTTATTATACACTTTGAGTCATAATACAGGCTTTATTTGTCTTAATCCGTATCTTTATGAGTCCCCAATATGTCGGTAACTGTAATATAGCCCAATATGTTGTAATATGTGAGCTCCCAACTCCTCAGTATGTAATTAAAGTAGGACGGTGTTATGCGAGTGTCAACCAAAGTGATAGATATACTGACAGACCTGTAGCCCTAGCACGGCGACCAGTAGAAATGCGAAAGTATAGACAAACTGTGGACATAAACTTAAGGTGCCGTTTCGATCCTTACCGCAGTTAGCCGCGATCGACAAAAATCAAATATAATGCCACTTTATGACATAGACTATAGTCCTAAAAATTCAAATAAAATCCTACTTTATGACGTAGACTATAGTCTATGTCATAAAGTGGCATTTTAATTGAATTTTTGTCGATCGCGGCTAGCCGCGGTTAAGATCGGAACGGCACCTTCAGTTTATCTCCGCTGTTTGTCTATACTTTCGTATTTCTACTGTAGCCGTGCTACGGGTGCTGGAGACAAAATGACAGATTGTTAATGTGTCACTTAAACTATCTAATATATAAAAATAAGTCGGGTTTTCCTTCCTGACGCTATAACTCCAGAACGCACGAACCGATTTCCACGGTTTTGCATTCGTTGGAAAGGTCTCGGGCTACGTGAGGCTTATAGGAAAAAAAAATCAGAAAAATCTTCAAGAGAAAAGCAGGAAAAAGGGAAAGCAGGCAAAACAACGGGACAGCTAGTTTTTTCGTAAAAACCCTCATAGCAGCCGAAGAAATCTGCTGTTTCACAGAAGATGGCATACTAGGCAGTAATTACAGTCAAGTTATTGCTATACAAAAAGTTGCTTGTATCATCTTCTACGTATACATTTCTACAAAATTTCAAAACGTAAACAATTAAATATTGCACTATGATTGCACTATCCTGTTTGAGCGGATTGTAAAAATTCTTGAATTGTTAATTATCTTGGCATAATATTACTACTTAAGTCTGACAACTTTTCCAACACAATAAGAGTAGAGACTGGCAGTAAAGGAATTGTTTTTTAATAAAATGTCTTATTTGCCTATAAAAGTTGTCTATGTTTTAAGCCCCGACAAAAAAGAGGGGTGTTATAAGTTTGACGTGTCTGTCTGTCTATCTGAAGCATCGTATAATTGAAACGGGTGGATCGATTTTGACCTAGATTTTTTGTTTGCAAGCTGTCATGATCTAGAAGCGTACTTGGCAATAATAGTTCATCATCATTAGCCTGCTGAGTGCTGGAAAATTTGGGTTTTATCTATTTCATGAAAGCTTTCTTAATTCCAGTGATTTGATTTTACATTATTATTCCTGACACTTATTAAAGTTTGCTATTGGTTTCTTTTATTTAATTTCTTAGTTTAATTTTATAAAAAAACATAAACCTAATTATGTAGAGCTTGTCCTAAAAGTGGTCGGCATTATTTTTCTATGGATTTAATAAGCAGTTTTAGTAGAAATACAGGCCTACAAGCCTCTTTTAGAATTTCTTGTTGGTTCTCTACCTCATGCGTCGTCCACGCGTTATCCTGGATCATTTACACAACATGACTTACCGGTAAGGGCGGGCACACACAACCCTGTTTACTCAAGTAAGGGTTTTCGCACATTAACGTCACACTAATATCATCGGCTAAATTTAGTGATTGTTAAGTCTTTTTTTTTATAAAATAAGGGGGCAAACGAGCAAACGGGTCACCTGATGGAAAGCAACTACCGTCGCCCATGGACACTCGCATTAGAAGAGCTGCAGGTGCGTTGCCGAAACGCAAATGCTACTGAATAGGATATATTTATTACTGCAACGTTTTCACGCTAGAGGCAGCACCAGCATAGACAGTAAACAAAAAGTTTTGTTCGACGCTTGATAACGTTTCTGTCAATATTCTGATAATATAATGTGTGCAACATGTCGGATTTCGGTCGGATTGTCAACCTGAGCACTTTTGTGGTACACTTTATGGAACAACTAGCACGCCTGTTGATTTGTGCTTTAAGGGCCTTCCCCTACGGAGATTCCGTAATTTACCGTATTTAGAGCCTTATAAACTCATAATTTGAAAGCTACAAAGTTATAATAAAAATACAGCAATAATCTTCAGTATATCAACATTCCTTTCCCCGTAATAAATTTTCTATTTTTGTTTATTATACTCATGATATTGGCTTCCAAAGTAATACCAATTTATTAAAATTGAAGCATACCTACTTTCAGCATCTCCCTAGTATTTACAAATTACGTTTATTTGAAACACACGACAATAGATAGACAATTTCATTAACTACATATTCCCCGTTTTAATTATTTTTTTAAGATCAATTTTGAATTAAGATAAGTAAAATAATAGGATTTTTGTGCGATCTCGGCAACGCGTCAAATGTATGATCAAGGTCGTTTGCTCGGGGGATGGCCTTAACATAGTAATTTTATTTATATGTAGATGTGTTATCATCGGTCAGTCAAGGTTTTTTATATGTAGATGTGTTATCATTAGTCAGTCGAGGTGTAACAACGCGGTCCCTCACAAAGCTCGGCTTTTAGCTAGCTTACTGTATCTGCTAGTAGCGCCCTCTGCTACGACCTTTGCATAATATTCCCTATTTCCAGCATTCGCGACGGCAGTGTGCGCTGGTCCTTACACAAATAGCGCCCTCATCCGCAGGACTTTCGTCTTTAATATGTGTCAATATCAACATTCTTTCTCTTTTACACGACTACGACCAAAAGGAGGGTAGCGATTTCAACTGTACGTTTAATGATTGTAACAGTCAACGTATGTTTGTTTGTTTGCTACTGACTCTTTTTGTGTGTATGAAAAGATTTGCCATCATACTATATATTAATACTTATAAGTGTCTGTCTGTTCAAGTTAAAACTACTACACCGAAATTGATGAAATTTGAAAAGGGAATAGGGAGAGGCTATCCGCTATAGTATAGTTTGGTTATAAGGTGCGGCCTGCGGGCAAACACCTTTTAATTTTATTACAAAATATAGTTAAGAACTAGATGACGAAAATTTATTTACAGCGCGGGAACCGTACATTTTTGCCGATAAAAAGTATCATATGTCCTTTCCCGGGACCCAAAGTATCTAGATACTATAGATAATATAATATTAGTATGGAAGTATAGATTCACAATTTACCCAAGACTATTGTTATTCCACACCGATTTTTAGCAAGACCATTATGAGCAAACTACTGTGGTTTCAGACATCCACTTAAAGAAACATTACTTGACATTTCTTGTCTCAGTCCCCTGCTATTCCACGCACCTGGCAACCACATTTGTCATCGAAATGGTGAAATCAGACGCAAAACATGATTGAAATATCATGAGGGATTCATATCAAGTGAAGAAAATATATTGAATAGACATATTGACGGTAGAAGAAAAGAGAGGTGTTTTTTCATTTATGTATTTTTAAGAGCGGGCTATCAAATTTTGCTCTGTTTTCTAATAAGTATTACGAACCCCGAAAGACGATTGACTCAAAATATGAAATTGAGATTTATTTAATCATTGTATATTTATCTGATATTTGCCTAACGGAAAACACAATTCACTTATTTTGACTCGATAGTTTTATTTTTTGAAATTATGAATCTTTCTGGGCTTTTCAACAAATACCTGTTACACTTATAGAGTTACTATCATTAAATAACTTGCACTACTACAATCACGTACTTTATAAAATAATGGCTAAAGGAAATATTAGTATTGTATTTAATTTTTAAGCAATCATCAAAAACAGTTTTAGGACTTACGACCTTTACTTTCGTGTTATAGTGCGGGAACCGTTGTTACGCGATATTGTTCACTATTAGCTGCAGCGCAAAGCACAATGCTCGGGGCACGATTCATGGAATCATTATATCACGATTGGAGGATAGCGGGGTGTGTAGGCGGGGCTAGCGTGCTTTGATATTTTTGACAGCAGGCTCTTAACCGACTTCAAAACAGGAGGTTGGGGAAACTCGTGACGCTGCACTGGGGCGCTTTCCCACACAAAAGTGAAAAAAAAAATTGGTCTTTCAGCGCTACCACTTTCACAGTAAAGTCTCTATATTCTATAAGAAACACATATGCACTCCCTAAAGTATTATCACTCAGTTTGGTTACACCCTGTATATGTATGTATAAATATATGATTTATATTTTATTTCTTCTATTTTAGTAGGTATCTTTACAAACATTCTATACTTATATTGTATAATTTATTATTAGAGAAATATATTGCTTTGTTTGCAATACGCTCTTAAAGTACTAGACCGATTTCGATATAGAGACCACGCGAAAAACTTTTGGAAAAACCTTTTATTAAAAAGTAACCACTTTTATCACGGCAACTTGTACGGTTCCTAGGAGATTTATTTTTGCACTCGTTTAGTACAATCTTACTTTTTTAGTACTTTTGAGGTAGAGCTTCAGACTTCCATAGTAAACTTAAAGCTACTAAATATTTTTTCGTCCGTATCTTGTAAAACTTATACCTAACCAAACTCCAAAGTTGGTTAAGCCAAGAGCGAATTTAGTATTAATACCGCAGCTGCATTGGAAAATGGACTTCAACTTGTAGCATTAAGGTTGATTTTGGCTATTTTATGTACTTCGACGCGGCTGTAAAGTGTCTTAGACGGGTCCCGAAACAATTTACAGATGTACCCCTGTGCCCCTGTGCCCCTACGGTGCCCCCAGACAACTTTATGGCCCCTGTGTATTAGTTTCGAATCATGTATGATCAGAAATAATGGAAGGCTGGTAATAGGCTTGTGTTTAGCATGTACGGTTCCTTGGGATATTTTTTGAAAATAATTCTCAGATTCTCCAGTCACACTGCGAGCGCCTACATGTTGACAGTTGACAGTAATTTTGTCAATTTGTATTCTGTCAGAAGTTCAGAAAATATAAATAAATCTACTTCAGAGTTCAGATAAAAGAATACAGATTTTTTCTAGCTGACCCGACAAATGTTGTTTTGCCAAAAAGTTGATAAAAACCTATTCTCAGGCCTAACGAATGTACATACAAAATTTCATCAAAATCTGTTGAGCCGTTTTGGAGGAGTTCGCGCACAAACACTGTGACACGAGAATCTACTTCCGCACTCAAAGATTTGATACTTAGATAATATCAATGATTTCTTAACTTTATGTTAATAAATATTTTAACTCTCTCTCTCTCTCGTCCGTAAAAAACCTAGAATTATAATCCTAGGCGAATTTCGTTGTATATGATATTGAATGTACCGTAACTTCTTGGTGGAAATTCATGTTTCAGAGTAATAATATACACTTTTCATGCACTTTTTCCACTTTTATTTTAATTTATCACAATTATGTTTCACACGACCGATTTCGATAAAATCATCATCAGGTGTGTCACAGCATAAATTAAACTAATAAAAGTGGAAAAAGTGCATGAAAAGTGTATATTATTACTGTGAATTTCGTTGTCTCTAGTTATTAAAAATAGTAATAACACTTTTAATAAAGCCAAAAACCCCGTCGTACAAACAGCAAAGAGCGCATCGCTGACAAAGCCGGCCCGACCTACTTGGTGTACAATGCGGCTGCAGACCGAAGTGAGAGCAGATACGCCTCGGCACGATTGGGACAGTTTTAAGGCGAAACCGCACTAAATCAGCTCTGGATTTATGTACAGGCAGTATAGGCCATGGCCTATGGGCCGCAGCGTCCTAGGATGGCGGCAGAGTTCTTACATAGGGGCAGCAAAATTAAAGTGGCCTATACTCATAAAAAATGTAAATCCGGCCCTGCACTAAAGGAACGCGCCGAACGCGCCGTATTTTAGAATTCGTTGTATGAAATTATGTGAAACCTCGCACGTTCGTCCGCACCGTACGCGCCGCATTTCGTGTACTATGCGGTGCGTTCGACGCTGACAAGTGACCGATCAGCTTTAAGCGTCACGACACGAAGTCGAGAAGTCAATACACTTCCCTAAAACTGACGATACGACGCAACACTTCACTTCCGGAGAGCTAACGTTTGTAAAACGTCAGATTCACTTTTGTAAAACGTTAGTTCTGTGGAAGTGATGTGTCGCGTTGCGTCATGTCGCTTTGGTGCAGTCTCACCATTAGGTTAAATCCAGCGTTAAATATTAACTTAAGCTTGGCGTCTAAAGATATGTCAACCTTGGCACCTTAAGGCTAAATTCAGGGCATAAGTATCTCAGAAAAATGTACGGTTCCCGCGCGAACGAATTTTGGCGCAACGGAGTTGCGGGCGTCATCTAGTTTTTGTGAGTGTAGGCCATTTTATTTCCGCCGCCCCATGTACACATCTGCCGCTCCCCTAAGACGCTGCCGCCCTTAGGCCACGGCCTATACCGTATACGGCCTATTTATAAATCCAGGACTGATGTCCTGTCTGTCTCTCCCTAGTGTTGCGCTGAATATCGGCAGGTCGGAGTGGAAATGTGTCACTGTAGCTTTGTGCACACCCATCACTTCGGATAGTCATTTTTGATGGGAACACGGAACTTCTAGCAGACAGCGAAACCACGGAGAAGTAATGAAACCTCGGTTACCTCTTAAAGCAGGGACCGAACCGATTTAGATGTTTGGATATTTGAGAGCCGGGAAAAATCATTGGATAGTTTACATTACCGTGGAAGAGCCATGCTTCGGCACGAATGGGCCGGCTCGACCGGAGAAATACCACGTTCTCACAGAAAACCGGCGTGAAACAGCGCTTGCGCTGTGTTTCGCCGAGTGAGTGAGTTTACCGGAGGCCCAATCCCCTACCCTATTCCTTTCCCTGCCCTCCCCTACCCTATTACCATATTCCCTCTTAAAAGGCCGGCAACGCACCTGCAGTTCTTCTGATGTTGCGAGTGTCCATGGGCGACGGAAGTTGCTTTTTATCAGGTGACCCGTTTGTTCGTTTGCCCCCTTATTTTATAAAAAAAAACCCAGAAAAATGTACCGTACATTTTTCTGGGTTTTTTCTGGGCTCGCGCAACTAATATCCGCGGAGCGAAATAGCAATAGCAAGCAACTAATAATAAAAATACAATTATTATACCATAAATCAGAGATAAAAATGTATATTTAACCAACAAAAACCGCCCTCCCCCTGACTCCTCCCAGGGGGAAGGGGGTATCTAATTACAGTTACATGATTAACGAGTTTCGCGATGTGAACACAATTTATACGATTTTAACGATTATTTGAGTTTGCTGTTTTGGTCGCATTTTTACGCCCTTGGTATAATTTTTGGGCAATGATTGTAAAATATTATAATAGTCATCAATTGTAACAACTCCATATACTATACTCAATACTTACATCAGCGGTGCTCAAACTTTTTTGGTGGCGGAACCCTTAAGGCGAGCACTTACCTCAATTCCAAAACGATAACCTTGCGAACGCGAATGCCAAGCGTGTACGCATCGCGATAAGATTCATTTTAGCTTAGCATAAAATTGTAAGTTACGACGGGCGGATCTTCTCAATTTTATTTTTCGTGTGTTTTTTTTTTAAATATCTTGCGAAATAAATATTAAGAAAAAAGATTATTCGTTTCAGACCTTTTTAAAATAGATTCATTGACAATTTATTAAAATAAAATGTAAGTTATTCTTGTTAATACTTATATTTCGATGACAAAGAGTTTTGTCGGAGGTGAGTTTGTAAATTAATTACAGCGAAAGTATTATTTTTTATTAAAATATTTTTGATTTAAACCCCTTTTAAATATTGTGCTCTATATCTCATATCTTTTACATTTCGTTATTATATTGGAACTAGGTAAATCGGGTATCAATAAATAACAAAATGGGGTTTCAGCCCGCCTTATAAGAAGTGTCATTTTTTATGGACTCTCCCAAAAGAAAGTTTTGTCTTTGAATGAATCGTCTCTATACTGGTGTCTGATGACATTTATAAAAACAACGAGCTTTTGCCCCCGGCTTCGCTCGCGTTAAGAAGTACTTATTATTATATTTTACAATCTTTCATTCCCTATTTTATCCCCTTAGGGGTGGAATTTATCAAAATCCTTTCTTAGCGGTTGCCTACGTCATAATATCTACTTGCATGCCAAATTTCAGCCCGATCCGTCCATTGGTTTGGGCTGTGCGTTGATAGATCACTATGTCAGTCAGTCAGTCACCTTTGAGTTATATATTTATGGATCGGTCGCGGAACTCTTAATACCAGGCCTTTGCGGAACCCCAGGACTCCGCGGGGAACACTTTGAGAGTGGCTGACTTTTATGATTACTCAATATCTTAAATGAGAAAATGTGTTCGTCTATCCCACTAGTAAATCGATTTTGATAATGATACATACAGTTTTCAAAACTCAGGAAAGGAGATTCAGCCAATTTCAAACAATTTTAGAACAGAAACCTTTAACTCTCAGCGAAACAATGTTATGTTTCTTCTGATGTATTTCAATTTTTAAACGCTATCTTTAAAATATTCCTATACATTTTAGTATCCTAACCTAACCCTTACAGTATTTTTGTCATATTATACACTTGTATACTATATTATTATATTTATATATGTCCTTATATTATACTAACATAATATTATACTATATAATATTTACAGTTTTAGAGCCCAAAGTATCCAAACCCGTGCAGAAGCGAAGAGGCAAGCAATGAAACACAGTGTTAGTGACAAACCATTTATTTACAGACTATTTACAGAGGAAGGAGTAAAGGTATGAAGGACATTAGTATAAAATCAGTCAGTTTAAAAAATAAAAAAGCAAAATTAGTAGTAGTTTGGTTAGATTTACTTAAACATGCATTCTATTGAATCTCCGTTATTTGGTCGGATTTAGTCAATGTTAATACGACCAAATAACGTAAATCCACCATCCTTCATTTCACAAAAAATAAATAAATCTACAAATCCCTTAACACTGGTTAAAAAAATGAAAAAAACTTGGTTAGTCTATCAACTCCATACCTTTACGTAACAAACCACGGAGATTGGAGTCAAATCAGCACTTTAAATATGAAAAATATACAAAACTATCATTTGACTTACGTTAATAAGTAAACCAACCAACAACGCTGGTGAAAATATAGACTTCAGGTCAAAAAACATCACAAACAATAAGGCCTAATACCAGAGTAAACAGAACTAAGGAGTCGTACCTCGACTTCAAACAAACGGGCGAATATACGCGAGTTGGGCGCGAATGTCACTTTCAACATGTTTCACAATGCTGAGACGCATTAGTACGGCGCGCGCCGGCCGATCTGACATACTACGTCAAACGTATAAATTTCGAGATCTCTTCTGAGTCGCCCTACTCGTGAATTCTGTTTACTCTGCTAATACTGTATATACACCGGCTGGTACTCTGCCGCTTTCACCATGACCTTGGCCGCTGACTCCAACTTCCGTCTCGCGTTAGTCCAAAGCGCACTAAACCCGCACTCACCCTGCCTGTCCGGCGTCTTCCGGTCGGAGGACTGGCGTTCGCGGGCCGGACTCGACCGGACGTCCCGCTCCGAACTATCCCGATCCGATTTCGATTCCCGATCCGACTTCGAGCTATCGCGAACCGAGCTCGAAACCTCGCGTACCGAACTCGAACTATCGCGATCCGACTTCGAGCTATCGCGAACCGAGCTCGAAACCTCGCGTACCGAACTCGAACTATCGCGATCCGATTTCGAACTATCGCGAACCGACATTGAGCTCTCGCGAACCGAGCTCAAACTTTCCCGATCCGACTTCGAGCTGTCCCGATCCGATTTCGATTCCCGATCCGATTTCGATTCGCGTATCGCCTGCTCGGCCCCGGGGGCGGGCGGCGCGTGCGCACGTATGAACGCCCAGTCCTCCTTCAGCTTGAGTACTCGCTCGCGCACCTCGGGCGAGACAGTCTGCTTGGCGGCGACGCACTCGCGCTCAATATTGTTGTAGTTCTCTATCACTTCGCGTATCTCTGCTTCCTTGTCGTTGATGCTCGTCTGCAAAAAAAGTTTTTTTTTTAATATTCAGAGTATCGAGCGCACGTTATCTGGTCCCGTTATGTCAAATTAATGATTCGATAATCAAATTAATGTTGGATGGTATAGCACTATCGACAAGGCGGATGCCGTTATCTGATCGGGGTATATAAAGAATTGGTCTGTTTGTCAGACTGTTTTTCTAGAAGATTGCTTTTTAATGCAGTTAATACACCGATATTGCGAAAGTAGCGGCTAAAAGATCTATTTCTCACGTCAAACAGCAATGTCTCGCTCTATCGCTAATACGTCACTTTTTCGCATTTCGCAACGTTGGTGTAATACAGCTATTAATACAAGCAAAAAAAATCGCTTTAAAATGCGCCGTTTCTCGGGATATACGACGTTGCTGGAACGCTTTTTGCCCACTTCACTCACTTGGCTGGCTCCTCACAAGTGGTCTTACCTGGGTACCTGTTACTTACCAACTACCTCGGCGTGACAGACTAACACCAGCGAACTGAAGACTAGCTAATCATGATAAATTTTACTAGAACAAACGCTAGAATAAGAATAACCGACGCTGCGAAACGCGAAATATCTGCGAAACTGTAATAGAGCGAGATGCAATATAACGCAATGTCGTGTGGCGGGTGAGACAGCAAATCGGTTCGCCGCCGTTTCGCGTTTCGCAGGCGGCGTTATGCACTGTCTATAATACAACTCACCTGCAGCTCCCCGCGGTCCACGCTCACTGTGGGCGGCAGCGCCAGCCTGGCCCGGGTCTCCATGGCCCAGGGCAGGGCGGCGTCGAGGCGCGCGGAGTACTTGGTGAGGGCGGCCAGCTTGCCCCGCACGTAGTCCGCGTGCGCAGACACGCTGGACTGCGCCTGATGATGATGAGAAGATATAAGTTGTTGATATTTTAGGATCAACTCACGCTGGGGCACCGCTGAAGCGACGCGTCATGTTTTCGCCAAAGCATATTCATCTTTAATGTACCATATTTAAGTGCAAATTTCTGCTAAGAGAATATGAAGCGTCAAAGAACTAATGCGAGCATCAAGGCGCGTCGAAGCGCGCTACAATATTTTCATATCAGAGATGACCATAATAATATCTATGGACGCTTCACACCACGTCAGTCTGGCCCCGCGGTAAGTACCTGATGGACTTGTGTTACAGGTACCAGACAACGGAAATATATTTAATACTTTTATACTATACATATATTTAAGATTTTTATTATATCATACACATATTTAATACACATCCATGACCCAGGAATTTTGAAAACTTTTCGTTCCGTCGGCGGGATTCGAACCCGCGACCCCCGGCTTGAGCTACCAACAGCCCACCAACTGAGCCATAGAGGTGACTTCTGACTGACTAGGTGAATAACCCTATAACCAGCGGACCATTAAGAGGCTGCCAACGACACCTCATCTATCTTATTATGATAACTAATATAGAAGTTACGAGGGAACAGATAAGCATTCATGGCTAAATACAGGTCAAAATCATAACCCTCCTCTGACATTATTGGTCAACGACTTTTTAGTCGAGAAAAAAGTAGTTGACCAATGTAGTATTTATGTAGTATTTAAAACAATAAAATAAAAAATTACATATTATACAATCAGCTAAGTCAGAACTACAGACGTAATCTAAGAATGCACGCATATTTAGGCTCTGAACTTCTCTCAAAGCGTGCACATAAGGGAAGGTAATAGTCTGCTAGGGCGGCTAGGGCGGCTATGGCAGCTAGGGCGGCTAGGGCGGCTAGGGCGGCTAGGGCGGCTAGACTGAAGGGCTCTCGGGAAGGGTTCAGTTAATTCCGCCCAACAATAAGTTTTACTACTAATTATGCAGTCCGTTTTTGAATACAGTCTACCACCTTTACTCTTACTGATCATTTCAAATATTACTTACTAAGAAGTTTAAGTCAATGGAAGTTCAACATAAAGGTTAGTTTAAGTATTTTAAGCTATTGCATACGGCGACCGAATAAAGAAATTCCGTAACGAAAATAAACCTAACACATCGTCTAACGTCGTTTTAGTTCGGCAGACTTCGAAACGGTGTTTGTGTGCGTGCGACTAGACGTTTGTCTATAGACTAGATTGCAATAACTTTACCGCGGTAGTCCCCGAGTGCTACACGTATTTTTGTTCACTATTAGATGTTTGCTGGTGTCTATGAAATATGCCTTTTTAGATTTCTGAAGATTTACTGTATCAACAAAGATGAGACTAACGGCCGCACACAGAGATATTTAAATAAATGGTTGCTGTATGTATTAATGTGTGTAGCTTGTGTCAAAATCATAATCAAAATAAAGTTAAGTAAACATTGACCCTCTTACTAATAAAAATTCTTAAACATGCGTTCAGCGTGTGAATAGTTAAACAGGAGTTTTTAAGTTAAACACACGTTACACAGAGTCTATACAGAGAAATTAGTAGGGAAATGGCAGCATCGTTATACAGGCCTTATGTCAAAAAATGATTATTAGTAGAAAAAATCTTATGCACCCTCTATACACACTGTGTAACTTTTTATTATTAAGAGGGTTAGTATTTAGTTATTTACTTCCAAAACCGACATCTTCACTGTCAACATAACATAAACCAGTCTTCGCGGGAAATCTCGACTCCCGGTGAGTGTCCAAATGAAGTAAAAATAAAACGACGCGTAGTCTTAGTTTTATTGAGAAGATTGTAAACATCAAAAGAAACTATATTAGTCTTAATAGCTTCACGTTACTGTAACTTGTAACTTGTTTGAAATGTTTTATGATGAGGACTGTAGTTTATTCGTTAAAGTCAAACATGTTTAAATCAAGTTCAATTGCTCGGTACTGGATGATTGTAAGGCTTTTAAAATCTACTACTTGATGACCCAAAGACCTCGTATCACTTCCCTCCTAATATAAACATTCCCTGGACCTCTACGAACATTTCGAAACTAGAATCAGTCAATAATAATAATATCTATGGACGCTTCACACCACGTCAGTCTGGGCCCGTGGTAAGTACCTACCTGATGGACTTGTGTTACAGGTACCAGTCAAATCGGTACAGCCGTTCTCGTGTTTTAGCAAGACTAACAAAATTTAAAATCTTTCTAAGCCTCGTGAAGAATATGCAAGCTTTATTAGCTATATAATGTCAAAGTTTTATTTTTATATTAATTCCTATTATCACTTAGTTTTGTTACACCTTGCATAAGTGGTCCCTGACACAGAAAATGTTGGGAACCCCTGATATAAATTCTCTTACCTCTCTCAGTTCCGCCTTGAGTTTTTCGTCTTCTGTCACCTTCTCAGCCGCAGCTAGCTCCTCCTCTCGTGCCTGCGAATAAACACTTTCATTAGTAACAGACCTACAAGGCTACTTGCAGGACTAATAATAATAAGTGACAAGTAGATTCCTTCAAGAAGAGAGCGTATTCCCTCTTAAAAGGCCGGCAACGCACCTGCAGCTCTTCTGATGTTGCGAGTGTCCATGGGCGACGGTAGTTGCTTTCCATCAGGTGACCCGTTTGCTCGTTTGCCCCATTATTTTATTTTTTTTAAATGGTAGCATCGTGCAGTAGTCGCCCGTACACTTATTTACATTTAGATTAAAAACAATTTGGGACGAACTATAAATATAGTTATTAGTTGTAAAAAGTTTTCGTTATTGTATAATTCTACTTATTTAACCCGTCGATCGTGGTAAAACGAGACACAATAGATATTCTATTGTGTCTCGTTCACCGGTGAGCGTGTGGGGCTTGATGAATATTATATGTACATAGTTTATATTTCATCGCTGACCCGACTAATATTATTTTGACATATACAGTGTGTAACAAAAATAAGTGATAATACTTTAGGGTGTGTACGTGTTACTTGTAGAGAGTTCACTGTGAAAGTAGCAGCGCTGAAAGACGAAATTTTTTTTTTCACTTTTATATGGGCGAGCGTCACGAATTTCCCCATACAAAAGTGAAAAAAAAAATTCGTCTTTCAGCGCTGCTACTTTCACAGTGAACTCTCTACAAGGAACACTTACACACCCTAAAGTATTATCACTTATTTTTGTTACACCCTGTATAGGTATAAAAATATGTCGGCCGATTTTACAAACAAACACATAAAATGTCAACAACAGACAGACACACTTCAGCATTTTAATATAAGTAAAGATATTTTATGTATCAAGCTGTGAGCTCACAAATTGATATACAGCATGAACGGCCATAGATTCTAGTGGTCTCGGAGAATTTACGACGCTCTCAGACTGAAATATGTTCCCCGGCTACACCTTTATGACTAGCTAAACCAGACCTAAAGGTTAATTTTACCCGGCTATTACCATCAAGCGAAATGTCAGCACGTTTATCATAAATGCGAAAGTATTCCGTTTGTAACCTCTTCACGCGTTTAAACCGATTTAGATAAAAAATGGTATTTACTATTTAGACACTGATGGTTTTTGTTGCGAAAAAATTGCATGATTTGAGATATACCCATAACCCAATGTAAGACAGTATGGTTTTCATTTTTGACA
The DNA here is from genome assembly GCA_905187585.1 of Cyaniris semiargus. NCBI lineage: Eukaryota > Metazoa > Arthropoda > Insecta > Lepidoptera > Lycaenidae > Cyaniris > Cyaniris semiargus. Next base: position 2,179,146 of record LR994566.1, on the reverse strand, counting down.
AAAAATTATAGTATTTTGATTTTTGACCACAGGCTCTGGTAACTCGTAATTTCGAATTGTAAGAAAAGGTATTACATTAAAAATTATTTAATAATATTTTCTAACAAAGTACCGGTCTAAAACTGTTTTTCCTTCTCTTAATATTAAAGATGAAAAAAACCAATACCAAAATCGGTACACCACTTATAAATCACAGCACCCCACAGTGTGACAAAAACCTCGATTTTGTTTCACCGCGTTTTTCTTTAAAAACACTATAGTCGATAGCTATATAAACATTAGAGTAAAACTCCGAGATCGATATTCTTTGTAGTTTTTTTTAAAGAGTGTCAAAGTTGGCCTTCATTCGGGTCATAAATTTGCATACAAAAATTAAATAAAACAAAACTAATCAAGTAACATTGATTTTGTATATACCAATTGAATAAGCACTTAATACTTTACTTTTTCTCCAAATATGGTTAACCTACTGCGATCAATTAGGGAGGTATTAATTTATTTATTAATTTTAGTTTTTCACTTTTAATTTCGCAATTAGAACGAATTTGAAAAAGTTTTAAGCGTGACACGATAGTGTGAGTAATCCTCTATCAATATTATTAAAAATCACATCTTTTTTTCGACGGAGGTTAAAAATACATACTCTAAGTCACTTTAAAAACGACGATTGTGATCAAACAAAATAAAACACACTGCACAATCACCAACTGGTTCACACAAATACGTCCAATTTTCACTCAAAGAAACTCCCACACTTGTAAAAGAACCCCAAAAATCCCAAATTTCACCATAAAAATACCAATTTCTCCACGAAACCCCCAAATTTCACCACAAAAAGGACTCCTGTGTCCACAATCCCACTTATTAAAAACAAACGCGAATGTCTAATCTTAACACGACGCTGTCTATTCCCAAACATTAAAACCGGGACTTCATTGGAACTTAAACTTTAGACACACGACATAATGTTGGAAATACTTCCTCAGAGAGCGACACAGGAGTTACGGATAGAAATAGATTATGGGAAATGGAACTTTAATATAATCAAGATAAGATTTAAAACCCCTTGTGTGAGGATGATACAGCAATACAAGTTTATCGTTTGAATTTGAACTTTAAATCAATGATATAAAATTGAAAATATCTTGAGCGCGGACGATACAGGAGTCACAGAAATAGACTGCATACTATATTTATCACGTGGAATCGTTTTGTGAAAACGGTAGTCTAATTAAAAATGAACTTTTGATATTTAATAGGATTCTGATGTGAAAACGGCCGCCCTCAGAAAGATTTCTCAATCATGTCAGCTTTCAAACTAAAAAAAAAATGCCCCAAATGCTACGATGCCACGGACAAAGACACACATACAGACAGACAGACATTTCAAAATTATAACACCTTACACCCCTATTTTTTCATCAGAAGGGTTAAATCAGAGTTCATCTCACGCTTGTTCATTTCACATGCCTCTCATCTGAATCCTTATTCAAGAATTTTTAATACCAGCGTGTTGCAGCCTAGATACCTACTTAGCTCATGGCTGTGACCCGTGTTGCGACCTAGCTTATATCTAGTGTATCTAGATTCTAGACTTAGGGAACATTACCCCTATTACGTGACCTGTTTATGTTTCAGAGTGTGTACAGTGTACAGTGTTCTTAATCAAAACGCCTCCGTGGTCCAGTAGTTTGCGACGTGGCTCTTGACTCGGAAGTCGTGGGTTGAAAACGGTACCTATGTTGAAAACATGTTATTTCCCAGTTTGGTTAGGACAATGCAGGCTGATCACCTGATTGTCTGAAAAGTAAAATGATCCATACGTGCCCATCCGACGCATGGAACATCTTGTCAGACAATCAGGTGATCAGCCAGCATTGTCCTAACCAAACCAAACTGGGAAAACAATATTTTTATTTGCTTGCTTTAACGCAGTAACGCCAGGCAGCTTTAATCCACAACTACTGAGGCAGGTCCAAACCACAACACCACGTAAGTGTGAAACATTATACTCAATATCTGGGCTGAAAAGCTGTCGTTTTTAGGGTTCCGTAGTCAACAAGGAACCCTTATAGTTTCGGTCTGTCCGTCCGTCTGACTGTCTGTCCGTCTGTCTGTCTGTCCGTTCGCGGTTTTGCTCACAGACTATAGAACCTACAAAGCTGTAATTTGGCATGAACGCACATATTAATGATGCCGACAAAATGGTACATGAAATCTTAAAAAAATATTTTTTTTATGGTACCTACACATCAAGCGGGGATGAATTTTTTTTTCGCGTCCACCCCATCGTGTGGGGTGTCGTTGGATAGGTTTTTTAAAAATATTATGAGTATTTATAGATCATTTTCCGATTTAGGGATCCGTTTGTGAAATATTAAGTTTTAAAGTGGAAAAAATCGTTAGAGGCCAGTGTGCCCCCCTTCTACCAGCTTGCTTCTGGAAATGTGAAAAAATTTACGGGAGTAGGAAATATGCTGAATTTAAAAAGAAAACTATCACGGCTAAGAAGACTTCATAAGTTATTGAGTAATAGTCGATCAACTAAAAAAATGTATTTGGCGAAGTATAAAGGAACTTTTCGTTCAAATTCCTTTGAAAGTAACTGAGATGATGTTGTTAGTAGTGTAAAACACGTTATAAATGTACATTCATTGACCATAAAAAAATTAAAAAAAAACTAGCGGTACTACGGAACCCTATATTGCGCGTGGCCCGGCACGCACTTGGCCGGTTTTATTGCATATTTATGATACTTAACCGACTTGTATATTTTAAGCTTAAGTTTATATTTTCAGCTATAAGGGTAAAAACACCCTAACATCACGCACGCATTTCACGAGAGATGATGACACGCGCGCGAGATGTCACTGCGTGATAAAAAGAGACGCGTGATACATGACAGCAGAACCATTTTTTTTTTCATCTGTTTGACGTCCAGTCGGCACCATAAAGTTAGTATACCTAGCGGAATAGAGAAACAAAGAGCTGAGCAAGCGAGATGTCACTATCAGTAACACTGCGTGGTAAAAAGAGACGTGTGATACATGACAGCAGAACCAATTTTTTTCATCTGTTTGACGTCCAGTCGTCACTTATCGGCACGTTGACAATTTAATCTCTTAGAAAGATGCTTGTGTGTATACCTACACATATTATACACACAGACATAAATCAATTTCGGTTTCGTTTGACAGCTCGAGATTGTTTCTCTATTCCGCTAGGTATATTAACTTTATGGTTACCTCTTCACGCTTAAACGGCTGAACCGGTTTAGATAAAATTTGGTGAAACTGTAAGGCTCAGGAAAGGACATTGCATACTTTTTATAGCGGCAAAATGTACAGTTGCAACGCGATTAACGAATTCCTGCGCTACGGATTTGCTTGCAATATTACTTGTACAATGAAATAGATTTCATATTTTAGTCATTAGTCATAACTCATATCCATTGTTAGGTAAAAATCAGGGTTTTTCGACAGAAATCGCAACAATTACACCTCAATTAAGCGTGCGGAACCCAAAAAAATCGACTCCAGCCAGTCAGAATCCAGTTCGTTACACAAATAGATACTCTACCCTGTGTGAATAAAGTACATTTTGGACTGGCATCTCCAAATCGCCGGACTTCCGGTCAATTTGATCGTTTCCGCCGGCGCCACTTGATTTTTCCAATAACTCGCGCTTTCGTTTTTTAACCCCTCCCCCTTCATTCGAAAATCTAGGGGTATAATAACATCCCATGAGCTGAATGTGAGCGTCAGTCAGTCCTCTTACAAACTATCTGCTGTCCCATGTCCGAGACTTCGTTTGGTCTCCTACTGGTATTCCTCGATAAATTTACTATCCAAGACAAAAATAATATCAAAATTCTAACAAGTAGTTCCTGAGATTAGCACATTCAAATAAATAAACTTCAGCTTCATAAAATTAGTTTAGATTCTACGTCTAAGGGTTAGTTCACATTCCAACAATAAAATGATCCCATTTTATTAACGTGTTAGGCTCATTGTGAAATGAGCAAAACAAAACTGAACTATATTTACTACATACGAAGATACTCATTGAATTGACAGATTTGCCGCCTCGTTTCACGGTTCGAGCCATAATTTGTTTGTCTGTCTGTATACCGATGTATGTATGTAGTGTTGGCCGCGCGCCAGCACATTCTCGCACACCGATCACTTCACAGCTTTCTGCATAAACGTTTATTACTTCGCAGTCTATTCGCGTTGAATTCGCAGCGAGTCTACAGTTAGAGAGTACAATTATTGACAAAATGGCTAACTTCTCGGACACGGCATAGCGGTAGTATTACTACATTGACGTTCGTGAACTCATCTCAAAATCAGCGCTATAACACGGCAAATATCGTAGAAAACCTTACATTATAGAATGAGACAAATAGCGAAATTAGTGTTCGAATTTCACATTCGTAGCCCTATATAAGTTTCTTACACCGTTTCTTCTCGCCAGGTTTCCCGAACGGATGGTAGGCACTAGGCGTCATTGTAAATTCGACATTTGGAAAACATTTCGTACAAAACTAATATTAAATAAAAATATTTGACATTTGCGGTGACGAAAACCGACAGCAGCAGTACAACCTCTTACCTTAACGAGGCTCGGTCAAATCGCAAGACTAGAGCGGTCAGAGGGGTTCGCACTCTCCTACTAGAAGCTCCTTTATGATACCCTGTGGTAAGATTCAATCTTACCTTGACGAGACTCAGTCTGATAGCAAGACTGGTGCGATCGGAGGGGTTAGCGCTGGTAGTAAGCAGCAGCGCGTGGACCGCACGCAGCACGCTCTCCGCTCCGCTGCCCGCTCCTCTTCCGCTACCCGCTCCGCTCGCGCGTTGTGCGGCGGCGCGGGCGCGGTGTAACAGCGCGTCGAGCTGTTCGGCCACGAGACGGGCGAGGCGGCCCGAGCACGCTGCAGTGACGGCGGCGCCGCGCGCGCACGCCGCCTCCGCGCCCGCTACACGCTCCGCCGCCTGACGATAAGAGCGTCATATTACAAAAAATATCGAAGTTAAGCGCGGCTCCGTTCGTGTTAAAACAGTATCCAGAGGTAATTGTACATTTTTACGCGAAAAGTAATTACACGCGATAAAAATTAAATAGCCGACATAACGTCAATTTCATTTATACGGACTTGCCTAAATTTTTTTTTTTTAAATAACAATATTCAGGTAAGTTCGTATAAATTAAATTGACGTTATGTCGGCTATTGTTTGTTAGTACAAAATGTTGATTATCTTCTTTATTTAGCGTCTACTTGAATCTGGCCTTGTACCGTGAAACTGTTTTGAGACTCAAACAATCGAACGAGAATGCCGCGTCCTACTCTAACAAACGTGAAATGACGTTGTTAGAGCAGGACGCGGCATTCTCGTCCGATTGTTTGAGTCTCAAAACAGTTTCGTAGTAGCCCTACTGGACTTAGAGCGCTTCCTCACTACGTCCAATCCGATACGTGGTTGACGGGAAGCCGTATTTAGCACTTAGGCTACAAATAGTTATACGTCTACTCCAGCCGTGGATATACGACTACAAAATATGGGATTCGGATCGGTTGCCAAAGAGCTCTTAGTCTGTATTTGAACTTAACCTGATTAGCACACATCTCTTTTACTAAGTAATTAAAATATCACGTTACCTGCGCCTGCAGTCGCTCCACATCAGCCGCGCTAGCGTTGCCTGCGTCTAAAGCGCTCTCCAGCTCGTCTAGGGCTTCGCCCTCCTGCTCTAACGCCGCGTACAGCGCCGCCCACTCCGTCTGACACTCGCTCCATCTACAACAGATACTTTGTTAATGTATCGCTTAAAAATATGTTACATAATATATCTGCATATTCCCTACTGTATAAAACATGTCATTTCACATAGAATAATAAAAGTTTAAAAGAAAACTAAAAAAACACGCTTTAGCCAATCTTGGATGTCCGCCATGTTGGATTTAAGTCACGTGACTATTTATTTTTTCGTATTCCTGACAGCAAACCCTTTCATTTGATAACCATATCATGGGGGTGCATTTCAAATAGCCTGTCCGCCATCTTGGGAAGACCACCATATTGGATTTGTAATGACGTTTCTTAGCTAGTCATGTATTGTCATCAGAACTCAGAGCGTGTGCAAAATTTCATCCTAATCGAAGACCGGGAAGTGGGTCAAATAAAGATTCCAAGATTTTCTTACGTAGTTACAAGTGAAGCTAATAAAAGCGTGTTTATAAAAACAAAGATTGTCGAGCCATATTAAAATAAATAAAAATGTTATCGCCCGCGCGCAAATCTAGTCCGCATGCGGCTGACAACGTGCTCCGGGCCGCGCGTGTGTTGCCCGCGTGACAATAAAAACATATGACGACGTGAGAAACTGTTAAAGTTCCACAGTCCACTGTTGAAGATCATGATAACTAACATTTTGTAACATACGGACATTCACTAATTTTTTTCCTCTATAATTTGAACAAAACTTGTAACTTATCATCACCTGGCTAATGTATATGGCTACACATATAATGCACTTTTTTTTTTATTTCAAATCATTTTTCCGGCCATTAAGCCTCCATTTTTGCAAAAAAAAAACGGCATTTTTTTACTGTTACTTATTGTGTTCTTCCACTCATGTCTTCATATATGAAATGATAGAATGCGGGCAACTTGCTGCCTATTTACGTAATTAAAACGTGTTGTACCATCGAAGAAATTGATTCATAGGCAGTTGACAGACCTGCTTAATTTTGTAACATTATGTCACACCCATTACCCGGCTGAGAGATCGTAGGTCCCTATGAATCGATTTCTCTGATAGTACAATTATAGTACCCTTGATAAGTTGATACAAATGACGTCCGTTTCAATTAGCGGTTCAATTGAAAATCGGTGTCATATGTTTGACATAAATGACCTAAGCCGGACCGGTCCCCTTTTTAGTTACATTTAGGCATAATTTGTTATTATTATTATGTAATTACTTTGTTTGTTCTGTGTTGTTGATATTATTGTGTCTTTTATGTATTGAAAATATTTTTTGAAGTAAAACTTCTTTACGCAAGCTTGACTTGGGAAGTAAGCTGGCATTCCTGACAAATTCGCGACGAGAACGTTACGAAAAGTGTGATCGGGTGAGGCGAACGGAGAGGTGCGCGCGCACTTGACTTGGGGAGTAAGAGCCAGTCCACATTTTACATACAAATAACCAAGGTCTTCACACGGCGCGCTGCGTGGTGACAGCAGCGCGCAACGCACACACGACGGACAGCAGCCCCCGAGACGAAGCGGGAGGGGGTGTTGACGTAGACTGCTTCGTGATAACGCTGCGATGGCGCAGCGCCCGTGTGGCCGGCTATGCGTCATACGGCAGCGCTGTGTCGACGCAACGCTGACGCAACGCGCCGTGTGGACTGGCTCTTAGAAGAGCTGCAGGTGCGTTGCCGACAATACTAACTTGTCCCGGCGGCTGTCGTATCTCGCCCGCAGCTCGGCGAGCTCGGCCCGCAGCTTGTCCCGCAGCCGGCGCGCCTGCTCGCCGCCGCCCGCACCCAGTTGACCGCTTACTTCCTCCATACTCTGTTTTATCCTCTATAATAAAAATGAGTGCGATGCATCAAAATAGGCGGAGACTTTTACAAAATAGGCGAAGAATTTAACAAAATAGGCGAAGAATTTTACAAAATATGTAGGCGGAGACTTTTACAAAATAGGCGGTGATTTTTACGCACCTCTAGAGCGTCTTCCTGCAGCGGGAAGTCATCATAGTCGAGGCCTGCGAGGGGCGGGGCTCGCAGCGCGCGCGCTGCCGCTGCCACCGCCTCGCGCGCCAGGTTCAGACGCCGGACCTGCTCCGCCTCGCCGCCCTCCTGAAACGCAGATGTAACTCATTGTTAAGTTGAGACCATACTAGACGTAACTACAATGCAGCAGAGCGACCCGACAAGTATTCTTTGCACGAAGTCGTATAAGCCAAGCCACACTACGCAGCACGCGGCAGCGGCGCTATGCGACTCGTAAAAGTCTGAACTATAGAACGTGAAGTATCGCATCGCTACTCAGCAGCGTAGTGACGTTTATAGCGGCCTAGCCATTATGAGTCAAATCACATCACCAAAGAGTAAAGACTAAGCAACAAAGAAACACGCGCCAGTTGCGGCTCACTGATACGCGATGCATTTCACACTCAACTAAGTTGATAGAGACGTTCCATCTCCCTCTTTTACACTGCATAAGCTATCTATCTCTGTCTAACGCTTACCATCTTCTTTCTGTCCTTCTTCGGCATCGCATCATACGTCTGCTTGAATCTATTGTACGCAGATGTGACGTCGGTCGCCGCACGCTCGGGGTACGCGACGCGTTGTGTGCGCAATTCACGGCACAGTTCTGAGAGACGTTCTATCTCCGTCTCTTTCTCTACCATCTCAGCATAGTTCTCGGGGCGAGGCTCGAAGTCTTTACACCATGTCTGTAAGGATAATTTATATTGGTATTTTATGTATGTATTGTGTAGGTATATTAAAGCTGATCGCACATTTGTCAGCACTGTACGCGCCATACGTACCGAACGCACCGCATTGTACACGAAATGCGGCGCGTACGGTGCAGACGAATGTGCGAGGTTTTACATCATTTCATACAACGTATTCTAAAATGCGGCACATTCGGCGCGTGCGTGCTGATTAATGTGCGATCACCTTTAATATTTATAGGTCTACCAGAATCTGATGGCAAAAAGTGAGAAAATAAATTGACTCTAGCAATACCGGGGTAATTGGGATAAAACATTTTGATCCTTTTTTCTTCTTATAGCGGCTGATTCTGAGTGTTAAACATGCAAATATAAAAATTTATCCAATTATCAAGGATATTTTTTGAAAATCTTCTGTCAAAAATTGCCATGAGATTCTGGTAGACCTATAGATGGCTGGATTTGACTTATTTTTCCCTGCTTTCCAATTGCGGTACCATAACGCATTATGCGGCATAATGCTTAACGTTGAATGTTTAACTACAGCAACATTTCGCACAATCCAACATTCTTAAGCAAATTAATTAATATTCCAAATAAGCATTAGCACATTTAGGAATATGTGTGGCGGCCGAAAGGGAAGATCTTCCGACCGAGCGAGATGCATGCTCAGTGCTCAGGCCGAGGCCCACTGACGTTATTTCAGAATTTATATATGCTACTGCCGTGCTCAGAAACTTCAATAGCGCGATGCAGGATTGCGGCGCTAATAATTGTGGGTACCGCCACACATATTATGTCGGCATTGTGACGCACCGAGTCGCATCGGAAAATAGGGATTGTTACCCCTCTCCCCTAAAACAGTAGCGTATTCTAACCTGCAACTGCGTCAGGAGCGTATTCAGCTCCGTAGCTATATCCTCGGCGCGGAGGGCGGCGCGGCGCTTGCTGTCCAACTCCGCCATGACGCGCGCCCACTCCGCCCGAAGACGCGCCTGGGTCTGCTGCAGGCGCGTAGCTAGAGCGGGACAGTCGCGGTGCTTGTCGTAGACTAGAGAGTCGCCTCTAGAGATGAGAGCCGCGGCGTCAGGGGCTACGCTGCCTAGTTGGTTCTTGAGGATCTGATATAAAAATGTTTTTTTATTATAAAATAAGGGGGCCAACGAGCAAACGGGTCACCTGACAGAAAGCAACTACCGTCGCCCAAGGACACTCGCAACATAAGAACAGCTGCAGGTGCGTGCCAACCTTTTGAGAGGGAATACGCTCTCTTCTTGAAGGTTTGCAGGTCGTATTGGTCCGGAAATACTGCTGGCGACAGTTCGTTCCAGTGTTTTTAGTTTCGTTCGAGAATAGAGATGTAGCGAAGTTGTGCAGATGATCCTTCACTTTGCGGGAACTAAACATTCTGCCGCTGTAGGGTCTTTTGCTCTAAGCATTGTGTGATGCTTTTAAAAAGCATATTGGTAATGTATTAATTAGATACCTCTAAACGTTTGGCTGGGTCGCGCTCGCTGGGAACAGCTGCTACCGTTAACAGCACCTGAAAGTTAAAAGTAATGTCTTGTTACTTGTCACGTATTTGCCAATAATTCTTTAATTTTACCTCTCGAGTAAGACGATTTTATTTATCGATTTACAGTTCACTATATAGCATAAACAAAAGTCGCTATTTTTGTCTTTCCCTATGTATGCTTTAATATTTGAAACTAAACGCCGGATTTTAATACGGTTAATAAATAAAGTGATTTACCCAAAAGAATATAGGCTACTTTTAGAAACGGTGACAGTTAGAAAATGGGGTTGAAAGGGGGGATGAAAGCTTGTATAGATATATAATATTGTAGTTGTTTTTAAATATAGAAGCTTGTACTTTTTTAGACTATAAAGTCTGTGTTTACTGTGTGTGATATAAAGAGAATCTTTTTTGGTCACCGTCGTTTAATGAGGGTTTTCGATTTATTATATCATTTGCCACCAGAGGGACGATAGGTCTTTCGTATCAGATGTCGTGTCAGACAGACATATGACAGCTATATCGTGACATGTGGCAGCTGTTTGACACGACAGTTGACACGATAGACCCTACAGCTACTGGCTACATAGTGCCATTTGTCCCTCATTAAACAAATTCTTACCACATGCAACCGCCGCGCCATCTTCTCCGCTTCGCGCACAAACTCTAGCACCGCATCGTCCGCTCCGTGCGGGAAGCGCGCGCGGACCGCCGCCGCCGCCGCCTCCGCTTCCGCTTCCGCCTCTACGGTGCTCTCGGCCGAACATACCTGTAAACAGAAGTGTAATATAAAAAATAGTTGCTGATGAAATAGCATAGTACTCCATAACCATCTTAGTAAAAATATTTGTATAGTTACGAAGCATATATACAAGATCCGTTGTCTTTATTTGTTATATTAAGACTTTTGAAATGTGCCATACAAAAACAAAAATTATATGCGCTGTATATTTTTATTTTTTTATAAAAGACACGCATATAAAAAAGAAACACACATTAAAATCACAAAATATTTTTTTATAATCTCGTTTAAATGTGTGTGTTTTTAGTTTCTATACATGGATAAATTATTATAAACTTTTAACATATTTATGTACGGTGGATAATGAAATAATAAAGTTTTTAAATTAATAAGTACACTTACCTCGGCGTATTCATCTGTGCGCTGATATTTCTCGTATGCCTTCTTGCTGATAGGTATATGGGACTTATGCAGGATCGGGCTTGGTGACTGCTTCCTAATCTCATCATCCTGTATCTTGGGCGACATGGCCACCACCTGCACTTGTTTCCTGTCCTCCTTGATCGGAGTTGAGGTGGACAGGGGTTCCTTTTCGTCGAAATCCGACGCTGAGAGGCGTGCCTAGAAATTTATTGGTGCTGATGTTTTGTTTGCGTGCTTTACCTTATTTGCTTGTCCCTTTCACTCATGATAATATCTCGCTATCAATATTAGTAATATTTTCATGTGTAAGTGAAAGAGACAAGAATAGAATAGAGGAGTTCGGTCACAAAATAAGTAGATAGTCGCCCATTGACTTAGATTCTAGAAGCTTCTTTCACATACACAAGAATATTTAGCTATCTCCATCTTTGTGAGTAAAACAGAGAAGTTATAAGCCAATAGACGAAAACCTACCTGTTTTGTGACCGGTATATAGTGCGAAGATTTAAAAAGAAAATAGAAGTATGTGTGTTTGGAATAAAGAAACATTAAATTATAATTAACAATTAAAAGTGTTAAAACGATTCGTGCTAAATCATTCAATGTTAACACAAAATTACAATGACTAAGTTAGGCACTCTTGCCGGACTGAGTTAAAGTTTGTCGTAAGTGGGCGCCTAGACCTACAATAATATTGAACCATATCACGTATTGCGTAATATTATTGGCCATCTAGGGTTGATATTGACTGGTAGAGTTCCGGTATGTTCTATCGTACCCGCAACTCTGCCATAAGCGAGGAGTGGAGCACCATGGGGTTTTAGTGGGTAGACTACGCAGGAGTCCCACATACCCCGGCCGATATCCCCAATTTGCCGGGGATGCGTAAAGCATTTCCCCATGTTTAAAAAAAAGGGTGGATATTGAATATCGCGCGCCTTCATACCCCAGTCAAGTTAGACATTTGAGGTTTAAATTCGCACAAAGCTGAAAATCGGTAAAATTATTTAGAACATGATTAAAAATTCAATTTGAAAGTTCCCCATGATTCTATTGTGTGGAAAAAAAAATACTCAAACGACGATTGCAACTCTAACAATTTTTTGAATCATTATAATATTTCGAAAACGGTGGCTCGTAGGGAAAAAATATTAATACATTTTTTGTAGATAATTTTATGACCTACAATTTTGTTTCAGGCATTTTTATGAAAAACCTCACCGTTTTGCTAAAAATCGTGAAAAATGTAATTTTTTGGACCTTTGACCTTGGGTAAAAAAATCCATACAGGGGAACTATGAGGACTTTCAAATATCATTTGTAATCATATTCTAAACAATATTACCAATTATTTTCAGCTTGATGCGAATTTTTGCAACCTCAAATGTCTAACTTGACTGGGGTATGGGTTCAATAAAATTAAAGCGTGTTATTGACAATACAATTGGTAATTGCTCATCTAGGGGGCCGGTAAGTAAAATCATCATGTTATCTCTCTTACTATTCATAATATTTATGAAAGAGAAAGGCATGATGTTTTAATAAACGACTAGCAATATCTTAGATTGGCGAAAGTGAGCCCACAACTGACAATAAAGTTTTTTTTAACAAAGTTTTCGAACACTTTTTTATTCAATAAATACTTTTAGATTAATTGCATACTACCAAGATTCATAACTAAAAATCTATACCTGAGGTGCGTCCTCTACTTCAGAATAAATAACCTCTTCTTCTGCTTTGTTGGCGGATTTTCTTCTCAACCTCTCCAAGGTGGATCCAGATATGCTGACTCCACTCATCTTCATCGGCTTATCATCTCTTAACTCCACTGTATCACTGGAAAGAGTTTCAGTGGCAGACGGCTCCGGTAACGCCGCCTGGTCTTTGGGTACCTCATCTAGTATTAAATACTCATTTACTTCATCTCTCATAAGATTCTTCTGAGCCTCAATCTGTCGCACTGCTAGATCGTAAAGTAGAGGATTATCTGTAGCACCAGCGTATGGCGTAGGCGGCGGTGTCTTCATTGAAACGTCCTCAGAATCCGGACCAATGTCAGGGACTTCTGAAACTGTTACTACTTTGCTCTTATCCCTCCCAGCGTCTTTGCGTTTTAGTATACCCAAAGTCGGTTTCATGCGTTTCTCTACAGTTTTCACTTCGACGACAAAAGTTTGTGGTTCCGTCCCCAAGTCTCCAGATTTACTTTCTTCATCTGAATCACATAGGGATTCCCCTTCAGTGTCATCTATAATTTCTACCGTTTCGACGTTCTGTGGTATAAATTCTACGACAGTTTCCACAGTGTCCGTTGTTATTTCCATCGGTTCCACTGGACTGACAGTAGATTTGACAATCTCGTGTTCTGTAATCGCTACAACATGACACGGGTCTGATTCTCTTCTCTGAAGAGGTTTATCTTCCTTCTCGGGTATGGGAGCACATTCGATTTTATTTTTAGATATCTGCGTGAATAGATCGCTATCTTTTAAAAGATTGAATGTGCTGCTGTCTTTTCTGGGAGTATCGGGAGTGGATGGCACGGATGTCAGCGATACTGAGCCTTCCATGGAATCGATGGACATCGTACTGGTCATGCTATCGCTCATAGGACTAGTGTCTTTCCTCTGTCGTCGTTCCAGCGAGGACCCCCTACTGCTAATCCCCCCCTCCTTAATTTCCTTCTTTATGGGAGCCGGACTGTGCAAGGCTAGAGGTATCTTGGACCTCTTGAACTCAGGTTTCTCCGTGTCCGGAGAGTTGACGGGACTCTCCAAGCGTCTTTTGATCGTGTCCGTAACATTTTCGTACTCAACGCTATCTCTTTCGATCCGTTCCGACGCCTGCAACCACAGACAGCCTTAGTTCGTGTATGTTAGTTCCCAATGTATGATCCCAAAGCGTCGGTGAATGAAAGCATGAAACCAGTGAGTCCAAGCCGTGTCGATGAGTGATTTTGTTTACGTGATCTCCACCCCACACCATATTTACACAGTTATTTACAAACACTTAACACACCATTAGATCGATTACACCTGTTTTGTTCGTCCGGAAAGCGAATGTGCGTTTATAAACAGTGTCTGTAGCAAAACTGTTGGAATTCACAACGAAATTAATAAAGCTGAATAGAATAAAATCACTTACCGTTATCTTCTCGAGGATCCTCTCCCACTGCTTCGTGAGGGCTTTGTTGTCCATCGTCTCCACTTCGTTTCCTTTCGATTTCACTTCCGTCTTCAGCAGCTTCAGTTTAGCTGCCGACATTGTGTCGTGATTGTCTAACTCCTTGTTGATATCGTTTAAGTACCTTTGCAGGGCTTCAGCCTCCGTCTCCTTTTTTTCTTCTTTCTTACCTAGCCCATTCCTCTTGAGACTATCCCATTTAGTGTTTATATCGTCTACTTGCTCCTTGAGGTTTTCTAAGTACACAGGATCACAGTTCTTAGCGAATTCCACGTAGCTGGCGTTCAGTTTATCTTTGATAGCTTCCATTCGGGACATTTCTATTTCCAGCGTCTGTTTGCCGACGTTCCCTAAACCTTGGAGCCACGTGGTCAAACTCTGGACGTCGTTTTGGATCTCTCTCGCTGTCAGTAGCGCCGTTTCCAATTTTGTCTTGGATTCTGTGACGTGAGCGCCCAATCTGTTGTACAGTTCTTTGAGTTCATCGATCTTCTTGGAGAAGTCCTGAGGGTCTGGAATGGACTTCTCTTCAACCATCTTGCGTCCGGTTTTGATGATAGACTCCACTTCGCCCTTGATCTCACTCAACGTGCGGTAGAATCTCTGAAAATGGAAAAGCTATTGAATATACACACGCATGTAAATCTAAAAATGCAGGACTCTTAACCCATATACGTAGCAGACAAAAATTATGTCACAAAGATTGAAAGATCTACGAGTAACCTTGAAAAATGCCATTATAATTGATTACATTCAAAAATCCTCGCTCGATCGGGTAAAAGGTGTATTTCATTAGTTATTCTTTATACATTTCCGTAATATCCGAACCAATCAATAGATATTTATGGCACATTTTACAGGTAAAAGGGCAACTCTTACATGGCACTTGTATATGGTCATGGTGAAGGAGAACGCGAAATAGACCGAGTCCCAGCTCATGTCGCGACTGATTGTGGTCAGAACTGATTAAAACAACGAGCTACGAAGACGTTCTATTATTTTACAGATGCATTTTTAAGTATAACGGCCACATTTAGAGACACTTAACGTTTACTTTAATTTAATAAAGATATTGACATTAACTCCACACATTATCTATCATACTCTTCATTGAATTAAAGTTACACTGAGATTAAGATGTCTTATATTTATAAAGACTAATATTTATCCTTTACTATCATTTTATGTTAGCTACATGACGTCTCTTTTCTTTTATTATGCAGGAACCGTACATTTTTCCGATAAAAACAATCTTAAGTATTTCCTTTAACGTCTATTAATTTCTCAAAGAATTTTCAAAACAAATTCCATCCAAATCTTATCAGCAAGGTTACAGAGGGACACACTTTTGTTATTAATAATATTAGTAAATATTTATTCAAGAAACAAACTTATTGTTTGACGCTATTTATAGCGGAATTGCCACATCCAAGTTTCGTAGCTCACGCCGTCGGAATCCTTTCAACTACACAATGGTTTATTGAACCACACATCACGCTCATTCACGAACATACATATATTATATTAGTTTCTATGAGATTGACCCTTATTTCCACGTCATAAGAATCCTTGTAAAGGTGAATTAAATCCGGACGGCACACAATTTTATTGTGACAAGTTTTTTGGGTTACGGCTATACAGGAAACACAATCAAAGTGTACTTGCATTTAGGTCAAATGTAAGTCGCCTAATCCTAAATAAAATTGACGAATTTAATCAATTAAATTTTTTATGGGAGTCCCCCTTAAATATTAATTTTATTTAATTTTTACTTTTTAGTGTTTCTTGTTATAGCGGTAACAAAATAAATAATAATATGTATTTGAAAATTTTAGCTTTCTAGCTATCGCGGTTCTTGAGATACAGCATGGAGACAGAAAGACAGGCGGGCAGACAGGGAAAAATTTAATAAAATTACGTGAAAAATTATAAAAACACTTTACCACTCCTGTATAAGTACTATACTTATACAATTCAATTATTTCGAATGAACTTTAGTGCTTTTGACAATTTAAATTATAATAATGCATATTTATTTGTTTTCGTTTTTATCAAGTTGTTTTTTGTTTCTGTAACGCCCAAAGGTTGACACTTGACTGGTAGATAATGCCACAAGGCATTAAAACAACCCTCGTTCCTTTTTAAGCATTAAGGCTGCCTTCACATTACTGCGGCAGCCGCGCGTCTTCCATACTAAACAGAGTCGCGCGGCAGCCGCGCGACTCACTTTAGTATGGAAGTCGCGCGGCTGCCGCAGTACTCACGACTCAATGTGAAGGCAGCCTAAGTTTGAAATAAATAAATAAAAAATCTTATATTTAAAAAATGCCGGCAACACACCAGCAACTCTTCTGATGTTGCTTTCCATCAGGCGACACGTTTCCCCTGATTTAATAAAATAAATAGATACTACGGGACAGACGACTGTCGGGCCCGCTAGTTTAAGACAGTACTGACTAAAGATGTCACGAATATTCGGCAACTATTCGGTATTCGGCCTATTCGGCTTTTTTTTTTTTTTTTTGCTATTCGGCCGAATAATACGTACTATTCGGCCGAACACCGAATACCAAAATATCATGTAAAAAACACGTTATATTACTCAAAATTATGTATTTATTTCCAAATTACAACACTTTAGTAATTAAAATTGATCAGTGGTAAGTTGTGACGGATAAAAACAAGCTTTTCAGCATTTTTTGGTAAATGCAGGTAGCAAACGATTATGCTTTTCATCGTAAATGTTACCAGCCTCAGAAAATAACCTCTCACTATACATACTACTTTCAGGAGAAGAAATATAAACTTTGGCAAATTTCGAAAGGTTTCGGTATTATTTTTCGTTTGTCGCCTGCCGCGCCAACGCAACGAGGAAAACAGGTTGCGACTTGTCTTAATCCAGCTACCGCGCCCCCGGAAAGTATGTATTTCGTGCCGAATATTCGGCGCTTCGGCCGACAGCGTTGCCGAATATTCAGTATTCGGTATTCGGCCAATTCACTATTCGTGGCATCCCTAGTACTGACCAGGCAGCGGCGCAGCTGCGGGCGCACTTGGTCGGGGTGGGCGGCGTGCAGCGCGAGCGCGCCCGCGTCCGCCGCCAGCGCGTGCAGGGACGCCCGCGCGCGCGCCAGCCGCCCGCACCACGCCGCGCCCGCCGCGCCAGCTTCGCCACGCAGAGACTCCACCTCCTCGAGCTTGCTCTGTTGTTGACATAATTTATAATTAGTTATTTGTAAATCGTAATTCTTAACTAATAAGCCATAAAGCGTGCGTTGAGGGCTTGTCATCTGTACAGCCCCTTAGGTCGAACTCAATTGTCAAGTTTATCAGAATACCAAAGTTTTCAAGAGAAAATTTTATGTTTACAAGAATTTTCCAAAATTTAATAATAAAAAAATTTCAAGTAAAGGCTCGTACAAGAAATAATAATTTATTTGCTACTCATCACAAACCTGCGCCAGTTTCAGTCTATCCGCCAGTCTCGCCGCAGCGGGCGCACGTCCGGCAGCGCGGTGCGCCTCAACCTGCGTCGCAACGCGCGCGAGCCCCGCCCGAGCCGCCTCTACCTCGCTCCACACCTGATAATTAGTTTTATCTATTCAGTCGCTTGTCTATATGGGAGAGCCGCAGGTTTTAGAAATAAGAGATATGTTATGGGCGAGTGACTCGCGTTGCCAAATTAGATATTAAAGTGTCAGTCGCATGCAAAATGATTACACGACATTACGTATTTGTAAATCAGAGGCCCATGGGATTCTTTATACATTTTAGGAGTTTGGAAAACAAGGAACGCAACTCCACACCACAGAGGAAAAAAAAAATAATGTTCTGATGTTGTGTCTATGAATGGCGTATATCGCTAACGTTCGTGTACTTTCTCGTTTCATAAAAAATTAACCTGATCAGCGGGTTCCGGATGCTCCAGCAGTTCATCCAGGCGACGCAGCAGCGCGTCTAGCGCCAGCTCGCCCGCCGCCGCCTCCTGTGCAGCTGCCTCCAGCGCCTTGCAGCGTTCTGCCGCCTGTACATTATAATTATAAGAAATGAGTTGATACTTTAAGGTATGTTTGTATCCTAATTGTCTACCCCCTTACTAATAAACGTTGTATAAGCTTTGAATAGTTATACAGTGTTTTGTTCCTGTCACACAAGTGACTTTTTTAATTTGATTGAAGAAGACGAAACACTGTATAACTATTCAAAGCTTATACAGCGTTTATTAGTAAGGGGGCTAGAGTTTACTGTAGAAGTAGCAACGCTGAAAAAGGTATTTTTTATAACTTCTTTATTGACATAATATAAAAGAAATTTTAAAAAATCGTCACGTTTTTCGTTTACGCGCCATCTTTATTTGTTCATATACTTCAACTGTCTCGCTCTATTTTCATGCAAATTCTTTCGTGAGTGTAGGCCGAAAAGGAAGATCTTCCGACCGAGCGAGATAGCATGCTCGGTCAGACCGAAGACCATGACGTCATTTCAGACATTGTACTATCAGAGAAGTCGATTCCTAGGCAGACGGGGGACCTACGTAGTTTGGTCGCGTTACGTCAAACCCAGCCGACAGATCACAATTAACATTGAATTGACATGATCCGACAAAATGACGTTGGTCTGTCAACTGGCTAAGAATCAATTTCCTCGATGGTACATATGTCTTGTCGTTCTCGGAAACTTAGAAAGCGCGATTTAGGATTGTGAGGCTAATTGTGGGTACCGTCATAACTCCTTTAAAACCTATGAAAACCATGGCCTACACGATTTCTTGACTTCAACAGCCATTTCAAGTTGCAGAATGTTCCAGAACAAAGAACGCGAAGAACATTCAATCATTCCCACCTGCGCCTGCAGCGTCTGCCAGCGCTCGTGCAGCGCCTGCAGCTCGTGGCGGATGCTGTCCCGCATGATGTCGGCGTCCGCGAGCTGCCGCCCGACAGCTTCGATACGCTCCAGCTGGGAATCGCTACGCTGCGCCAGGTAGTTCTCCAGCTCCTGAGTAGACAATGTGTTTTATTTGTAAGGTGCGATGTCACATAAAATTTCTATGAATAATTAAAGAGTGGACGTCTCACAGTCTTAAGTACATTTCTTTGGTATCTACCTCACCTGACCTGTACTATAATCCACAAATTTTAGACTTAACATTTTTTTTTTTTTTTTTTGTATTAAAGTGTCAGTCGTGGTATTACTAGATGCAAGTAGTGTTTGTCACCAATCAGAGGCTCACGAGATAAGCGTGCGTGTATCTATAGCGTCGTTTATATTCAGCCCTGGGCAGAGAAGTGAGCAGGGAAGTGGACAGCGCGAGAATGTAAATAGTCACTGGCGCCGCCATTCGTCATGCCGCCGCCGCTGCTTGACGCGGCAAGTATGTAGAGGGCCGAGTGTAAGCGCTCACTCGCGTCGATACTGCCGCAGTAGTATTCTGGGCAATATCGCCGGCAGCACGAGCAGCGGCAGTGGCTGAATGTAAATGTCGCAATTGAGATTAAATTATGAATGTAGTGAATCGAAGTTATGTGAGTAGTTGGCGACATCGATTCACGTACAAACAGCGCTTCATAACATTCTTCTAACTTTGTGTTCTGTGCTAAAATATCTCCTAAACGTGACAGTAACTCACGTAGAGCTCGTCCGCGATCTCCTCGGCGTCTGCGGGCGCGGCGGGTCGCAGGCGGCGCTGCAGGCCGTCAAGCCACGCCCCCCGCAACGCCAGCCACGACCGTAACTCGCCGGACTCGTGCCACGCCTCCGTCAGCACCCTAAACGATCAAGGAAACATTTAATTTTTAACCCCGATGAAAACCGAGGTGTGTTAAAAGTTTGACGTGTCTTTTTATATATTAGAAAGAACGCTCATTTTAAAGACACAATAGTATTTAGACACGGATTATTGTATTAATAATCTGTCTAAATTATTCACATACTGTAGTGAACTTAACATGCAGTAACTGAAGTTTTATTCAGACTTTGGTGCCAAGAGTTTGGTTGTTCTTATTGCCTCATAAAAACAAGGTTTATAGGACAACTTTCAACTTCTGATATCTACATGGCTTGTGGCGGTAATTGTTTAGTAATTAACGGGATATTATATAACGTTAACATGTAACGCAAATGGACTATAATGTGACGTCACTCACTTGTAGCGCTCGTAGACGCAGTGTGTGCGGCGCGTCCACAGCGCGCTGAGCTGCGTCAGCCGCCGCGCCAGTGCCGCGCGCTCGCCCGCTTCTAGGAGCTCGTTACCTGAACACATCATTATTATCATCATTATCGTTGTTGTCGACACCGTCTCACCATCTACTGACTGACCAATGTATGCAAAAAATAATTAAGTATAAAGCTTGCATGATATTTCTGAAAGTTAGGATATAAAATATAAATCATATTGTTTGAAGGACACCGGTCACGCAATTGCAAAAAAGTTGATAGATCTTACCTTCCTCACTGAGATCTCTGAACTCAACCGTCTTCTCTTCACACTTGTCTTTCAGCGTCTGGAACCTCGTCTTCATCTGGTACAGCTGACCGGAATCCGTGATGGTGCACTCCTCATCCTTGGGTATTTCCTCTTGCAGCTGGTCCAACCATTTCTCCATATCTTCTATACGGCTGAACACATTCTCCGTTCGTTCTAGACCTCGGCGGAGCGCCTCGTTATGTTCTAGAAGACTCTTCGTGATGGTTTCGAATTGGGTTTTCAGGTCTTTGGTGCTTTCTGTGATCGATTTAGCGAGAGATTCTTCACAGTCTTCGAGTATTTGGTCTTTGGTCGCTTCAATGTCGTCAAGCTTCGATTGGTATGTCGGTTTCTCTTCTAGGAATTTCTGAAAAGAAGAATGTTCAATTAAAAGCTGAATATATATTTTTTAATAAAAATAAAAACTCTCTCTTAAAAACAACCCTTTCTTATTTTATTTAAATAAAACTAAATGTGGATCTGTACAATTATTTGTTTTTTGACAATTAAAAAAACGCTTCATACAAAAAAAAACACTGAATACTTTACAATATGACCTCTACTACACTTCAAGGTCGCTATTTTCCTCCTCAGGGACCATTTGTCACACAAAATCCTTTAATTGTCACATTTGGCATAATCCCTACCTCTCCCTACCTGCTGATATGCGATAAACGGATGGATCCTAAGTGTCTAAACACACCAAGCGAAGTTCCGCGGCGGAAGTTCGGCATTATTACGTCAGCAATGTCAAACGCATACAATATAACGCGACGTAATTTCGGCATAGAGTGTTATAGGTAATTTAAAATACATTGCAGGTGTAATCATGCGGAACTTCGCCTGCGTTTTTTTCGGCCCAGTGTGTTAAGACACTTAAACACGACACTCAACAACTCACGTTACTGTCGCCCAGTAGCCGTGTGAGGTCGTCGACGTCACCGAGCGGTACGGCGCCCACTGCACTGTTGACACGCTCCAGCCACGTCCGCACCTCTGTACACTCCGCCTCCAGCTGTGACAGCAGCTCGATACCTGATACAGATTTTAGAAATAAGAAATATGTTATGGGGGCGTGGCATACGTCACCAAACCCTACGCAATTTTTTCACACGCAAAGTTACGGCTAAGGGTCAAATCAGACCTCAACGCGACGCGTAGATGCATTTCTTTTATATGGATTAGACAGATTTGCAAGAAGTCTAACTCTCAACCAATCAAGTTAATTTAGAAATGCATCTACGCGTCACGTTGCGATCTGAATTCACCCTAAGTAGTTTACCAATCAGAGGCTCACGAGATTCATGCGTGAGTGAGTCTATTGAAATTATATTGTGAATGTGGTGAATTGTAGTTTCAGTAGCTGGCTACATCAGCTTACATTCAAACGACATTTACGCTGCTTTAAAAACTAGGTACCATAGAAGAAATTGATTCATAGGCAGATGGCAGACCTATGTCATTTGGTCGATTTATGTCAATTCAATATTAGTCGCGGTCTATTGGCTGGGTTTGACACAAAACGTCCAAATTACGTAGGTCCGCAACCTGCCTATGGACCAACTTCTCTGATAATACATACCTTTCTGCAACTTATTAATTTTCCCCTCCAAAATAGTCTTCGAGTCTGAGAACTTGACGACCAGATTCTCCAGGCTGCTTCTCAAATCCTGGACGCTGCCTTTCTCGTATTTCTCCCTCTTCTCCTTCACTACCGTGTCATAAGAGGACTGCATATCATCGAACTTCAGTCTCAGTCGCTTCAACTCCTCCAATCTCCTCTCCATGTCAACTTTCGAGGAGACTATGGCATGTTCCGACATGATTTGAGCCTCCATCTCCTGTATTTTGCTCTGTACATTCTTGTACTCGTCAGTCTGGACAACAACCGGCTTCTTGTTTAAAGCCAATTTAATTTCGACCTCCCGTTTACCTAGATGAGTGATCAGCTCTTCGAAAGCTTCGTTAATTCGTTTAGAGTCCGCCTCTATTTCGTCTTTGTGCGATTTCGATATCGATTTCGTGAGTAATATAATCGATTGTGCGTTCAGTTCCTTCAGTCGTACCTCCAGTTGCTTCATCATTCTTATTCTGTTCCGTAGGTGGATGAGCTGGTTGTTGGACGGTGGGTCGGTGAGCATTCTATCCTTCCACGAGTTTATATCTTCTAGCTCCTTCTGGAACGCTTCTAATCCCTTGTAGTAGTTCTCCTTGTCTTCTAGAAGGTTCAGCGTGTTTCGTAACTCTAGGAGAGACTTCTGAATGCCGTCCCAACGTATTTTCACTTCTTCGATGCTCTTCGCGTGTAATTTTGCCTCCTCTGAAAACGAGAGGAAAAGTATAAGAAACCCCCACAGTATGCGATTTATCCATACATGGTTTTCGGCGTAACTTTTATTTATTTGAAAAACATATAACGTTTTCACAGTTATAGCGTAATAGTTAACTCGATTTATGGTCAAATAACGAGGCTAGTCGCCACACTTCATACTTTGGATCATAGCAGCTCATAACTATGTTACTTTGAAAACAGATTTTAACTTCTATTTATACCTCTGAGCGCAGGATCCGCCGCCAGTCGCCGCTGTATTTCAGTCACGTGAGCGAGATCAGCGTTCTTGTCCTCGCTCTCGCGCTGCACGCGACGCAGCAACGCCTGAGCCGCGTCGCGTCGTGTGCCATCACATCGCTGTAGCGAACGCCCGCACTGAAACGCAAATAGATTTAGCAAACACATGTACTTTTAAGCTGAATTATACATAAATACTCCTCGCACGAGAAAAGGAATTTTACTATTTTTGTAATTTTGAGAGGGACGTGGATATCGCATGCAGAATAGGTTAACGATCTTACGATAAAACTTACATTAAAATATTATACGTCAACGTAAATTCCTTCATCTTTTAGCATCAGAGAAATTGATTCATAGGCAGCGGACCTAAGTTATTTGTCTGGGTTAGGACTTAGGGCGCATTCAGAGGTGCGCGTTTTCTGCGCGGGCGCGGTGTCTGAGAAAATATATGAAAATAAGCTTTATATCATTAGCATAGAACCTCTACTGCTATAGCGTGTGGGAAAAACCGCGATGCGCGCTAAATCCGCACCCCCAGAAAAAGCGCATGTCTTAACGGGCGCTTAGTCTGTCTGCTGGGCTTGACATAACCCGACCCAATAACGTAGATCCACCACCTGTTATCTCTCATCTCACCTCATCAAGCTCCTTCTCAGTCTTCTCAGCCCAGTCTTGAAACACCTTATACCCCGCCTGGAAGTCTGCTGCGGTCTCCGACAGCCGCGGTTTCTTGGCGCGGTCGTTGCGGTCAGCGTCGCTGCGGTCGACGTCGACGGTCATGGTGGTGGTGATGGTAGCACCGGTAGTGGGGGAACTCTCCTCCTCGGTAGTATTGATGTCGAACTCGAAACCCAGCTCTTTTATCTGAAAATTGTGTTTGTGGATACGTCAGAGTAAGAACTTACAGTAGCCTAAGAGCGATGCCACATCATAACTATTGTTTCGGTGCGTTGCCGCATTAGCGACGCTCCGTTTTACATTTTTACCCGACTACGGCGAAACAAAGAGGATTACGATTTTGACCTCTATGTTTGCTTTAGATATTCATTTGTTCCCTCATAACTTCTAAACTAGTTATCATAATTAGACAAATGAGATATCTTTGAAAGCCTCTTGATCATCCGCTGGTTATAGGCTACACGACGTCACATTGAAACGGCTACAGCGCCCATTAGGGGGGGGATCAAAATTTTGAGAATCTCTGGATTGTATAGCTTGAGCAGCAACATATCACTCACCCTGTCCCCCTGCACGTCCAGCATCAGCTGCAGCGCGTCGAGCGTGTCGTGCAGGCCCTCCGCGTCGTCCGCCACGCGCCCCGCCTCCGCCCCGCCCACCGCCGACACCTGCACGCATTATTAAAATGAAAAAATACTTCAATATAACTTGTATCATGTAGATTACACGCTCAGTTTCTCCTCAGTTCAGTCCATCAATCTGTAAAGACTAACGCGAAACTAAACATCATACAAAACAAGGATATATCATCTGAAACACTATTACAACGAGATATCAGCGCGTCCACACAGAGCGAGGCATTCGCCGCGCGAAGCAGCTCGGTTAGTGTGGACGTGCCTCGCCCGAGGCAAGTGCGCGCACTGCCGCGGGCGATCGGCCGAGCGCCCGAGCCACCGAGTGTTGGTCTTTTGATTTGCTCAGTCGTTTGCAGGCGGCATCGCAATGATTTCAAGGCTGCCACGCTCGTTCGTAAGGCGCGTCCACACAGAGCGAGCATCATCGCGCGGCACACGCCTCGCTTGCTCTGTGTGGACGGGTGCCTAATGATAATCTATAAGATCAATAGACTAATTTTTCCATCCCACGACCGGTAAACTACATAAGGATGTACATACCTGTGGTATCAACGCGGTGAGCTCTCGTCGAAGCACACGCAGCGAGTGCGCGGCGCGCTGCAGGCCGGATATCCGCTCTAGCACCTCACCGATCTCGCTCGCCGGGTACGCCTCCATCTGTTGAGTTTTCCATTTTATCAGGGCCCAGGGACCGTAAAAATAGTTTTGAGACTCAAACAATCGTACGAGAATGCCGCGTCCTACTCTAACAAACGTAAAATGAAATCTTTAGAGTAGGACGCGGAATTCTCGGTCGATGTTTTGAGACTCAAACAATTGAGTCTCAAAACAGTTTCGTAGTAGGCCTCCTGATTCACAATGTTCGATTCGGATTCTGAAACTTCATCGCGCGACATCCAATAAACGCTCGCCGCGCTAGGCGTCGACCAATGACCGCACGGTAAAGTTTCCGAGTCCTGTTAAACTTACAGCTTGCCAAAAATTATTTGTTTCCCGAAACATAAAATCTAAAACTCATAAGAGTAAAAGAGCAATACTTATATAATTTTAGCATTTCGCTTTTGAATTGCCATCCAAAAAGTTAACAACGTCGCAAAATTAAAACCCACATCATAGGCGAAATTGTGTCTTCTAGCTTGTATTACTTTTAGCCTAATTTTGATGACATACTTCAAGGCCAAACATGAAACAATTTAGGAACATACCTGCTTAAGATGCGGTTCTAACGCATGCGCACGCGCTTGTAACTCGCGTAGCTTCGTGTCTAGCGGCAGCAGCGCACGTAAGCGCCGCAGCCGTGCGAGCGTCCACGCCGCCGCATGCGACCACCGCTCGCCGAGCGCACGTAAACGGTCCTCTAGCTCCACCTCGTCGCCTGATTCATCCACCTGGAAATTATTGATTATTATTATAGGTTCGGGCGGGCTTATGGACTAGTTTCGGAGGTTTTAGTAATTGTATAGGCGGCCGGCTCGCCCGTCTCCTTCATAAACGACATGCTGTCCTCCGTCGCCGTCAGCCATACGTAGATTGACGACTCAACTACCATCCCTCCTGCTGGGACGTCACTACGCACCACTAGCACGGCGTCGGACAGCGCGTCCACGAGCGGCTGCTGTCGCCGCAGCTCAGCGTGCAGTTGCTCCGCCGCCGTCAGCGCCGCCGCCGGCTCGCCCGCCTCCTCCATACGCGACATGCGGTCCTCCGTCGCCGTCAGCCATTCGCTGAAAGAGACAGAACCTCATCACACTTATGGTTATTTTACTAAGTGCGAAATTTCAACTCGGGTAAATGCCACCGTTGTCCACTCGGTAATTTTTTGCATCCGAGACGATCAGTCAGTAAATAGCCCCACTGGGGTCCGATTTTCTAGCGTCGATTGTAGTTTCGATCGCAGGCATTTTCACTCGCGTGCGAACTGTCTCACGCGCAAGCGAGATTTTCGCTGTAAATGTAGGCTAATATTAATATCCTGCTACACCCTACCCGAACTCATTGAGCTGGTCCGCCTGCTCCTTCATGAGGTCACGGTGCACCCTCGTCTGCTTGTCCATCGCGCCCAGCCGCAGCGTCTCCCAGCGCTGGTTCAGCAGACGCATTTGGAGACGGATCTGAAAAGACAGTTGGTAAGCTAAGTATATAACTTCCAGAGCTAAATATATATCAATAACCATCAGTCGCAGAGTTCGTCGTATCATCAAATGCCTAATCCTCATTGATTAGCTAATATAACTTGCCGCTACACGTATATAAATTACATGTTACAGTCGTATACCTCGTTAACTTCATCCCTGGACAGCGCGGCATCTCTGATCAGTCGCGCGCCCTCCTCCAAGACGCAGCCGACACGCCCCTGCTGTTCTGATAGCTCCAGTAGAAATTTCTGAAACACATATAGGTAAATTAACGGAGTCTTTCTTCTATATTATTTAACCAATCCACCACACAATAACCACCAATATCTGTCTTACAGCAATGCCCCAAAAATGTTACAAGCAACCGCTGTATCATAACTCATTCCGCTTCCATTTTTAACGAGCAAAGTTGATGTTGTGTGCTTATATAATTTTGAGTGACGACCGTATCATGTGGAGCGATCTACGCTCCAATGACATCCACATTCCACACGTTGATTTTGTGTACCAAAATAATATAACTCAGTATACTCGCCAGTGCTCATGACGTCTAGAATACAAATATACGTAAGTGCATTGACCGTATATCATTGACCTCCATTATACAAGTACGCTGGACTTATGATAGATACCCTTTGAAATGACAGCTATTTATTGTGCCTATTTGAAGCGGAATCAGCGCCCCCAATTCGGGGGAAGAAAACTAAATCTGACGTAAAAATGACGTTTGAAAGTCGCCATATTGGCGCTGATAGCAGTAGTGAGAGTACTTGGAACTAATACTAGTGATGACAACCAATAACGATTAAGCGGCCATTTGCAAATTACGTCAGATTTTTTTCTCTTCCCCCGCATTGGGGGCGCTGATTCCGCTTCAAATAGACACAAAAAGCAGGTGGGTATCATAAGTCCAGCGTACTTGTATAATGGAGGTCAGTGCCGTATATGAATTTGTAGGGATGTCATTATAATACGTAACATTTGTCTCAATGATGTCTTGAGCACTGGCCAATATTTCAGAACCTAAGGTGTACTCGAGGAATCGAGACAGTAGCGGTCATTGACTCCCTGTCAAAAAACTTGTAATTTTCTATATAAACCGCGATTGACAATGAAATGTCAGATGTTTCTAGTCTAAGGGCGATATCGTATTTTGCATACTCGATGTGAACTGAATATGAAGTATATCACTTCGAACTTGTAAAAAGTTGGAGATTATCATTCTAAGAGTCACCAAGAGGTTTTCCGATGAATCTGTAATAATGTCTTTATAAGAGGTCAATTTTATTCTTAAATATTCTAAATACAGTGCGAGCATTTTTCATTTAGCGCCTACACTAAAAATGTCAATGACCGCTACCGCCTCGTTTCGCCGAGTGCAGTATAGACAACGTTGCAAACGGAAGTGCAGGATTTTTTCAAAATATGTCCCTTCCGCCTCACTCGCAACATTACCTCGTGCGCGTGGAACCGCGCCTTCAGCTGGTGTAGACGCTCGTGTGGCGTATCCGCTAGGGGCGGGTCCGGCGCACCGAGCCTCTCTTCCCCTCCCAGTAGCGCCGCGAGCGCGTCCTCGAGCGCGCACCCGTATGCGCCGAGCTCGCCCGTGCCCGCTGACGCCGCTGATAGAGGCCGTGACCGCGTCTGTGGATCATCATCATCACGTTATATAGCGATCTCGACAGTGAGTGAGTGTGAGCCAATGTCGCTAGCTATTCAGACAACTACAATTCACTACAATCACATTATAATCTCAATATTACATTTATGAATCTCGTGAGCAACACGAAGGATTTGACAACGCGTGCCACGCCTATATCTCCTATTTCTAAAATCTGTGGTTATGACACTGAATGTGTGTAAAAAATTCAGAACCTTCTAGCAACTAACTGCATTATTTAACTACAGCGCCATCTGTGTTCTCCATCTTTTTTTTTTTTAATTAGTAAAATATTAATGTTACAACTTACAACCTTGTCTAATAATGGGACGTTGATATTCAGCCACTGCCGCTGCTCCTCGCACTGCCGGCAGATTTTGCCCAGAATTTGAGTAAGCGTTTACATTCAGCATTCTACGGCGGCATGACGAATGGCGGCGCCAGTGACTATTTACATTCTCACGCTGTCCACTTCCCTGCTCACTTCCCTGCCCAACAGGGCTGAATATAAACGGTGTTAAGTATAACTCACGTCAGCGCTAACATCCAGCGTAGCCATCTCCTCGTCTTCGGTCTTGCTGGTCTCCCCGGTCTGGGATTGGAACAGGCACATCAGGTACATCATTATAGATTTCTTGTCCGGGTTCGGCGTGTTCACGTCTGCAACATAGTTAGTAAATTAGCCATCTAGAAAACATTTTTTGATGCCTGGGCCGTTTATGAAAATAAAATGTACGGGTATCTACGAAAACAAGGTGCCTACGAGAACCTAAACAGGTGCCTATGAGAACTGTGCAGACCTATAAGAGCGCTAATCTCAGTGTAGTCCAAGAGCCTTGCAAATTCTGCTCCAAGAGTGTTGCAAGTAATAGTTTAAAAGCCTTGCAAGTTATAGTTTTAAGAGCCTTTGTCTCAGCGTATGGTCCGAGAGCCTTGCAAATTATACTCCAAGAGCCAGGCAAATTATAGTTTAAGAGCCTTAGTCTAAGAGCCTTGCAAATTATACTCTAAGAGCTAGTTACAGTCCACATACCTTCAGGATCCAGCAAGCGAGCGATACCCAGGTGTTTGTGGGCGATAGTAAACGCGTGTTCGAGTCGCTGGTGCGGCGTGCGGGCTCTCTGACTATTGTAGTCCAAGAGCCGGGGCCGCAGACGGTGCAGCAGCGCGCAGAGAGCCAGCCCGTCCGCCCAGGATGACGTGAGGTTGTCCACGGTGACTCCTTCGTAACCCTGAAAATAAATACAAGAATATTTTATTATTTATTAATACAGTACAAGACGTTATAAGTCAGTATCTACAGGTTGCAATTAAACCTTCCGGCCAAATTTCGATATATTGATACTTGTAAAAAAATTTAAAAAATTCTTTTATAATCACTCAATACTAAAATGTTGAGAAAAAGCTTCTGAAAGTTATCCAAGAAAACACCACAATTATGCACAAATCACAATTATACGCGCCGGTGCCTCGTGCCGCGTCACCCCCGCTCGATCCACCGCCACCCCCGCTCTACAGAGTACAGACCCCGCTCTAGTGACCATCCTGCACCGATATTCATTGGGATAAAATATGTTATTGTAAAAAAAATTAACACCCTATTTTATTTTATTTTTTTGGTTCTCTCCTAATGATACGTAAGCCCTAAAAAAAATTTGGCCGGAAGGTTTAATTGCACCCTGTATATCGGTGCCAAATTACAAAAAATAAAAACAAATTTACAAATTAAAAAAAACAGGCCAGTTTATGAGATTAGCGCCTTTCAACAAACAAACTCTTCCGCTAACATCAAGAGCCACGCTCTAAGCCACTGGACCACTATATCCAAGACAAATGTATACCTCAGTCTGTGTCCTGCACCACTCCAGCAGAGCCTTCTCCAGGTTGGTCTGCTGCAGATCAGACATCAGCTCGCGCAGGTGGCAGTGCACCTGCCAGTGCAGGATGATACTCCACACCAGACCTGGAATGATAGTGTAATGGAATAAGAGCCCAGATTTTAGGGTCACGTACCCAAAGGGTAAAAACGGGACCGTATTACTGAGACTTCGATGTCCGTTCGTCTGTCTGTCTGTCTCCAGGCTGTATCTCAAGAAACGCTTTAGCTAGACTTCTGAAATTTTCACAGATTGTATATATCTGTTGCCGCTATAACAACAAATACTAAAAAAATAAAAATATTTAAGGGGGCTCGATATCAATAACATTAGTACATAGGCACTTGAAATATTCACGAAATACTCAGTTTTATTTGTACTGTAATAATTTGTAATAAAATATAAATAAATGAAATAATTAAGGGGGGCTCACATACAAAAAAATGTTTGCCTATTTTTGCTCTATTCTGGTACGGAACCCTTCGTGCACGAGTCCAACTCGCACTTGGCCGATTTTTTTAATTGGCCACCGGCTCAAGCTAGCAAGTAAATGAACCTTCATAGTAAACACTAACACTATTCTGTAATATACAATTTATTACTCAGAAAATAAGTCCTGAGCTTTTGCTCTATAACGAGGATACGTTCAAATAAAGAATAATTTAGTTTTGTAACTACAAAAAATAATATGGTGCTTTCCACATAACACAAAAAGCTTCATAACTAAGAGGGAAGCCAAACGAGCGTAATTTGTGATATTTTGTGAGTCGCAGAATTTCGGTTCGGCAGAATTCATACAAAAGTCCTGTTTGATTCACACGAGCGTAATTTTGTGAGTCATGATTTGTATGAAAAGATATTTACGCGGCAGAAATTCTGCGACTCACAACTCACAAATTACGCTCGTTTGGCTTCACCCTAACAAAGAATTGTTATGAAGAGCTGTTTGCACGTGAGCCGATGTCGGCTACTTACACAACTACAATTCACTACATTTAAGATAATAATATAATCTCAATAGTACACGCACGAATCTCTTGGCCCTCTCTGATTGGTTAAAACACTGCTTTGCCGTGTAAAGCATGCGCCTGACACTTTTATGCACAATTGCCCTCATCAAATATATCTTAATTTTAAACCAGTGGGGTGTCATTTAGTCACATTTTTTGACCGACTTCCAAAAAGGAGGAGGTAATACGTTCGGCTGTATGTATTTTTTTTTTTATATGTTCAACGATTACTCAGCCGTTTGTGGTCCGATTTTAAAAATTATTTTTTGTTTTTTAGTTCATCAATGCTTTACACATCCCAGCGATTTGAGGACAGTGGCTGGGGTAAGTGAGACTCCCCTGGCGTAGGGTCTACCCACTGAAAAGAGATTCTCCACTTAAAGCAGAGTTGCGGATACGATAGTACCATCGAGGAAATTGATCCCTAAGCAGTTGACAGACCAACGTCATTTGGTCGGATCATGTCAATTCAATGTTAATTGTGCTGCTTTTGACGTAACGCGACCAAACTACGTAGGTCTTCCATCTGCCTAGGAATCAACTTCTCTGATAGTACATACCGCTATTGGTCACTCACCTAGCACCAGCTTGGGGTTGCCGTCGACGATGTCACCGGAGCTGATGTTGACGAGCCGCACGCCGGCCGCCGCCAGCGCCCGCAGCGCGCAGTTCACGTTGTTCAGCTGGTGCACGCGCATGCGCCCGCGCTCGCGCTTCTGTAACGTGTGTGTATGAGAGAGAGAGACGGCGAGATGTTTGTAAGAGGTGTGTAAGAGGGATAGAAAGAGCTTCTGATCAGTGAAAGGGATAGCGAGCCTACACTCGTGATTCTGTAACACGAGCATGTAAAACACACATCCCGTGTGTCCGTCCCACACATAGGAAGAGTCAGCTTCTGTAACACGAACGCGTGTGAGAGAGACAAGACGAGTCGGCTTTTGTCACAGATGACAAGGACGGTAAGAGGTTCAGCTGGTGCATGCGACTGCGCCCGCACTCGCACTTCTGTAACGTAAGTGTGTGTGTGAAATAGAGGGATGTGTGTATGTATAAGACAGAAAGCGTGATGTGTGAGAGAGAAAGCGAGATGTGTGAGAGAGGGCGAGATCTGTGAGAAAAGAAGATGAGAGAGGGAGAGAGAGAGAGATGGGGAGGAGGGAGAAGGGGCAGAGAGAGGGGGGTGAGTGTCTGTAAAATAGAGACAGTGAAATGTGAACTGAGTGAAATGTGTTACGCAATAGGAAATAAGCTCAGCGCTCCATGAGAGAAAGAAAGAGAGATAAGTAAGAAATTGACGTAACTCCATAAGAGTAAGTAATAATTGATGAATTAAAGGCGATTGATTGTCCACATAATATAGAGCGGGCTGAGTTTCACCCAACCAAATCACGTGGATCTGTGGCGGTACCCACAATTAGCGCCACATTCCTGCATCGCGCTATCGAAGTTTTCTGAGCGCGTCGGTATATATACGACAGCTGAAATGTATCACGTGGGCTCCGGCCTGACCGAGCATAACAGCTCGCTCGGTCAGAAGATATTCTTTTGGGGCCACCACGCATATACCCACAGATCCACATGTTGCATAATTTAATAGACTTGGCATATACTCACGAACTGCTGCTGCGTCAGTATCTCCAACAGAGAGAGCAGCACCTCCCCATCTCGCAGGTCCTGGCACAGGTCCGACACAGGCGGCTTGCCATGCTGGAAAATAACACGAAAAACTTAATACAACATAGACATTAGACAAGTAAATAAAACCGGCCAAGTGCGAGTTGGACACGCCCATGAAGGGTTCCGCAGCAGCAATAAGGTTTATTTTTATGAAATTAAAAGGTTTTTGATTTATTTTTATATTTTAGCTGATTTAATGAAAGTTAAATTAAGTTTACCATTTATGGCGTATAAAAAAAAACTACTTGCTAGATTTCGTCCAAACCAATTTTCGTTGGTAGTTTTTATAGTAAAGTACATCATATATTTTTTTAGACTTATCATGCCCCTACTTTAGAAATTAGAGGGGGGGGGACACATTATACCACTTTGGAAGAGTCTCTCTCGCAAACTATTCAGGTTAGAAAAAAATTATATTAAAAACTTCAATATGATTTTTGAAGACCTATCCATACATACCCCACACGCATAGGTTAGATGAATTTTTTTTTCAGTTGTACCTATGGGGACCCCTAAAATTAAAAAAAAAAACATTTTTGTATCAAAATCTTAATGCGGTTCACAGACTACATCTACTTACCAATTTTCAATAGTATATTTCTTATAGTTTCGGAGAAAAATGGCTGTGACATACGGACAGACAGACATGACGAATCTATAAGGGTTCCGTTTTTTGCCATTTGGCTACGGAACCCTAAAAATTAGCCAAGTGCAAGTCGGACTCGCGCACGAAGGGTACGCATTTTGTACGGGTTGTTGCCAACCGTATATAATATGCTTGTAACACTTTAAGATTCAGTTATGTCGCTGATGATATTCGTTTGTATTACGTAAAATAAAGTCAGTTATCATTTATCCATCAAGGGGAGTAGTTTTATTTTATCATCCTCAATCGTTCTCCCTTAATTATCATTTATCTTTATCATACATCTTTAATATAATATTGGTGTGAGGCAGGCTGCAGCAGTAGTCCCTACACATTTGTTGATATCAAGCAAATATTGGCAAAAAATTAAGAAATTAAAAAAAACTCCCGCCAAACAATTTTAACAACTAATGAAAAATTATTTACTGACTTTAAGTTTAAATAATTCCTAAGTGTAAAGTGATGTTTTAGTCCATAATTGTTGTCACGGTGTGTCGGGGCCCCGGGGGACCGCCAACAGCGACTTTTGCATTTTGTATCGCCAAGTCAGTCTCGATTCGGTTCGCTGTGACTGACCCTTAAACTATTACAGGTTATGTGAAATCAAACATAATATCTACATTATCGGTCCCCCGACACACCTTGACAACAATTATGGACTAAAATATCACTTTACATTTAGGAATTATTTAAACTTAAAGTCAGTAAATATTATTTCATTACTTTTTTAATTTTATTTTATTACATGCTTTTTAAACTTGTGTTGGTTATAGTGCAGAATAATTACTATCAACATGATCATATCCTAATGAATACCATCTATGAATGTCCTCTTGGATGAGGCCGTCCGCGTCAATATGAGTCCAAACATGAAACCTCCACTTTGGGTTCATATGGAGCTCGGCTCCTATAGAATCCAGGTGATGCTGCAGCAACAGCATGCAAATATTTACTGTTTATCTACGTCTTACTAGTTGTCGCAATTAAAATGAGCCCAAACACGAAACCTCTGCTCTAAGTTGGCGAGGAGTTGGGTATCCTATTGATTACCAGGTGATGCTGCAGCACCAGGTCAACTTTCCATTAATGTGTATATATTCATAAATGTCACGAACTAGAATGCAAAATATAAAGCCCACCAAAGGACTGCAAGTTGCTAATCGGCCCTTCACGAACCAGATGAACCGCGATTTTCCAGCACTGAGCAGGCTGATGATGATGAACTATAGCTAAGAACACTCTCGATCATGTCAGCTTTCAAACAAAAAAACTAGATCAAAATCGGTCCACCCGTTTGAATGCTACGATGCCACAGACAGACAGACAGACAGACAGACTGACAGACACGTCAAACTTATACCACCCCTCTTTTTTGTCGGGGGTTAAAAATAACGATCTCCGTTCGGGAGCCCCCATAAATATTTATAAAATGTTTGTGATAGTGGCAACAGAAATACATAACTTGTGATTTCACCTGTCTATAGCTATGTTCTTGAGATACAGTTTGGTGACTGATAGAAGGACAGACAGCGAAGTCTAAGTATGTTGTAATACGGTCCCTTTTAATCCCTTTGAGTACGGAACCTTCATTTCAATCATACAACAAGTTCCTGATTCTAGCTAGATATAAACTAACATAAACAGTGAATCATGTATGAACTTTTCTCGGTACCAGTTAGCCTGGCCCAGTTTAAACTTATTGCTGGAGCTCCGACTTAATTGTTACAAATTGAATAGCGACGCTACGTATGTGAATCATCTAGCGCGCTAGAAAACGTATCACCGTTATAATACCCTTTATGTCTGTCTATAACATATCGGCAAAAGTCACACGTTGGAGCAGAGGGCGCCGCTAGCACATACAGTAAACAATCCGACCAAAATCCCACATGTTGCACACGACATATCAGAATACTGACAGAAACGTTGTCAAACGTCGAACAAAACTTTTTGTTTACTGTCTATGCTGGTGCTGCCTCTAACGTGAAAACATTGGAGTAATATATCCTATCGACGCTGTTGTTTCCATCTCACGCCCTTCATTCAGCGTTATCATTTAAAATGAAAAATGATTCATTTTGCATTAGGAATTTCCGAAATAACCTCAGAATGTGGACTTATATTCTTTCTGAGCATCCACGCCAATTTCGTCGTGATATTTTTTTTTTAAATCAGGGGGCAAACGAGCAAACGGGTCACTTGGTGGAAACTGGAAAGCAACACTACGTCGTACGTCGCAACAAACAATAATAATAATAATATCTATGGACGCTTCACACCACGTCGGTCAGGCCCCATGCTAAGTACCTACCTGAAGGACTTGTGACAACGAAAATATATTTAATGCTTTGATACTATTTAAATATTTAAGATTTTTAGCATATTAGTACACATCCAAGACCCGGGAACTTTGAAAACTTTTTGTTCCGTCGGCGGGATTCGAACCCGCGACCTCCGGCTTGAGCTACCAACGCGCTCACCCACTGAGCCACAGAGGTCGTCAAACAATAGAAGAGTTGCAGGTGCGTTGCCGGCCTTTTAAGAGGGAATACGCTTTCTTCTTGAAGGTTTGCAGGTCGTATTGGTCCGGTAATACTGCTGGCGACAGTTCGTTCCAGAGAAAATTTCATGAAAAGGTAAAGGGTTTTTTTTAATACTAACCTTTGCCAACTGTGAATTGATCCATTTCGCAAACGTCTTTTTCTGTACGTCCTCTCGTTCGTCTGAAAAAAAGAAAAAAAAAACTAAATATTCGAATATAAAATGACTAGGTTTTATTTCATAGCGGTTTATAAATACCGTCACGGAAGGATACCCATGACCACGGTCGAAACATATCCGAAAGGAAATGCGAAATAAATAAGAAATAAACCACAAATGGAATTCGTTTCGATTCAAAAATAAACTTTGATCATAATAAAGTGATATTGTATTGGAGGGCGCGGTTAGGCAACCCTCCAGAGCACTGGTAGTGCTAAAGCCGGCACTGATTGTATTCTTTTGAGCAGATGCGCAGGATACGCATCTTGATACTTTACATTTAAATTGGTAGCATTATAGCAATCCATACTAGGCGCTTTATACATTTAAATAAAAAGTTAATTGAAATAAACTAGGTACACACTAATAAATTCGTCAGTAACATTTAACTTTTTGATGGTACAGTCAAAGAAATTGGGTATTACATTTGCTAAGTTATTCGAAATTCAAAGTGATGCACCTAATTTGTTTTCAACAATGACTAAGTAAAAATGTTATGGAAAGTATGATACTTAATCAATTTCTTAGTTAATTAGTGCCCTTGTGCTCTAGCTAGCTAGCTATCAAGATAAGGGTACCTAGCTTTATGTGCGTACAATAATTTAAAATATACAAGCACCTTCGTCAACAGATGACACCAACACTTCCAAAGACTTTAGAATAGTCAACATATTCAATATCTCATTGTAGAGATAAATAAGAAATAATCTTCATAATGATTTAGTATGATCAAAAAAGTTCTTTACGACCAGTTTCTAAACATATTTCATTGCTCCTAAATAATTTATTAAGTCATTTACCTCAATTTAGTATTTCGTGCTAAATAATATTATTTTAAGTAAGTATCTAAAATTAATTTTAAAGTAACAATTAGTTAATAATTTCTCACATAACTAACAATAATTAATATTCATAGTTTCCTTATTACAGTCTTCTTTATTAATTTTAGAATTCATGTAAAATAATGTGAATTCTCTTAAACCAACTATTCTTAACATGCATTTCATATAAACATTATATTAAATTAGTTTATGAATTACACACACACACACATACACACTAAACGCACTTTAATAACTGGATGCTCTGTGCTAAATATGCACAAAACCTCAGGGACCATTATTGTCACTTTCCTGTTATGAATAACAATTTGTTAAAAGCATTCCAACAGCTCTTACCTTCGATCTAATATTTCTGATCTGATCAGAAATATTTGATCGAAGGCTCTTACTATAGAAAAATAGTCCGGTAGGTGCACATAGTTTACAAAATACATTTTTAGAGATATTTCTGTACTATACATAAATATCTCCAAAAAATAAATTTTATTTACATAAAAATGCAACCAACTGATGCATTTTTATGTAAATAAAATACTGACGGATATACTATAGGTAGAAAATAGACAATAATAAAACCACTGTCTATAGACATTTGTTACACCAGAGGAATTACATGTCTTTCGTTTTAAAAGCTTACACTTTAGTAACGGTTACCACTAAACTACTACAACTTTTCAGACACTTTTTTACTGCGAGGTATTTAAACTGAACATTGCTAGACTCTTGCCTGTCACAGTAAGCGCTAGAACTGACCGAACAAGGTGACACTCTATTAAGAACTTGCTAATTATTTCTCACTACAACTACTTTCAACCCCGGCTTTGCTTAAACAGCAAAGTAATTTCCTTTGTAATAATCTTCTTAGAAAAAAAAACAATTTGAATGTGTCTTACTGCCGCAATCAGAGACAAATATTAATTAATAATTAACTGTGATTAATTAATGAAGATTTTGACAGTTAATACGGTGCTTATTGCCAAAATCTTCATTTAACAGTTATTCATTAAATATTCATCTCTGAGTGTGGCAGTGAGACTTTAGCTGGACCGATTTAGATAATTTTACTAGTTATAAATTAACTATCACTTTCTTTCCCTCTAAAACTCAGCTATCACTTTTTATTCCACACAATAGCACTATTTTGGCAACCTCTAGAAGTCTAGAGTACTCTAGAGAGACACAGAAAAAATGACAACCAAACTGTAGAGTACTGAATAATGAATTCATAGTTATTTTGCCTCGGACAAGACCTGTATGTACCATTGACATAAGGATCAATTTCAAAATACCATAGCTCTGAAAGAAACTTTTCGCTTCACTGATACCACACCTTCCGATCTAAAGAACTTACAGATGGTAACACACTGTGTAAATATAGTAGAGTATTTTTCTCAACACAGAGACAAGTATAACACGCTATACGTGGGAGAGCCATGCTTCGGCACGAATGGGCCGACTCGACCGGAGAAATACCACGTTCTCACGCTTCGCGCTTGCGCTGTGTTTCGCCGAGTGAGTGAGTTTACCGGAGGCC
Organism: Cyaniris semiargus; assembly: GCA_905187585.1. Lineage (NCBI taxonomy): Eukaryota > Metazoa > Arthropoda > Insecta > Lepidoptera > Lycaenidae > Cyaniris > Cyaniris semiargus. The sequence goes on along the minus strand of LR994566.1, from coordinate 2,140,318 downwards.
CAATCCCCTACCCTATTTCCTTCCTTTCCCTCCCCTATTCCCTTCTCTTCCCATCCCTACCCTCCCCTATTACCCTATTCCCTCTTAAAAGGCCGGCAACGCACCTGCAGCTCTTCTGATGCTGCGAGTGTCCATGGGCGACGGAAGTTGCTTTCCATCAGGTGACCCGTTTGCTCGTTTGCCCCCTTATTTCATTAAAAAAAAAAACGCAAAATGATACTGCACTGTTTTGCACTACAAGCAAAATAAAATCGTATACAGACGCCCACGGCAACGGCAAGCCAACAACAGCTAAGGCGAGACGTCAACGTATTACCGTGTCGTGCCACGGTAATTTATTATGTATCCAGAATACCTTATCGTGCGTGTTATCGTTTATCGTGCGTGAACCGTACATTTTTCCGGGACAAAAAGTATCCTTTGTCCTTTTCGGACTCAAAGTATCTCCATGCAAAATTACAGCTAAATCAGTTCAGTAGTTTGGGCGTGAAGAGGTAACAGAAAGACACTTTCGCATTTATAATATTAGTATGGATGACGACTTTTACCTGATGATGATGATAATGATGAATGGTGTAATACGGTGACACCGCGGCGTGAAGGTGCTAAGATCACACCGAACTCCGAAGGCTATTTTTTGTAGAAACACGCAATCTTGTTATCAAGAAACGAGACATTATCATTATTATGATCTCCGAAAATTATTTGAGAACATTCTCGGCCCCACAAACCATACTAATATTATAAATGCGAAAGTGTGTCTGTTTGTTACCTCCTCACACCTAAACCGCTGAACCGATTTTGATGAGATAAGGTATTCGTTTATCGCGCGGGAACCGTAAATATTTCCGGAATAAAAACTTAAAAAGTATCCTATGTCCTTTCCCGGGACTCAAAGTATCCTCATATTTGACTATTTGTAGGACAATGTTACTCTTAAATTATATAATATACAAAAAAATCAGCTCGTTAGGGTCGTCCTACAAATAGAACAATCCATATTTTAGGACCATCAAATCGAAATATTAAATCCTTCCTATCTCTGTTAGCTACCACTTTCGAGAATTTTCGAAAAGGAAATTGTTGTTCGTCTTAACAAAAAGAAGCTACTCACGAAAAATTAGCTTGATAGTAATAATTTTTTTTTTTTTAGGGAACCTGTACTATGGAGCTGCGATTCTAAAACTTTTTTTGGTTGCGAGTTGCGACCCTTTATGAAGTAACATTATTGATGAACGCCAAAAAAAATTAGGAGTTATTGTCTATCGCTCGCAGAGGCCTTTGCGGTCTGCGGAGCCCTAGTGCTCCGCGGAGCACAATAACGCACTCATAGACATTTAATGATCACTTTACCTTAATGAAGAGTCAAACAGAAAGTTTATTGTCTAAAGCTCAATTAAGTAAATATAAAGTAAATCTTTAAATCTTAAGTGTTTGTTAGTACTCAACTAGCAATTAATGGTATCTTCTTAATGTACCTACTATCCACCTGTGGACGTGCCATATAAGGCGTCTCGGGTTTCCAACCTCCTCATTTGGTCATCATTTCACTTTTCACTGCCCACGAGATCTCGGCAAAGAGGTCGACGCTTCTGTCGCTTCCGGAACTCTATGGGAGGAAGAGAGTTGTCTAGATCTCAATAAATGATCTATACTAGATAAGAAGATTATAGATAAAGATCTAGACATGATCTAGGTCTTAGACTAATAACTGATACGTGGTGAATAGCTTCTCCGAAAGTTTTTATCACTTGGTTATATTTTATCACGCTAAGACTAATAGGAGCGAAGAAATAGAGGAAAATGTGGAAAAAACGGGGGGGAAATTATTTGAAAGGGCTTATTTGAAGGCGCTAATCTCAGGAACTACTGGTCCGATGACCGATTTGAAAAATTATTTCAGTGTTAGATAGCCCATTTATCGAGGAAGGCTATAGGCTATATTTTATCACGCTTAGACTAATAGGAGCGAAGAAATAGAAGAAATAGTGGAAAAAAGGGGGAAATTATTTGAAAGGGCTTATCTCACGAACTACTAGAGAATTTTTTTTGTTATTTGGGTCAGATAAGAAGTAGACCACGTGAAGGATCACAGGCTATTTTTTTAGACTGATTTGTCTGTGAAATATCTAATTAACGCGACGGAACGTCTAGTGTTAAATATAACGAGCTTCAAAACCTCAAATAGCCCCAAAACACACCCAAAGTAGAGCCTTCCACGCTTGTCTTGAGTCTTGACATGTCATGTTTAATATCACATAAGTAAATATTATCAATCCAAAAATATGCCTGTCTGTCACCAGCTAACATACTTCAAACAGCTGAAACGATTTTTAAAAATGTTGAAAATATTGAGTTCTGGGAAAGCACATACTGGATAGTCCTTATGTACATAGAAAAATGTACGATTCCTGCGATAAACGATTTCCCGCGAGAACGAACTTATGTACGAACGAAACTAGATAAAAATATCCGTCTTTGGCGGAAAGGCTCCTCGAAATCTACATCCACAACGCATAAAATCTGCAAAAAGTGCACAAAAACATGGCCACCGACCGTGTCTATCTGACCGATGGGCGATGACTCACTAATTCTCACGGCAAACAGTTTCTATATGCACCTAATACCTATTTGCTGAAGGCATTAGTAAAAGGTCAAATTTGGACTTCAATTACCGCAAAAGTACGAAGAATAATTCATCATAATATTATTCTAATAGTCCGGGTTCCCTAGAACAGTTTTTTTTTTATTACTATAAAAAAAATTTTTCGTGAGTAGCTTCATTTTGATAAGACGAACAACAATTTCCTCTGCGAAAATTCTCGAAAGTGGTAGCTAACAGAGATAGAAAGTCCTAAAATATTGATTGTTCTATATTTTGTAAATAGAACAATAAAAAATTAGCTTGATGAGGAGATTGAGGAACCTAGGTACTGTAAGTATTAAATACGGTTGTCTGTCTGCCACCTCTTCACGTTAGCGTCTGACCGAGATAAAAGGCTTTGAAGGTTTGAAAGGATAGGAGCATAAAGTTAATATACCTAGCGGAATAGAGCAACAATATCGAGCTGCCAAACGAAACCAAAATTGGTTTACATCTGTGTGTAAAAATATGTGTACGTATACACTTACACAAGCATGATTGATCATGAATTCTATGAGATTATATTGTCAACGTGCCGATAAGTGCCGACTGGACGTCAAAAAAAAAGTTCTGCTGTCATGTATCACACTTCTCTTTTTACCACGCAGTGTTACTGATAGTGACGTCTCGCTTGCTCAGGCCTTTGTTTCTCTATTCCGCTAGGTATATTAACTTTATGGATAGGAGAAAATTTTTGATAGTTTACATGGCTCCAAAAAGGTCCTATAAAACTACATTGTTTTTAGAAGTTTATCCATTTTGATGTGCTGATGTGAGTTAATTTTGTTAAGAAATAATATAGGTAAGGTGCCCGTTTGAAATACGAATTAATTATTTATACGAAGGGGAAAAAACTAAACAGATAATATCAGCAATGAATGCAGCATAAAGCAAAAGTGTGAATAAATAAATGAAGCATTCAAACGTTTGAGTTATCACAACTTTCCTCTCATCTCATCCGAGCATAATGCATGCTTCCTTTTTTATGGAATACTGGAAAATAAAACCTGATTACCTGATGCTCGGAGACTAACTACTAAGGCCTACTCAAACTCAACAACTTAACAATCCTCAAACATTAAATATTATGTTGACTTTACACTTCTGTGATCGAAGACTCTACATTAACTTACATCTACCATAGAAGTAGTCATAATTATTATTCCCATGCTTTTCTCTTAGTTCTTTCATTGCAACTTTGTGCTGTCTCCCGCTTTTTATGAGGAAGAAAAATTGGATACTTTTTGCTCCTCCTATCTTTTTTGAATTATTTTATTCTGCCCAAGACAGATTTAGCATGTCTCTCGGGCTTCCTGAGATTATGTCAAAGGGCTTTCGTGGTTGGATACTGATGTCGATCCTGGCAACACTGGAGATACAGCGGTGGGAATGTGTGGTAACTGGTAGGCCAAAGCCCGTAAAAAATATGTTGATTCTCTCGTTCTTCCATATTTGAGAAAGAGACAATGTTATGCGTTAACTTGAACCCGTGTGATGTCCTGGGAATATATTTAGAATATCTCCATATATGTAAAAAAGCTATACGGAAACACTTGTCATCTGTCCGTCTGTCGCGCCTAATGCCCGAACACGGACCGCATACTAACATGCATTAGAATAGTACAATGCAAGCATACCCTTATCCTACTATGCAACATTATTCTAGCTTCCTTCTAGTCTGGGTTCAAACAGCAAAAAAGTTTTTAAGTTAGCTTGTTTTTGTCAAACTATCGATTTTTTGAATATTGAATATTACGCGGAGCAGAGGGCGCTTCTAGCACATACAGTAATATTTTTTAATATTTATGGACGCTTCACACCACGTCAGTCTGGCCCCGTGGTAAGTACCTGAAGGACTTGTGTTACGGGTACCAGACAACGGAAATATATTTAATACTTTTATAATATACATATATTTAAGATTTTTATTATATTATACACATATTTAATACACATCCAGACCCGGGAACATTGAAAAACATTTTGTTCCGTCGCACTATGGAAAATGGTAGAACTAGAGCATATCATAAATGGATTTTAAAAATATCACAATTTGAATGAAATATTTATTGCATTCGATACTCTAATAACCAAATAATCTTAATCAGACATTTTTTTGTTCTAAAACTGCATAAATATTTTTTTTTCATAGGTTGAAGTAAGTTGAAGTAGCGGATGGCTCATTCAAATGTTTGCATACACGTAATTCAAATGAATATTGTGAAAAAAGTATTTAGCACATGCATGCGGTTTTATACATTTTTAAAAAGGATATTTTATGTTCTTAATAATGAGCTATTAACTTTTTTTAATATGCTTTTTATTTTTGAGTAAGTACTTAAAAATTGACATACCCTATTTTTCACTTTTCTTTTTTTTTCGTCGAAGGTTTTCACATTTACCGACGGCTCGCGACGCGCAACTTTATGTGTTATTTAATAGCCTAACTATTTATAAATGAAAAATTAAAAAAATCAGCTGCGGAAGTTTGCGGTCCTGGAAGTTATGGGAAAAAATGTGATAGCGGTCGGAGTAGATAATTCGGTATCTTTTGCGGTTACTGCTGACATAGTTTACAAAAACTATATTAACCACAATATTTTGATAGCAATAGCTTATCATCTATTTTGCACTCGTCGTGCATGAGTAAATATGCATAACATTCATATTAGTACGTATTTCATATCTAAAAAACTAGTATATAAGGGGAAGCAAATATCTTCAAATTGCACACTTCAGCGTGTATTTCATATTGAGTGACACTTATTTAAATTGGTTATTTCCATTAAAATGTCAACTTTCAACTGTACTAAGGGCGATTTCATCATTCCCTATATCGAGCGTGGCAGAACCTTGGAATCGTTGTCCATAGTTCTACAGCAAACATTAAATGTTTCTGAAAACATCTTGTGTTTTGTAATTGGTGACATTCAAAGAAATATTCTGCCTTCTTTCAATAAGCGCTGGGCTCAAGCATCACGGAAAAAGGACGAATTTATTCGAAATAATACAAGCTGGCTGGAGTCAGGATATTCAGTACAGTTTCCGGAGTCTGAAGCACATTCACTGCCATCAACTTCTGGTAAACGAGGAAGACCGTGCATTGCTTATGGAGACTCCTCAGAATCAACAAAGAAAAGGAAAAACACTCTTTTACTAGAAGAATATGGGTTTGAGCACATTTGTAACGCATTTTTGCAAGGACTGCGGGCCTTAGGTGAGTATGCAGAGGCTCATCTTGTTGAAGAGCTAAGAAACTCTGAGAGCGAAAAGAAAAAAGTTTTCTCGACTATGTGGAAAGAGTCAAACCAAATGAAGATTTTATCTGATACAGAAGCATTGAGTGCTTTTATTGATTTGGATCTAACTAAAGCACAATATATGTACCTAAGAAATTTAACCAACGAAAGAAAGTGTACAATGTTTCCCCCATATTACAAAATACAAGAAATAAAACAAACTTGCTATCCACCATCTTCTACAATCGAAATCACAAATACTTATGCTAAAGTGATTAATATACAAGACTTACTGGACCACACAGTTGCCAGAATTTTAAAAATTAATCCAGTTTTCCTAGAACAACACAGAAATTTAATCCTTTACTGTAAATGGGGATGTGATGGTTCATCTGGCCAAAGTCAATACAAGCAGAAACTGCCAGAAGAATCGGAAACTATTTCAGATGCCAATCTGTTCGTCACTTCATTAGTTCCCATTAGATTAATTGATGACCTCTCACAAGCCATTATTTGGCAAAATCCAGTACCTTCATCTGTTCGTTATTGTAGACCCATTTCTATTGAATTTTGTAAAGAAACTCCTGAAAAAACTAAGGCAGTTGTAGACGAAATTACCAGACAAATTGAATCTTTACGCCCGTCATTAATAAACAAAGATGGTGTTGCAGTAAATGTGAAGCACGAACTTTTTCTAACAATGATTGATGGTAAGGTGGCTCAGGTCCTAACAGAAACTCCATCGGGTTCTACGTGCACGATATGTGGGGCTACTCCTCGACTTATGAATGACCTATTAAAAGTGACTGCTAGACCTGAAAATGAAAGTGCTTACCAATATGGATTATCCACATTGCATGCCTGGATTCGCTGCATGGAAATGGTATTACACATTTGCTACAATCTTGACTTTAAGACTTGGTCTGCTACAACAGAAGAAAAAAAGAAATTGAAGAAAGAAAAGAAGGAATTTGTTCAAAAACGTTTCAGGGAAGAGCTAGGATTAATTATCGACAAACCTCGTCAATTAAGTGGAAACTCAAGTGATGGAAATACAGCACGAAGGTTCTTTTACAATTACACTTGCTCGGCGAACATAACAGGTGTTGATGAAACATTGATTAAACGCTTGTATATTATTTTACAAGCTCTCTCTTCTGGAATGATGATCGATCCCGAAAAATTTGGAGTTTATGCCTTAGAAACTGCGCGAATTTATGTTAGTAACTATGATTGGTACTACATGCCATCCTCCGTGCACAAATTACTTATACACGGAGAAAGCGTGATCAAACATTTTTCTGTTCTTCCTATTGGGCAACTGTCGGAAGATGCACAAGAGTCGCGCAATAAAGACTACAGAAATATGCGCCTGCACCATGCCAGAAAATGTTCCCGTATAGCTACAAATGAAGACGTATTTAAAACGCTTCTATATACTTCAGATCCATACGTTTCAAGTTTAAGAAAACCTTATGTGAGAAATGTGAAGGATCTTGATGAAGAGGCACTAAGTCTTTTGAAGGTGGTACCTGAAGGTGATCCTACATTTACACCGGAAGTAATTTTAGTTAGAAATAGCGAGGATAATAACAATTAGATATAACATTATAAGTAACTAAAACCTAGAATAAAACCAATAATATTATAAGATTTGTCTAATCTAAGATAAATTAGTTTGGTGTGAGGCATAGATAGGTACTATACGATTTTATAATTTTATGTATTTTATTATGCTTGTGTGATAAGTATAATTTTACTCATATTACTACTTATTTATAAAAAATAAACTACTCGTATTACTTTTTTATCTTTTCTTTTTTTTTAACCTAAAATAAATATGTATACAATGAAAAAAAATACAAAAATTGATTATTTTTAAAATCTTTGTATATCACTGTATACATGTGCCAAATCTCAATTCAATACGATGAAAAACCTTGAAGTTACAGATTTTTGATCCGATAAGGACCCAAATTTTCCACTGTGCGTCGGCGGGATTCGAACCCGCGACCCCCGGCTTGAGCTGCCACACACTCAACCAATTGAGCCACAGAGGTCGTCAAACAGTAAACAATCCGACCACAATCCGACTGTTCCGAATGTTGCACACGTCATATCAGAATATTGACAGAAACGTTGTCAAACTTTTTGTTTACTGTCTGTGCTGTAGCCCTAGCACGGCGACCAGTGGAAATGCGAAAGTATAGACAAACTGTGGAGATAAACTTAAGGTGCCGTTCCGATCTTTTTTCGTTCCGAAAAATTCAATTAAAATGCCACTTTATGACAGACTATAGTCACAAACTGTGGAGATAAACTTAAGGTGCCGTTTCGATCTTTACCGCGGCTAATCATGACCGACAAAAATTCAATTAAAATGCCACTTTATGACAGACTATAGTATATGTCATAAAGTAGGATAGGAGGCTATACATGATACCATTGTTTTTAGGGTTCCGTACCCAAAGGGTAGAAACTACCCCCCCCCCCCCCCCCTACCCTATTACTAAGACTTCGATGTCTGTCTGTCCGTCTGTTTGTCTCCAGGCTGTATCTCAAGAACGGCTATAGCTAGACTTCTGAAATTTTCACAGAATGTGTATATATCTGTTGCCGCTATAACAACAAATACTAAAAATAAAATAAAATTAATATTTAAGGCGGGCTCCTATACAACAAACGTGATTTTTTTGCTATTTTTTGCTCGATATCAATAATGGCTATAGCTAGACACTTGAATTTTTTACAAAATCCTTAATTATATTTGTACTTTAATAATTGATGATAAAATTAAAATAAAATAAATATTTAAGGGGGGCTCCCATACAAAAATCACATTTTTTGGGCTATTTTTGCTCTATAACGGTACGGAACCCTTCGTGCGCGAGTGCGACTCGCACTTGGCCGATTTTTATTTTTTATACCCAGCAATCGATCGCGCGATTATTGCTAGTGGATTGTTGATCGCTATTTTTACGTGATAGCCCTGCCGGACTACTAGGAATTAGGATAGATAAAATTTTCCCATCATCATTACAAGTACATATTATGCAACTATGTAGTAACTATGTGCTATAGCATCTCTATCCACATGAAACTCTTATGTCACTAGCTCACTGCACGATAGTAATCCGCGTTATCAGATAAGAATTTAGGAAGATCCGCGTGCGGAGAAATCTGATCACCGCACCGTGGCGAGGAATGTTAGACACGTATAGCGAGCCGATATATTGTGAGGAAGTGTAAGCCAATACATACTAGTTACTGATATTATAAATCTGCCTGTCTGTTACCTCTTCACGCACAAACCGCCGGACCGATTTTGATTATAACCATGATAGACAAGGTCGATAAATGCCACAAAGTGGAAGCTTTAACATTATCCATACTAATATTATAAATGCGAAAGTGTGTCTGTCTATCTGTTACCTCTTCACCCCCAAACCGCTAAAACGATTTCGCTGGGTATGGACTATGGAGATACATTGAGTTCCGGGACTTAGGATACCTTTTATCTCGGAAGAATGTACGGTTCCCGCGCGATAAATTCCCACACCGGTTTCGGTGAGGGTGGCTGTGATTTTATAGTGTGTGCGCAGTACACAAAGATGCACTCTCTCTTCCTTTACTCTCGTAACCTAGTGGGAGGGACGGATAACCGACACGACTAGTGGGAAATCAGGCGCAGCTTCTTGACATGATCCGACGCATGGATCATCTTACTTGTCAGACAACCAGGTGATCAGACTGCATTGTCCTAACTCCTAACCAAACTTGGAAACAACATTTTTATAACACGGGAATCGAACCTACGACCTCCGAGTGAAGAGTCACTGTCTAAGCTGATTTGAATACAGCATGGAGATACTCTTTCCTCGGAATTTCTTTATTTTTGCGTCAAAATGTACGGTTACTGCGCGATGTTTCAGCGCGAACGAAGCGGCAGCATTTATGCCGTAAACGAAACAGATGCGTGCATTTTGATCTTGATCTTGAGGAAGTGAGCTAAAAATAAACAATTTATATTTTATATGGTTGTTTAGGAGGGGTGAATGGCATTATATAGGGTGGTTTGTTTTCAAATGTTCGGTTCAATTCTCTACTAGGATGATGATGTAGCTTTAATTACCAAAATCGACTTCAGATATTCTATTTACGAACATCAGTAACAACTCCTGATTCCATTAACCCATCAATCCCCAAGCGGCAGCCGGCTGCCGCATAACAATTGAAAATCTATTGTGACTGTGATACCCATGATGGAGGTGTTAAGTACTTATATAATAATAATTAGTAATTACACATTATAACTAATATCTATTATCGACTGACTGGAACCCAGATAAACCCTGCAAGGTGTTTGTGGTACGAAAGGTAAAATATTGTTTCATTTGGTGAATAAATGATAATTTATTTAAAAAAAAAAAATTGCTTGTATTGGTCCATCGGTCCAGTATGGGCCAACAGAGAGTAATCATGACGATTTTTCTTAAATGGAAGTTAAAACAATCATACTAAACAGTCATGTACGTAATGACATCATGCCCATAATTCGTGTTCCAACATCTACGCTTCAATCATAATATTAATTGAAGTACACAAAAAATATTTACTCTTCAATATAATCTACTCAATTATTTTTACTTTACTTGACTCTTGAATTTTATTAACAGCCTGACTATTGTATAAAATTGTCAGCAAACTCCTTAAAAACAGCTTGCCTGAATTTGATAATGTGTGCCTTTCAGGTTGGTCTTAGAATCAGGCAATATCTGCTCCTTGTGTATTTAACCCAAAATAGTATATTATATTAAGGTAAAACAATGTTTGCTGAGCCAGCATAATAATATAATAACACCCATGCACCAAAACATCTTTGTAGTTTTATATTGTTTACTGTGACTGTGAGTGACAAGTAACGGAATGAAGAAAGTTATGAAATCAGAGACAAGTTTCTACAGATCGTGTTCTTTACTTCATGTTGTATGTAACATACATGCATACTTAAAAGGTATGTGCACATTGAGCAAGGCGGGTTGCATTTTTCATACAAGTTTTATGACCCATCTCGCATTCAGTTACAATGTGTACATACCTTAATAAAGTATTTCTATATCTCCGTGTTGACACAAATTTATTATGAAACAGAATTTTCTTAGAGAACAGGAATAAATGGATTTTGATGAAAAGTATGAAGATCGGAGATAACTAATAAATCTAACTGATAACCCAACAAACATTTTGCAAAGCTGTGTGGTTTAGTGAATTTGACGGATTATAGAGTACTATTTTCCCTACCAAGTAGAGTGGCAAGACAGTGCCTGGCTGAGCACACAGTATGTATATCACTTGGTAATGTGTTTATGTTTATACATACATACTAGAGATGTTCCGATCATGACTTTGGCCGACTAGCCGATTAGTCGGTTGCAAAGAAGCCGTATAATCGGCCGACTAGTCCGCCGAGCCGATCATGGTTTCGGATGTTTCCACTTTCCGTAACACTTGGTAACGCTTCGTTTACTGCTGATTCGCGGGTAAGTCGCATACGCCGCCAGCGAACGTGTCGGATCGTGTTTTGGTTATCTTAACGCCATGACACCGTTGATGGTTTCAGGATATATTTTTTTACTGTACATCATGTGTAAGATAATTACCTAATTTGTTAATTCAAAATCCGAGTATTTTATTTAAATAAGAATAAATTTTAAGCTATTGCATTTGCATAGCTTTTATCTCGGGCATTGAGGTCGGCGACCAAATCTAGTTAATTTCAAAATAATGCCGACTATTCACCAACTAGTCGCCGTCTACGAAGGTGGCCAGATAGTCGGCTTCACCGACTAGTCGGCACGTCTCTAATACATATCAAACGCTTGGCCGAGGGTACTGTGTCACCACTCACCACTCTACTCGGTAGGTATAATCAGGCTCTTAGTTGGGGTCTGCTGTAGTAAGTTTTGCCTTAGTCTGCCAGTTAGTAACCAATGCCTATGGTGTGTGCAAGTCTAATAAGATTTGAACTACAAGAAACTCAACATTTATATTCATACAATATAACACTATAACTTTTAAAGTTAAGACAAGGTTACTAAGGAAATAACTTTTTACTACTGCTGCCATCATAATTTTAGCATTGCCATGTATTACTTGAAGTTAATTTTAAGACAGACTTAATATTGTTTCAATCTCCTATAATTATTAGTTTTTTAAAGTTCGGGAAATTCACCCATAACAAATTATGTGCCTTGTTATTTTAAATCTGACTAAGTAGTATGATGCCAGTGTATAAGCATTTTTACAACTTTTGTGTAGCAGATGTTGACAGAAACTTTGTTGCTGTTGAAATTATTTAAATATTAGTTTATTGCGCTAGAATTGTTCTTTCCTACACACTTCAGCAATAAAACTATACTATAATATATAAATATTGCTTTTCTTGGTACCCATGGTACATTAAAAACAAATTTAATCAAAATCAGTACAGCAACATAAATATGAAGAGGTAGGGCTGCCATCACCTAAATTGCCGTTGCCGGTGAAACACAACAAAAATCCCAGACATTTGGCCGAAATGTGGTTATTACCCCGGACACCTCTTAAAAAGTATTTATGATTATGTCTTCCCAATTTTTGCTAAAACATCTTTCTTTTCCAACAAGAATTTGTAAGTCTGATTAACTCAAGTCCTTGAAATTGTACTTTATTTTGATCAGAGAAGATACCTTGTGTGAGTTTTTATCTTTCGTTGCTGCATGATTAAAAAGTTGAATTTCTCTCAACCCGATTTTACCCGGACACTTTACAAAAACCCGGCCGGACAGTCCCCGGGCGCTCTTCAAACTAGGACAAATCCGGGGAAATCCGGACGGATGGCAGCCCTATGAAGAGGTAACAAACAGAACTATACAGACAGTTGTTTTACACATTATTATGGATTATTCAACATTAGAAGTAGGTCAAACAATATCTAAGAAAGTTATCCACAGTTAGAGGAAAGTAGGAGCTACTTATCAAAACTTCAACTGATAAGATATGTCTTTAAAAGTAACCAAAATCGACGAATACGCGTTCATTTAGCCCCACTAATTGCATCATAGCTTGAATATGTTCTAAAGTCAAGGCCTCCTTGAGTATGCAAGATACGATGCAGTATATACCTACCTAATTATGCCGCCTACGTATTCTTCCAAAAAACTACTCACCTATAGTACTGGGGCTACTAGGCTCCATTTTCCGGCGCCTTCAACACTTCAAACAAACTTTTTCAAACAGTTTCAGTGATATTATCCACTTTATTGAACATGACCACACCACCGCGCCGCAATAAAACTTATCGAAAACTTTTTACGCGCGCACAAAACTTTTTTCAACTATCCCGCAGGATAGAACACACAATAGAGAGAAAGTTTGCCAACTTTTACACACTTTTTCACGTTAAAAACACCAGAAAGTCGGATAAAAACACCGCCACCATTATTACGGCAACTGGTGATACGAAGAAACTACAAGTTACAACAACATCAAAAGTTCATTCAAGATAGTGAGACAGCGCGATGACTCAAATTTCCCCACTTCCAGTAATTAATTACATTAATTAAGATTAATTAAGAGGAAGTTGGTAAATACCTGTAATGGGTAGATAAACTACCGTTGTTATCAATAATAATATTAATTATTATAGTTAGTACATTTAAATTTAAATAAATTGCTAAGTTTATTTTTTTTGTAACTACACTGTTAAGAGAATATAACATAATAAGAAATAAAATTGTAATGTTTTCAACTCTAGTAAAATGGATTTTTCATTCAAATAAGCATATAAATAAAAACCGGCCAAGTGCGAGTTGGACTCGCCCATGAAGGGTTCCGCTGTCCGCAGCAGCAATAAGGTTTATTTTTATGAAATTAAAAGGTTTTTGTTTATTTTTATATTTCAGTTGATTTAATGAAAGTTAAATTAAGTTTACCATTTATGACGTATAAAAAAACTACTTGCTAGATTTCGTTCAAACCAATTTTCGTTGGTAGTTTTTATAGTAAAGTACATCATATTATATCTTTTTTAGACTTATCATGCCCCTACTTTAGAAGTTAGAGGGGGGGGGACACATTTTAGCATTTTGGAAGAGTCTCTCTCGCAAACTATTCAGGTTAGAAAAAAATTATACTATAAACCTCAATATGATTTTTGAAGACCTATCCATAGATACCCCACACGCATAGGTTAGATGAAAAAAAATTTTTTTTTGATTTAGTTGTACCTATGGGGACCCCTAAAATTTTTAATAATTTTTCCATTATTGTATCAAAATATAAATGCGGTTCACAGACTACATCATACTACCAAATTTCAATAGTATAGCTCTTATAGTTTCGGAGAAAAGTGGCTGTGACATACGGACGGACAGACAGACAGACAGACATGACGAATCTATAAATGTTCTGTTTTTTGCCATTTGGCTACGGAACCCTAAAAAGCGTAGATCAGAATATAAGAAGAAGGCCATAACAAAAATAGGTACTGCTTTTTTGCATTTACATGGTTACTTTTTTTTTAGGGTTCCGTACCCAAAGAGTATAACGGGACCCTATTAATGAGATTTCGATGTCTGTCCGTCTGTCTCCAGGCTGTAACTCAAGAGCCGCTATAGCTAGACTTCTGAAATTTTCACAGATTTAACAACAAATACAGTGGGTGGCCAAATTATTATACTCAGTATCAGATTTTTACGTAGATTCGTATTGGTTGATTGTTTAGGCATTTAGTGTTGTTTGTTTTACTAATTATTATTTTTTTGTTACTTTAGGCTGTCTTCTACATTTTCTGAGTTTGTAACATTTATATTAAATAATAATTTTGTAATAGTAACAACATTTAGCACGACAGTCACTTTATAGTTTAGTCATATTTTCTGGTGTTTAGCGCGTGCAATAGGGAGTTAGACAAAGGTGCTATAAATGTATTTGGAATGAAACCTGTTATTAAAACCAATACCTACAACTTATCTCTTTTGTTATAATTTATAAATAATAGCTGTTATTAACACATTTTTCTAGTGTTTCTTCGTTTTTCTTTGTGATAATATAATTTTAAGCTAAAATAATGAACGTTGCAGCCATGGGAAAGAATTCAGACATTTCAGCTAGGAAGAAATCTGAAATTTAGACTTCTTTGACTCATACCAATCATTCCCAGAGAAAAATTGCGAAATTAGTAAGCGTTTCTCAGTCTACACTTTGAAATATAAAAAAGCGATAGACCTAAAAAATCTTTGTCGCCATAACGAGTTGATAAATGTGGTAGAAAACGGATTACGGCTGCTTGAACAGAGAATAAAATAAAATAAGACGTGTTACTGTTGAGAACAGAAAAAGCTCTAAAAAGTTATGAAAGTTTTGTTAGATAATGCTGGCGTAGCTTTATATAACAGAACGTGAAGGCGAAACTGAAGGAACTGAAATTCAGTTGTTGCCATCCTTTGAAAAACCAAAGTTCACCCAGACAATGCGTGCTAAACGATTGGCGTCTGCTAAAATGTATAAACATTGGACTTAGGAATACTGGAAGGAGGAAAAAAAGTTATTTTAATTGTTTTTTTTTTTAAATTATGAAGTTAAAGGCGTCACCCTAATATGACTCAATTGACTCAGATCCTCCAGAACAATTCCCAGTTTGTTCGCCGCTGGTGACATGGAAAATTTGATGAAAGCTGTGTTGTTGAACGAGTCAAACATCCTTCGTCGGTTACGAATTACGATATTTGGCGAGATTCTCTCAAAGGGGAATGGTCGACTACATTTGGTTGAAGGAACCATGTGTTAAGACCAATACCTGCAAGTTTTACAAACTCATCTCCATCCCCAGATGGCTGAAAAGTAGCCAGGCGGCACCTGCATATTAATGCAGGACTCTACACCTTACCATAAGGCTAAAAAAATATTAACTTTTTTAAAGATAACAATGTTACCTTATTAGACACTAAAATGTATTGTTTTTCAAGTGTATATAATAATTTGGCCACCGACGGTACTAAAAACAAAATAAAATAAATATTTAAGGGTGATAAAACAAAGGTGATTTTTTTGGCCTTTTTTGTTCATAATTAATAATGGTAGCAGGTAGGCACTTTAAATACTCACAATATTCTAAAGTACATTGTACTTTAATAATTAATAACAAAATTAAAATTAAATAAATATTTAAGGGTCCCGGGTAATCCCGTAAAAAAAACACTATTTTTTGGCCAACTTTCGCTCAATAACGGCACGGAACCCTTCGTGCGTGAGTCCGACTCGCACTTGGCCGATTTTTTTTAAGCTGTTGCATTTATCCCGGGCTTTGAGCGCGGCGACTGAACCAATAAATTCCGTAATGAAAATAAACCTAACACACTTACTCCGACGGGTACAGCGGTCGGTGCGGCTTTGCCAGACTTGGGCACGGTGTTAATTGTATGCGTGCGACTAGACGTATGCGAATTATAATTGCATGACTTAATATAAAATTCTTTGCAATTGATTTACCGCGGCAGTTCCCGAGTGCCACACGTATTTTTAATTTCTTTTCTTTGGTTAATTGAAAATATTTAACTTAAAATTAAACAAAACACAATTTTGTTGATTTTAAGAGTTAAAACTAACATAACTAGTAAAACGAAATGTTTACTAGTTATTTTATTTTAATTATTATTAAAATTAAAAATTATAAGGCTTGTCAACATATTTTAAAGTAATCACCACAATTTAGGCGAAACACGTCGCATATGGCAGCACTGATGCAAGACGTCAAAAAGTGGCCGACAAGGCGAGCGATGCAGTGAAGCGTTCCGATCGCCCTCTATGGATCGCCCATAGATAAAATAAATTAAATCCGAAATAACTTAAGTCTTAATTAAATAGACGTCGTTACCAAATAAGTTATTTTTAATAATTAAATTTGGTATTGTTAATAATTATTAATATTGTTTTATCTTTTCATAACTTTATCTAGAAAACGTAGCAAGGCCAGAATTAAAAAAAAACTGAGTTTTAATTTAAAGAAATAGTTTTTCTAATAATTTTAACAAGAGTAACATTTTACATTGTAATTAAAATTTTGCTTATAAATGGGCAAATAAGCATGATAATGCTGTACCCAGTGGTCCTCACACACGACTCTACAGTGGCCTACTGCGGACTGCCTTCAGTTTATCGAATACTAGCTTTTGCCCGCGGCTTCGCTCGCGTTAAGAAATATTATTATTATTTAGGTATCAGTCTCAGCCCGATCGGTATATCCTCTATTTTATCCCTTGGGGGTAGAATTGATCAAAATCCTTTCTTAGCGGATGCCTACGTCATAACATCTACCTGCATGCCAAATTTCAGCCCGATCCGTCCAATGGTTTGGGCTGTGCGTTGATAGATCACTATGTCAATCAGTCACGTTTAACTTTTATATATTATTTAGATTTAGTGAATAATTAAGTATTATTTAAAACTTCCTCCCGCACGCGCACCCGGGGGCCTTGGTGTCGCCTACTTCGCAACGGGCCGTGCAGCAGAAATCGTAATATTTTAATTTCGCCATAACTTCAAAACCAAACGTCCAATTTTAATCATTCAAAGACCAAATATTATCTACATAAACTATGCTTAGTGATGAAATAATTTATTTTGATAAGGATTAATAGCATGAGTAAAATAAACGCGTTTAAATGAAGTCCAAACAAAATTCAAGATTTTTAAATAAAAAAATGGTTGTTGTGCCTCACTCGACATAGATAAGTATAGTGTGTCGCGAACTTTTTTGTAGATATTTATAAGATCTACAATTAATTAGAACATTTTATGGTTCTATCTTTTATAGTTTAGGCAGCGTATGCAAAATAAGTAACTTTTCTGGTTGATTTTTACACCTTGTGTCCGAAAAAGCCAAATATCTTACGGAACCCTATTTTTTCCAAAATAAAATTTAGCCTATGTTACTCGTGGATAATGTAGCTTTCGAATGGTGAAAGAATTTTTAAAATCGGTCCAGTAGTTTTTGAGCCTATTCATTACAATTAAACAAACAAACAAACAAAGTTTTCCTCTTTATAATATTAGTGTATATTACATGAGAGTCCTATTTTACAATAGTCATGATTTACCGGGGGGCTGGATGGGCACTGTCTACCCCAGAATACACCCCACCTCAGGATTATTGGCTCAAAGATTCTACTTCACGGACCAACAAAAAATCTAACATGCCCATAATGTCCAGCGGCGTAAGTCGTAACTATACCATCTGGGGCCCGTGCCAAATTGATGGGGCCCTATCAGTAAAAATAAAACCCGTTAATAATAAAACGGGTACAATCAATTTATAAAAAAATTTTGACCTCACGGCCGGGGCCCTTTTGGGTCGGGGGCCCGTGGCATTTTTCCACCCCTGCCACCCTATAGTTACGCCACTGCCAATGCCCATTGCCCCCTCAATCAGAGTCAGTAACATTCATATATCTTGTTATTTGAATACTTACATTTACTATTATTGAGATGGAACTCGTAGGGTTCCGTTTTGTACGCCGGCACCTCTCCAATCTCCACGATCCATGTTATTTTCCTCTGATGCAACGGGGAAGGTAGCGCCATCTTTCGGCCACTACATGACTTTCGTTTAGTTCACACAACACTCACTAGATGGCACTTTTAGGATACACCAAATTATTTTAATTTAATAACACAGGTGATTTTTAAAAATGCTTTAATATCACGGCTATTCCTTTAATATAAATTGAAACATTTAAAAAAATTAACAGATATTAGGGAAGTTGAATTAATATACTTAAGAAAAATTAATCTTATTCTAACCTTGATACGTGGGAGAGCCATGTTTCGGCACGAATGGGCCGGCTCGACCGGAGAAATACCACGTTCTCACACAGAAATCCGGCGTGAAACAGAGCTTGCGCTGTGTTTCACCGAGTTTCTCACTCAAGTTTACCGGAGGCCCAATCCCCTACCCTATTCCCTTCCCTACCCTCCCCTATTCCCTTCCCTTCCCATCCCTACCCTCCCATAATACCCTATTCCCTCTTAAAAGGCCGGCAACGCACTTGCAGCTCTTCTGATGCTGCGAGTGTCCATGGGCGACGGAAGTTGCTTTCCATCAGGTGACCCGTTTGCTCGTATGCCCCCTTATTACATTAAAAAAAAAAAAAAAACCTTTTGAAATAAAACAAGATAAAAAGTAATTTAGGCAATTTCGATATTCAATATCTTTCAGATAGCGCTTTATTATTTCAAATACTTTGAAATTTACATTGAATTCCTACCTAAAGTCTAGCCTAGTAACTACAGGATAGGTTAAAGCACTATAAATAAAGTAATTTATCCCAGTCTTTGATAAGGAACCGGTAAAGTTCGTTGCATATAACCTAGGTAGTTATAGGTAGGGTATATAACATAGGCACGCGAGCCAAGCTCAAGGTGAGCAAGCGAAATACCTGATATCAAAATAGGACCAAAAGGGCCGAGACAATCCGAGTGAAAGTAGAGATGCCCGCTCAATTAAAAGTAAGGAATAAGAATTCGATTTTTGAAAATAATGTTTTGTGTCTACACATTTAATAAAACTTTGGTCGGACAAACAAACTTACGTAAAACGTTTTATTTTTCGCAAGAAGTTGCGCTGAAAATTGTTATTCGCGCGGGAGCCGTACATTTTTAGGGACAAAAACTATCCTTTGTCATTTCCCGAGGCTCGAAGTCCGATCAAAATCTGTGTATCAGTAACGTGAAGAGATAATAGACACACGGACGGACAGACGGATATTAATTTTTTGGACTTTAGATCTAAATCATAAAGCATCAAAAAGTACATTTTAAAACTATTATGCTTGAGGTCTATCTACAAAATTATTTATTACGTATTTAGTGTCAATTATGTTTAGGCAACTCATGTAA
Source organism: Cyaniris semiargus (assembly GCA_905187585.1). NCBI lineage: Eukaryota > Metazoa > Arthropoda > Insecta > Lepidoptera > Lycaenidae > Cyaniris > Cyaniris semiargus. The sequence goes on along the minus strand of LR994566.1, from coordinate 2,120,500 downwards.
TGCCATATAGGTTTTGTCGACACATAGGTCGCCCAATTGTGCACTCGTGTGTCACATGGGTGACACTAAACATGAGTAACATAAAATATTAATGACACTAAACAGTAAACAGCTATAGTCAGGACAATTTAAGGTGGCATCAGCGGTCATTGACCTTTCTAGTCTAGGAGCTAAGTATGTGAAAAATACTCGCACTGCATTCTGTTAAGTTAAGAATAAAATTGAATTCTTGTAAAGAAACAGACTATATTATATAATATTTTCATCGGAAAACGTCTTGGTTACCTCTCCGTATGATAATCTCCAACTAGTATAGAAAATGACAAGTTTCATTATATTTAAAATATGAGGTCAGACAAAAATTGAGGGCGCCAAAGAGACCAGAGTGTAACAATTAACAACACAAGTGATATTAATAATATTGTAATACTGTGGATATTAATATCAGTATTAATTAATATAGGTCTACCAAAATCTGATGGCAAAAAGTGAGAAAATAAATTGACTGTAGCAATACCGGGGTAATTGGAATAAAACATTTTGATCCTTTTTTTTTCTTATAGCGGCTGATTCTGTGTGTTAAACATGCAAATATAAAAATTTATCCAATGATCAAGGATATTTTTAGAAAATCTGCTGTCAAAAATTGCCATCAGATCCTGGTAGACCTATACTTTCTTGGAGTTTGAACGTGTCCCTTGTGTAGAGTCTACTGTGGGGTCTGTGGGAGTAGGAGTGCTAAAAGAGTTAATTTTTTATTATTGTATGTGCAAATTCATTACGTTGGGACCTACGAATAATAAAAACTAGTTGGGATATTTCTCATAGAAATATAAAATTCAAAAGTAACTTTTTAGCACTACTACTTTCGCAGTTCTACATAATAGGTATAAGGGACACATCACACATCGCACATGATGCAAGACCTAAAATATTATCCCACCAATGCCCACCATAAGCATTTCATGTAAAATGTTGCCAAGACGATCACATAAGGTTTGCCCTATGAAAATGATATCAGATCTTATGTAGAGCCAAGCTTCTGAATCTACCCGGCCTAAACTCTACCGACCCTAATTTCAACAAAATATTCTACATATCTTTACTAATATTATAAAGCTGAAGAGTTTGTTTGTTTGTTTGTTTGAACGTGCTAATCTCAGGAACTACTGGTGAGATTTTAAAAATTATTTCAGTGATGAACCCCACTAACCATTTATCAAGGAAGGCTATAGGTTATATTATCACGCTTAGACCAATAGAAGCGAAGATACAGAGGAAAAGGTGAAAAAAAAACTGGGAAAAATATTTGAAAGTGCTTATCTCGCGAAATACTGGAGCAGTTTTTATGTCATTTGACACAGATATAGAGTAGACCACGGGGAAGAACATAGGTAATTTATTTGCGGAAAATATACGGTTTCCGTGAAATTGGATGGACATGATTGGAGGTGATGAGAATATTTAGTTTCTAATCTGAAGTAACGTAATCATTAATTTAAGATACAGCTTGGCAAAGAAGAGTCTGACGCGGTGACAGCTGGAACTAAGAGTTTTTATTTATGACAACACTACATTACTTGTCAACTCTAGTATATTTTGTATCAAAAGCGAAGCGTAGGGTTGCCTGTATTTAAAGAAAAGCGCCCTCATTTAATCCACACTCTTCTTTGCCAAGCTGTAATTATATCATTGATACCAACATTTGTGAATGTGAAATGTCGTGTCCCCTGTAACCCCCCAAAACCGCGCATGCCATCACTCTACCATACTCGTTTTCGTTACAAAAAGACTAAAATCTGTCAGTTATTCCTGTAAGTTCAATGTTAGCCCGACCGCCCGTAACGAATAACTTACATTCCAAACGAGCGGCCGAGTCGCCTGATGGTGCTTTAAATCATTCGGGATTGGGGGGAAGTGGGGGGAGATATACCATTCCCTGATGTCGTGGCCTTAAAATAAATACAAATTTATGTCTTGTCTCTGCGCTGCAACGAAAATAACAAAATGTCAGTTAAACTTAGCCCAATAGGACGCTGTCCCGATTTGTTGCTCGGCACGAATGGGCCGGCTGAGTATTAGGGCATCGAAAGAAAGGGTTTTTTTTGTAGTTTGGGGACTATTTGAAACAAATTTGCTTAAAGCTTAAGAATCTTAAGATGTATAATGCTTAAAACAGCGTCTTTGAATCTATATATTATTAATTATTATAGATAGTAAGTAACGTGAACATTTAGTGATTACTTAGCATTAATGACTATCTATAACATAAACTCCTGGATATATTTTCTGTGAAACGCTTCGTTAAAGTTTTACAATATCCTTTAAATATGCGCCATGCATTATGCATCTATACCAATATTATAAAGCGGAAGAGTTTGTTAGTTTGTTTGTTTGTTTGTTTGAACGCGCTAATCTCAGGAACTACTGGTCCGATTTGAAAAATTGTTTCAGTGTTAGATAGTCCATTTATCGAGGGAGGCTATAGGCTATATTTTATCACGCTAAGACTAATAGGAGCGAAGAAATAGAGGAAAATGTGGAAAAAACGGGGGGAAATTATTTGAAAGGGCTTATTTGAACGCGCTAATCTCAGGAACTACTGGTCCGATTTGAAAAATTCTTCCAGTGTTAGATAGCCCATTTATCGAGGAAGGCTATAGGCTTCTTTTTTATCACGCTAAGATTAATAGGAGGTCTTCCCTCCAATAGGGGAAAATGTGGAAAAAACGGGGGAAATTATTTGAAAGGGCTCATCTCACGAACTACTGGAGCAATTTTTCTGTTATTTGGCACAGATAAGAAGTAGACCACGTGTAGGATCATAGGCTATTTTTTGTAGAATAATTTGTCTGTGAAATATCTAATTTACTCGGGCGAAGCCGCGCGGAACGTCTAGTACATCATAATAATTCATAATCAACTTTAAAAAGGATCAAGTCAACGCGCTTTAAATATTCACAGCTAACGATATTTATGTTATTAAAACTTTAAAGTATTAAGCATAGTATAATTATCACTTATCAGATATATTACGAAACAAACAATATTAATAGTTTTATTGCCCTAAGATGAACTTTTCGGTGGGTTTAAAACGAAATTATTATACGTAAGTAGATGTAATTTTTTATACAGGGTGTAACAAAACTAAATGATAATACTTTAGGGTGCGTACGTGTTCCTCGTAGAGAGTTCACTGTGAAAGTAGCAGCGCTGAAAGACTTTTTCACTTTTGTATGGGGAAACTCGCGACGCTCGGGCCCTTGCCCATATAAAAGTAAAAAAAAAAATTTTTCCAATTTAAAACTAAATATTTCACAAACGGATCCCTAAATCGGAAAATGATCTGTGAATATTCATAATATTTTTAAAAAACGGACGGACAGACCGAAACTATAAGGGTTCATTGTTGACTACGGAAGCCTAAAAATTTGGTCTTTCAGCTCTGCATATTTTGATCCTGAAAATTCTTTCAGGATCAAAATATCCCATGTCTCATACGGTTGCCGTGCGATTAACGAATTTAGGAGCAACAACGAGATCGCGGGAATCATCTAGTTTTGTATTTATGTTGCAACCACAAGAGTTCACAAGACATAATAATTATTATTAAGACCGGGCTCCCAAAATTATCTAAACACGCTAGCCCCGCCTACACACCCCGCTATCCTCCAATCGTGATACAATGATTCCATGAATCGTGCCCGCATGAATTGTATTTTGCGCTGCAGCTAATAGTGAACAATATCGCGTAACAACGGTCCGGCGCATTATAGCACGAAAGTAAAGTTCGCTAGTCCCAAAAATGTTTTTGATGATTACTTAAAAATTAAATACAATACTAATATTTCCTTTAGGTATTATTTTATAAAGTATGTTATTGTAGTCGTGCAAATTATTTAATGATAGTAACTCAATAAGTGTAACAGATATTTGTTGAAAAGCCCAGAAATATTCATAATTTCGAAAAATAAAACTATCGAGTCAAAATAAGTGAATCGTGTTTTTGGTTAGCCAAATATGAGATAAATATACAATGATTAAATAAATCTCAATTTCATTAGAGTCAATCGTCTTCCGGGATCGTAATACCTATTAGAAAACACAGCAAAATTTGACAGCGCGTTCTTAATTAATAATTATTTTTACTTTTACGGGAAAAATGTACGCAGTACGATATAATTAGTATCATTTTGTCATTGCGAGGATTTTAACCGCAGCTTTCAGCGTGTTTACAGCTAGCGACTCTATTTAACTATTCTGAATCACTGAGTGACGAGCTATTTAGTTTAGCCTAATCAGGGACAATATAAGCAGACTACATAGTCCTATATTACAGTAGGACTTTGTAGTTTAAAGTCATTAACAACATTGAAATAAAGATCGTTTTGTAAAAAAAAAAAAAATTATTACCAAAATTTTTCATACGTAAAACCTAGACATATTATTATGTAGCTCGTAGTTGTTGACAAAACTTTGTAAAATAGCGGCAATAGCGCAAGTAAAATAGCTTTACATGTCTATATGCATTTATATTTTATTGTAGTTAATAATAATAATAAATTCTTTATTTGCACATATAATAAAAAAGGAAAGACATAGAAAAGAGACAAAAACAAAAGAAATAACAACAAAATAGTATAAAAATTACAAAAATGTGCAAAATGGCGGTCTTACCGCTTTAAGCGGTTTCTTCCAGACAACCAACCAAAAAAAAAATATTATTATGTTATGTTTTTTGCATATTTTGTAGAATAGTGACATTATCAATACTCCTTATAACTAGAGTTTTTCAACAGGTTCAACAATATTTCTATCAATGGACACCCTGGCCACATTTGGTCTTGAGAGCTACTCGTAAGTGGACTGATCTTTCATCTTGATGAGTACAAAACATTATTATTATTTAATAGCCGATGGTGATTGGTGTCCCACTCCTGGGCAAATGCCTCCCCTCTTTCCTTCCACTCGTCTATGTCCATTTCTGTATTTAGCCACTATCAACTGTCTAGTTCGTCGCGCCACCTTTTTAACCGACTTCCAAAAAGGAGGAGGTTATAATATGTTCATCTGTTTATATAAATTATATATATATGTATGGCAAAAAACGGAACCCTTATAGATTCGTCATGTCTGTCTGTCTGTCTGTCTGTCCGTCCGTATGTCACAGTCACTTTTCTCCGAAACTATAAGAGCTATACTATCCAAAGTAGATGTAGTCTGTGAACCGCATTAAGATTTTGATACAATCATGGAAAAATTATTAAAAATTTTAGGGGTCCCCATAAGTACAACTGAATCAAAAAAAAATTTTTTTCATCTAACCTACGCGTGTGGGGTATCTATGGATAGGTCTTCAAAAATCATATTGAGGTTTCTGATATCATTTTTTTCTAACCTGAATAGTTTGCGAGAGAGACTCTTCCAAAGTGCTAAAATGTGTGTGTCCCCACTCTAACTTCTAAAGTTGGGGCATGACAAGTCTAAAAAAATATATATATGATGTACTTTACTAAAAAAACTACCAACGAAAATTGGTTTGAACGAAATCTAGCAAGTAGTTTTTTTTATACGTCATAAATGGTAAACTTAATTTAACTTTCATTAAATCAACTGAAATATAAAAATAAATCAAAAACCTTTTAATTTCATAAAAATAAACCTTATTGCTGCTGCGGAACCATTCATGGGCGAGTCCAACTCGCACTTGGCCGGTTTTTGTTAATCAAAACATACAAAAGTTTAAAAAGTTACTCTTTCAGCGCTGCTACTATCACAGTGGACTCTACACAGGGGACTCATTCATACAAACCCTTAAGTATTATTACTTTGTTTTGTAACAAAGTTACAATTTACACTCTGTATACTAATTCATATTTAAAAAGACTTAAAACCTTAATTTTTATTTTTATGAACATTAAAAAATTGCAATACTAGGAAACTCGCAGGTGCGATTAGCGATATATACTAGTGTACATTTTGTCCTTGTGATAACTGATGACGTGCCCTTCAGTTTGTTTACATGCGATAAAAAGTGCTTTCCTTTTTTGTCCTTTTAGCCAAAATGTCAGAATATTATCGAAAGTACATAAGCCATTGTAAATTTGTAATAGCCACAAAAAGTGATAAGGCGTAGCATGGCTAATAATATGAAAATATTAATTTGATAATATTATTTATAATACGGCAACTGGAAAAGTATAGTTTGATTTTTAAATCCTTATTTTAATGCAACAATAATTTTCAAGAAAAACATTCATATTTTTTTTCAAACACATCCCCTTTCTTATTTTTTTTTTTTTTATTTTTTTTAAATTGACATTTCAGTATTTAATACTTTATACAAATTACTATACTACTTTATATACCTATTCGCTAAAGCTGCTCTATTTAACATTGTTTATCATACCGATAGATTCAGTTCAATTTGAATATACGATAAACAATAAATCGATACACTATCTTATCACTGTGTAGTATGTGGAACGAAATAATTAATTCACTGCACAAACACTTATCGTCAATTTGTCTATCGGAACAAATTGAAATCGCGGACTTTGCAACGCGTCCTTCGCATGGACAGCGCGCCGGCAAACTGTCAAAATTGGCGGGAACCGGCCATGTTTTTGTTGTTAAACTTTTTTTCACGAATATTTTCGCGGCCAAAGTGGAGTTCATACGTGCATAGCATAAAACATTATGGTTATGGATGGTATAAACATGTATAAAGTTCCTGAATACTACCACGATTCACAAACAAGCGTTGTAGAGGCTAGAGCCAAGGCAATTTTAACTTTACTCGGCGGTTTTCTATTTTTTAACATAGTAGTTAGCAGAACTTGGTACTACTAATATATATTCTGTGACAGAACGTAAATCAAGGACTTTTTTGAGCGTTTAAGGGTGAAGCCAAACGAGCGTAATTTGTGAGTTGTGACTTGTGAGTCGCAGAATTTCTGCCGCGTAAATATCTTTTCATACAAATCATGACACAATTACGCTCGTGTGAATCAAGGGCTTTTGTATGAAACTGAATGCAGCAGAATTCTGCCGAACCGAAATTCTGCGACTCACAACTCACAAATTACGCTCGTTTAGCTTCGCCCTTAAATAGTAACATGCTTTATAATTTTCTCTTAATAATAGTATGCAAAATAATGTAGAGTTATGGCCAATGACCTATGGGGCCAAGTTCAGTATGGCTTTTGGCTTAGTATGTACAAATTTCATATTATTATACGGTCAATCACTTAGCCAAGGACTAAGCTGTACATGAAATATTATCATAATACTTAATTTTTTAAACACTTCAATCTTTTGACTTTCAATCCCATAGGCCATAAGCTAGCACATGCTGTGTTATTGACTATTGTCAGATTATGTTTTATCATTTACGAGTTACGACCTACTTTCTAATGAAACGCAATGTTATTCAATAAGTAATAAAACAAACTATGTACTGTGTAGTACATATACATAACCTTTATTAACAGCAAAGTGAGTAACCTGTGATTTCCAGTGCTGAAAGTAAATGAACACAGAGGGTATTAAAATGTTTTACCTGTTATAAAATGGTTTTTATGACATTTAAAAGCTTCATTACATTACAGAAATTAGTAATCTCACCTTTACTCATTTGTGGAGCCAGCGACAGTCAGACTTTCGTCATTTTATAAAAGCTGAAAGTTTACTTGTTTATGACCCCTACCTTAAGAACGACCAGCAACTTTGGAGTAGAGACAAGTATTATTTCTTAGTTTTGTTAGGTTATTAGCTGTACTCACACTTTGTATATAAGTACATATATTATGTACTAGATGTCCCGCGCGGCTTCGCCCGCGTAAATTAGGAATTTTACGGAAACCGTGCATTTTCCCGCAAAAATAGCTTATGTCCCTTCACGTGGTCTACTCTATGGCCCGTATTTTTGGTCAGTACTCAAGATGCATCTCGGTCTCAGGCTCTGTGATTGGTTGGCTGTCAAAATTTTGACCAATCACAGAGCCGAACCGCGTCTTGAGACCGGGTCGCATCTTAAGTACTGACCAAAAATACGGGCCTATATCTGTGCGGTAGTTCGCGAGATAAATCCTTTGTAATATTTTTCCCCGTTTTTTCCACATTTTTCTCTGTTTATTCGGTCTTATTAGTCTTAGGGCCTTTTTCACCACTTCCTGATAAGGTGACGGATAGGCTATCCACAACTTATTTGACAAATGTTCATACTCTATCTGTCAAGTTAAGTTGTGGATCCGTACTAGATTAGATTTGACTTAGCTAGTTTTCATCAGAATTAAAATGTTCAATAACTTTATGAAATGACTGATGTAATGAAAACTGGCCAAGTTAGATCTAATCTACTTTAGGATCTCACATTATTTCAATAACATCAATTGTTATAGATATTCAATAAAGCAAAAAATAGACTCTATTATTTGTTCATAATGTTATTTGGTTCCTAATAAATACATATTTCGATGTTCCATAGAACTTGGCACTCATTTAGATCTCCATCCTTTTTACGGCGAAGTCCATAGATAAGAATAATGTTTGTATGGAACTTGGCTCTCCATTTTTACAATTATGTTTTTGGTGGGATAAAATACTCATGAATATTCATGTCACTTGATCAACTGCCTATTACTATACGTCTTTTTGTGATACATAATATGTTTGTGTGTACGGTACAACTCATACAAGACAATTGAATCTAATAGCGGGGTGATCGACCTGCGATAACATCTGTGCCGCACGCGTCTACTAATTATTATTGAGTACCCCATGGGCCATGTGATAGAAATTCGAAGGAACCGCCATACTTTTTAGGGTTCCGTACCCAAAGGGTAAAAACGGGACCCTGTTACTAAGACTTCGAAGTCTGTCTGTCTCCAGGCTGTAACTCAAGAACGGTAATAGCTAGAGAGATGAAATTTTCACAGATTATGTATTTCTGTTGCCGCTATAACAACAAATACTAAAAACAAAATAAATTAAATATTGAAGGGGGGCCCCCATACAAAAAACACAACAAACGTGATTTTTTTACCATTTTTTGCTCGATATAAATGATGGCAATAGATAGGCACTATATTCACAAAATAATCAATTGTATTTGTATTTTAATAATTAATAATAAAATTTAAATAAAATAAATGATTAAGGGTGGCTCCCATACAAAAAACACAATTTTTTCCTATTTTCGTTCTATGGTACGGAATCCTTCGTGCGCGAGTCCAACTCGCACTTGGCTGTTTTTTTTTCTAAAACCGGCACGAATAGGCCAAATTAGCGTGAAAACGAAGTTTTTGCCACTTCTTAGTTCCAAAGACTTCTATTTAAACTGAAAATTCAGTTTTAATAGAAGTCTTTGCTTAGTTCTTGCTGTGAGTTCTTTAACTCTCTGGGGGCATGGCATTGCACAAGCCAAGACTGGAGTCTAGAGCAAAGTCACAGTACACAGACTACTTAGAAGAACAGTTCTTCTAAGCTTCGACAAAAGTACGAAAGTACTGTGCATCTAATGCACAGTACTTTTGTACTTTTGTTGAAGCTGTTCGCGGCTAATTCAACCCCCTGTAGGCGTTTATATAACATCTTTAATGTGGTCCATAATATAGCTGTTACTTGTTAGCCGGGATTTTTAGGGTTCCGTACCCAAAGGGTAAAAACGGGACCCTATTACTGAGACTTCGATGTCTGTCCGTCTGTCCATCTGTCTCCAGGCTATATCTCAAGAACCGCTATAGCTAGACTTATGAAATTTTAACAGATTGTGTATATCTGTTGCCGCTATAACAGCAAATACTAAAAACAAAACATTATTAATATTTAAGGGGGGCTCCCATACGGCATACAACAAACGTAATTTTTTTGGCCTTTTTTGCTCGATATCAATAATGGTAACAGGTAGGCTCTTCAAATTTTCACAAAGTCCTTTATTATATTTGTTCTTTATTAATTAATTAAAATAATAAAATAAAATTAAAAATTAAGGGGGGCTCCCATACAAAAAACACAATTTTTTGCCTATTTTTGCTCTATAACGGTACGGAACCTTTCATGAGCGAGTCCAACTCGCACTTGGCCGATTATTTTTAAATCAAACGGGTCACCTGATCGAAAGCAACTAGCGTCGACCATGGACACTCGCAACATTAGAAGGGCAGGTGCGTTGCCGGCCTCTTTATTTCGGCCGGGCATATTCATCAAGCCCCAAACGGTCACCGGCGTCCGAGACACAATAGAATATCTATTGTGTCTCGTTTTCCCACGATCGACGGGTTAAAAAGAGCTTAGATTGATTGGTCTCCGCGCGCTACGACGCGACGTACTACGCACGCGCCCGCGCCACGCGCTACGTAGCGCGCGGAGACCAAACATTAATCTAAGAAAAAGAGTTAATTTTAACCGATTTAGAAATAAAATATTTTCAGAACAGTATAACAAATTGAAAAGCTACTTGCTGTATCAAATCACTTACCCATGATGAATTGAAATCGATGTTACTTTGCTACTAATTGAAATTAATATTTGTTTCTTCTTATGCTCATTGCCAAGTCTCTATAGTTAAAAAAAAGAAAACTGATAAAGTTGAACAGAACTTGACTTCCATGAGATCAGAACTTTTTACGATAGAAAGATTGCAGAGAGATTAGACAGGCTTGAGTTTACTATGTATAGTACCACAGAATATATATTAGTAGTGCCAAATAGTGCTAACATTTTTCTTATGTTATTACTTATTGTTTCGTAACAATTACTATCGATAACAATGCATGTCACATGCTTAGGCCTTAGTGCGAGTTTTATTCGATCATACGCATCGAGCACGTTAACGCGAATTTATATGGGATCAAAGCAGCGCCATCTACTGGCTAACGTGGATACTGCTTTGATCCTATATAAATTCGCGTTTACGCGCTCGATGCGTATGATCGAATAAAACTCGCACTAACCCCTCTGTAGTTAAATCGATTGGATCACGAGAAAGGGCACGCTGTTATCAATCTCAATCATTTAGACTTTAGTATTACGACTAGAAGACTTCGGAACGTTCTATAAGAAGTAAGAACCATTAGCGTATCTATTAGGTATTGTGATTTGTAAGTGCATTTCAATTTCCAGTAAAGCCAAATCTTTCAAGACCAATATTAATTCATGGGGTGGGCTGCAAACTCAAATTTCAAACTCAATTTTTTTATTCAGAATAAATTATTGCAAATATTTTCTGAAAGTCTACATGATGCCTACCACCGGTTGCACCGGTTGTTTGCAGCCTGTTTACCCCCTCCCGGTAAATACGCCCTTGATAGATATTTAACTTGCCTACGGGTATTTTAGCCGTAGGGTAGCCGCTTACCATTAGAGGACATCCAGCTCATTTATCTGTTTCTGGGTACAGCATACCGATCTGAAGTAACAGGTTTGGCCCACCAAGAAAACAAAACAGTTGGCTTTTTTTTTTGTAAAAAACTTCAACTTCTCAATAATTGAACTTGGGGCAACTTGTTTAAAATTGTAAAAGTTTAAAATTAATGACGATGAAAATACAAAATAAAAAAAATATATTTTAAAGACAACAAAGTAAATTAAAAAATATAATAATATTATGTACAGCTTGGCAAAGAAGAGTATGGATTAAATGAGGGCGCTTTTCTTTAAATACAGGCAACCCTACGCTTCGCTTTTGACACAATATATACTAGAGTTGACAAGTAATGTAGTGCTGTCATAAATAAAAACTCTTAGTTCTAGCTGTCACCGCGTCAGACTCTTCTTTGCCAAGCTGTACTTCACATTTTCGAAATTCAATCATGGTCGATTTAAAATTTTCAGAAGTAGCAGAGACATCTAGTGAATTATAAAGGAACATAATACTCATGAGACAATACAAGTTAATTAAGGGGTTTCATAAATCGGAAACAGATGGCGCGCGTATTATAATGAGCGCCATCTTTTATTCCATATTGTAAACCTCTTTCTTATTAGTTTTAACCGTATAAACTAGATGGCGCTACTTAACATAAAAATTAGAAACTTTTGAATTTATTTTCATGCCCTTTTAAATTGCAATACAAAAAAATATAAAGCTACAAAAAAGTAATAATACCGAACGTAGGTCATAAGACTTGACTACTTTTAAAATGCTGTTTCAGGGTTTCGTAGACGATGGTTGAAAATTGAAATAGGATAAAATCTTATAAAATTATAGTTCGGGGACTAATCTGAAGTCGTTGTCTGTCTCTCATCTATTTTAATATTAGGTCCTTACTCAGACCAAATATTTTTTTTTATTTAAAATTTTTATTTGGTCTGAGGGTCCTTACATGAAATTGGCGTTTTGTATGGGAGGAATATAAAGTCGATTTTTTTTTGTATAATATAGGTATTCAATTAATCAAAGTAAGTATGTACCATTGTTATCGATGCATTTTTGGTTTATCCCTTTACTAAAAAAACGGAGGGACGAGAGTCAATAAATTCCTTGAATGAGGTTTGGACTGCCACATCATTGAGTTGATTTTTTTTCCTTGTAGGATTAAGTTATCCAAATTCAGAAAAAAATGGTAATCTGTTGGAGCAAGGTCCGGGGAGTACAGTGGATGTCGCAGACATTAAATTGCTGCTCCTCCAGTTTTGCGGCCGTCTGTTGTGCAGTGTGTGGTCTAGCGTTGTCCTGAAGCAGCAGTGGCCTAGAGCGATTGACCAGCCTTGGTTGTTTAGCAGCTAGTTCTTCATGGTTTGCAGTTGCTGACAATAGATATCTGCCGTAACCGTTTGGCTAGATTTTAGAAAGCTGTAGTGAACGACACTGGCACTAGTCCACCAAACACTCACAAGTAACTTTTTCTGAGTCAATTTTCGCTTAGGGCAGGATTTGCCTGATTCTCCAGGGGACAGCCATTGCGACGAACGCCTCCGATTATCGTAAAGGATCCATTTTTCATCACAATTCACAAGTAATGATGCGATTTAAAATCCCTTCATTATTGTGTCGGTTGAGCAATGTAACGCATTAGGTACGCAGCAGTCGACGCGTGTTTTCTGGTTTGCTTCACTCAATTCATGAGGTACCCACCTTTCAAGTTTTTTTATCTTCCCAATTTACTTCAAGTGGATTAAAGCAGTTTTATCACTTACACCACAATAGCCTTTAATTCTTCATTATTCATTTTGGTCTCGGGTCGTCCACGGGTCTTGTTCTGAAGGTAGAAATTTTCAGAACGAAAATGTTGGAACCAAAACCGTATCGTGTTTTCTTTTGCGACACCAGTGCCATACACATTGTTAATTCTTTGAGGTGCTTCTGCAGCACTCGTGCCACGGTAGAACTCATATTCGTAAATAAAGCGATATTTAATTTTTCCATTGTGCGATAGTATGAACGACTCCAAAGAAAAAATAATCAAGAAAAAAACAAATGACTGTCTGTTTTGAAAACTCTAAAGCTAGAAACAAATTAAATCGGACGTATCCGTAAGTCGCGGCTGATGGATGCGGCTTAACAATGTGCACGGTTCATCCGCGGACGTCAAAGACCTAACCTATATGTCAATAACAGACGTCCGCGGATGCAAAAACATCCGGCCAGCCAGATTCTGTTCGGACGTCCGAACGCTCAAGGTCGCGTCCGCGACTTATGTCAGACAATGTGCACAGTTTAGTGTATTTTGTATTGATCAGATAGAAACAAGCCGCATCCGATGAAAACGTCCGCTGACGTTCGTCCGATAATTTGATCCCAGCTTAATGTACCAAATAAATGAATATATAAATTTGAATTTGGAATTCTTAACCAAAGTGGCCTGTTCAACAAAACGCCAATTCCATATGTAAGGACCTAATATTTTCGTAAACAAGGAAGTTTCGCAATATGCCTTTATAATATGCCTTTATAATACGCCTTCGCAATATGCCTTTATAACCACACAGGCAGGCAGTGACGTCGCCGCCCCGCACGGTGTCTGATGAAGTCTCATCACGCTCATCCAAAGGGGATGGAATCTAACATGGCTTGAAGGAGAGAAAATTAGGGGGCAAACGAGCAAACGGGTCACCTGATGGAAAGCAACTACCGTCGCCCATGGACAATCGCAACATCAGAAGAGTTGCAGGTGCGTTGCCGGTCTTTGAGGGAATCTTCTCGAAGGTTTGCAGGTCGCATTGGTCCAGAAAATAGAAATACTCCCAGCGATAGTTCATTACAGAGTTATACTGAGCGTTGTAAGCGTTCATCGTAACTCAGTCACAACTCACAAGATATGAGTTTTGTAGCTCCGAATTTCAACCACGCACATCCGCTTAGACTCTACTTTTTAATCCAATAGCTTTCCTTGATTCAATTTTCAAATCAAAGACTTTTATCAGCAAAAACTAAGTAGTGAAACGATTCACACTGTAAATACACAGCAATATACAGTGTAATTTAATGTTTTGTCGTCATCCGTCAAACGACTTTTCTAACTTATCAGACGAGGACAGAACAATGTATAAACAATAAGTCTATTTCCTGAAGGCTGAATCACGATTGCGTGTTTTCAGCAAAATCCGTCTCTGCAAACCGTTGCCAGGCAACCAATGCTTTATCGATAATGTGATATTGTGGTGAATGGTGGTGGAGTAACAACTGGTGGTGGTGACGATGAGGAGCAGCTCCGACGCGTCTACATCCACTGATGATGTGAAGGTAGACGTGAAATAACTAAACTAAAATAATAAAAGCGAAAGTGTGTCTGTCTCTCTCCTCTTCACGCCTAAACCACTGAACCGATTTTTATGAAATTTAGTATGAAGATACTTTGAGTCCCTGGAAAGGACATAGGATATTTTATCCTGAAAAATGTACAGTTCCCGATCGATTTACGTTTACGATTTTGGTACTCATACTTTTATCTATAAAACTTTTTATTTATGAACAATTGAGTATCAAAACTCGTACTTAAATCCTTAAAAAAACATCGTGGTCCAAGGGGCGAAGAAATTGATTTTTAGGCAGTTGATGGACGGTCGTCACTTAATAGGATTATGTAAGAGAGATAGACAGACATGCTTTGAAGTTTTTTAGTTAGTTTGTTAGCATAGATTACTGATCATGCAGTAGGAACCACTAAAATGTTACTATATTGTGCACTAAACATTATAATAAGTCTTCTCTAGATATCTATACATAATCTATAATCTATACGTATCTCATTTACCAAATATCCTTTCCAGGGTCGTCCTCTCTGCTTATTCTACTTCACCCATCCGTTCGGAGTGCTGTCTCCAGAACCGCCTACCCTCGCCGCAGCCCCGTCCAACGTCAGGACCTTCGTCAACATGCATCCGGTACCCTGGTCTTCCTCACAATATCCTACCTCCAGCGAATACCAGAACTTCGACTTCCGACGGACCTTCCGGGACTACGAGAGGGAATCCGTATCCTCTCTGTTTTCAAGCGACTGGTTTTCAAATGGATCAAGAAGACCCATGCAATTCAGGTTGCCGCCGCTGCACATGCCCATATCCAGGGCCTACGAAGATTCTGATGACTGGCCGAAGGTCAGAGAGAGGTTCTCCCTGCCTCCCATCGAGCTGCCGTCCAGTGAGTGTATGGAGTGTGTGCGCAAGAGCAAAGTGGTTGGTGTCAAGAAGTTCAGACGCGTCCGACGTAGTGGACTCAGAAGGATCATTACTAATCTCATGAGGAGGACTGTGAAAGGTGAGTAGTTACATTGTTATTGCTATTGTGAAGCCTCCGTGGTC
Organism: Cyaniris semiargus; assembly: GCA_905187585.1. Taxonomy (NCBI): domain Eukaryota; kingdom Metazoa; phylum Arthropoda; class Insecta; order Lepidoptera; family Lycaenidae; genus Cyaniris; species Cyaniris semiargus. The sequence continues at coordinate 2,104,756 of LR994566.1, read as the reverse complement.
CAGTGGTTTAGAGCGCGGCTCTTGACTCGGAGGTCGTGGGTTCGATTCCCGCGTTGGAAACATGTTATTTCCAAGTTTGGTTAGGACGATGCAGGCTGATCACCTGATTGTCTGAAAAGTAAGATGATCCATGCGTTGGATGGGCATGTAAAAGGTCGGTCCTGCGCCTGATCTCTCGCCAGTCGTGTCGGTCTTCCGTCCCACTGGGTTATGAGAGTAAAGGAATAGAGAGTGCTCTTGTGTACTGCGCACACGCTTGGGCACTATAAAATTACTCCTGCGTACCTGGCCTGGTTTCAATAAAACCGGCCACCGTCACCGAAACCGGTGTGGGAGTTATTATAGTCCTCTTACTGATAAAGATTTACGCAGACTATGCAAGGTCCTGTCTTTATCTTTGTCACTTTTCCAATATTATGTTAAAGACAAGTAGACTCTACATACATATAATAGTTAAACACAATGTAACAATTAAACTAAATGATACCCGGCGCAACTCTGTTGCGTCTAAATTCGTTTATCGTTGGGGAACCGTACATTTTCACGGGACTCAAAATATATCTCTAATACCAAATTTCATCAAAATCGCTTCAGTACGGTTCATAAAGAGGTAACAGACAGACAGACACACTTTCGCATTAATAATATTTGTATGGAATATGAATGTAAATTGTAATCAGTAGTAGTAACTCTAGTACTGAAAACTATACTCTATCTACACTCTACAGTAACTATACCTAGAACTTACTGTAATACAACAGGTTTTCTAGCTGTAATTCAGCACCGTAGGACAACAACAGGTTTGCTTTTACAGGTGCAAGACAGAGTTTCATGTTTCTTGTGCATTCGACAACAGTAAATTAACAAGTAGAACTTGTTTGTTTTACAAGTACCTAATCAAATCACAAATCAAAACGAAAATCTTCCAAAATATCTTTATTGTACCGATCTTTTAAGGCAAGGTAGACCCTAAAATTAGCATGTCGATGTCTGTCAGTACGAATATCGACGTAAAGGACATTAAATAAAATAAGTAATAACGTTCTGAATATCAGCGCGCCTTGTAGTCTTGTACAGTGGCGGTTACGACGCTCGCCGCGTCCTTGATAGGGCGAAATAGGAGAAAAAAACCTTTTTACTTAGATAATTTAACCAAAATGCAAAATGTAACCACAAATTATTCTTCTTTAAGATAAGAGCTTTTCGTAGATATTATGATTTTTGAAAGTAAAACTATCATAAGCTACATGAAAAATAAGAAAAATATCACAAAATATTCGAATTTAGCCTCCTCTTCGGAGTTATTTTTGATGGAGTGAAGTTTTCAATATTATGTTTCGAAGCAAATTGTCAAAGTACATTAACCCCGCGTTCCATTTGGCGTTAAAAACGATTAAAACGCTCAAAATAGGAGGCATTTCAGCGTTTTGATCGTTTTTAACGCTAAATGGAACGCGGGGTAAGCAAAGACCTCTAAACCTAGGGGTAAGTTATAAACAACAATATGTATTTTTTTTGGCTTTTAAAAGTCACTATTTGTTTGTTTATTATTGGTTTAAAGTCATGTAAAATTGGGTCTATAAAGCCTTAATTGGTCGCAAAAATTTTTGCTGTTATTCTCTCTGGAATTATCTAAATTCTAATTGGATATAAACTGTGCATCTATCTGTCATTGAACTTTTTTAGTTAATCTGTGGTGTATAGTGCAACCAATGAACGCTTACTTAAAAGTGACATTTGAGTGCTCCCATTGGCTATCGATGTGACGTCAGGACGTTTGACAAGTGCAGTTGTCAATTCTAAAACTTTTAAGCGCCAAGTGCAGCCATATTTTTTCACACACACGTGCTAACTCGCAATAAGTTTAGCAAAGGTTACAAAATCGCATCTTATTCAAGAATCTATCAAGAAATTAAGCTTCAGGTAGCCTGCTTCATACGCGCGCATCCACTAATTCAAACAAAAACTTAAATAAAGTTTTATACTCAATTATTGTACAAGGGTCAAGGAACCTCTTATAGAATTTAAAGTAAGTAAATACCTATTCTATTTATATTTCTTAATAAAATAACACAATATGGTCGATGGCACAATTTGGATTTACCTGTCCCATAACCTATGGTTTGACCGCAACCAGCGGTTAAGGTTTCATTGCAACCAGTCTTTTAAGTCTCCCAGTAACTTTGAAGCCTTTGAAGATTTATAAAAACCAGTCGTCTTTCACTCTGCTACTCGCTCAAGCTATCATCACATTCAGCATCTAATTCAGACTTCAGATTGTTGAGAACAGACTCATCGAAAATCTGACCATCAGAGCTACTGGACTTCTGACTGGCTGTCCTCAGGACCTTCAGAATCTCCATCTTAGTGGTCAGCTTGTCCTCATCAGAAAGCTTCTTCAATGTCGGTATGAGGGATAGCACGAAGTGTCTATCTTCATCAAGATCATGTGCTGAAACAGAAATCACAGATTAATCTGAAAAGATGATTGTTTTTGTGGGTTTTCGAACTCTTTTATTATAGTCTTACTAGATATTCTCCGTGAATTCATACGCGAAAAATAAAACCTGCGGAACCGCGCATTTTGTTCGTTAAAAAAGGCTGGCTTCCCATCATCCATACTAATACAATAAATGGGAAAGTGTGTCTGTCTGACTGTTAACTCTTTATGCCTCAAGCCACTGGACCGATTTTGATATGGAGATGCTTTGATTTCCGGACAACTTTACCCCGGAAAAATGTACGGTAATAACGGTTTCTGGCGTCATATAGTCGATATCCACTATACATAGCCGGATATCTCTAGCCCGGCAAAATCCTTCGTAGTTTTAAAGATCTAAGCATTAATAAAATTTACCAAAAGAGCTCTGCGGCATAGCATTAACCACCGGCACTTCTATTTCTCTCCTCACAATTGGGCCTTCCGAAGAACTTTCTAAATTCTTCTCTTCATCAGTCCGCAGAAGAAACTGCATATCCTTGAAGAATATGTATTGCGACTTGCTCGTTTCCAGTCCCGCTTTTACTTTCTTGTTCAATTCCACCTGGCGTTTGAACGCGACTCGCAGGTTCCGCCATCTTCTTTTTACACCTTTAACTGTAAAAATTAATAATTGTATTTTAAAAAGATAATATATAACCGACTTCAAAATTGTACCTAATTGAGAATTAAAATTCCTATCTCAAAAACTATTGAACCGATTTTGATGAAACTTGCACTATACCCATATAAGTTGAGCAATACCTAAAAGAATTACTGAAATCGGAATGGTAGTTCCAGAGATATGCGAACACAAACATAAAAACATACATCAGTAGCTCCTGCACGTCAACTCGGCTACGGCTCGTCGTCCCCGCGCTTACGGCTCGGCCTCGCCGACCGTTGGCCCCAGATCAGTTTGAGCGTATCAGTTTGAGAGTATAGCAAGGGTGGACGGAGAGACGTAAGCGCAGGGACGACGAGCCGTAAGCGCAAGTACTGAGTTGACCACGCATCGCATCGCGGTTCGGAGCCTGGGGCCGTACCACGAAACCGTTTTGTCTCAAAATGGTTTCGTGGTACGGTACGGCAACAAACGTGAAATGACGTTGTTACAGTAGGACGCGGTATTCTCGTCCGATTGTTTGAGTCTCAAAACAATTTCGTAGTAGGCCTACTGTTCCGAGGCGAGGCGATTACGTTACGATTCCGCTGTGTGCGTTGCAGTAGGGAGTTTCATATACAAACAATATTGAACGGCTCGAGGCGATACGGTGCCGATCCCTTTCCGAGTTGATATGTGTGCTGTGACCTCAATCCCCAACCGGTCGCATGCGACCGGACCAAATATTCCGAAAGAGAGCGGTCGCATGCGACCGCTCTCTTTCATTAGATTGAGTTACGTATTTCGTCGACTTAGAGACTACTTTTGTATGAAGAAGTTTGGTTAGTTACAATCTATGATACATTTGCCACATTCTGAATGCAAAATATTATACAATCTGTGGTCGACGAATATTTTTCAGTCATTACTCATTAGAAAATCGTGAATTTTTTCGTGTGTGTTCTGCCATTTTGTGTGATTTGTTTGAAATAATTGATGGATTTAACGAATGTAAGTAGTAAAATAGTTTAATTTACTAATTATAAGAACATTTAGATAATCATTTGCAAGAAATACATCGTAATAATTTCTAGGTTACACTCGAAAAGTTGTGTGTGATTTATGTGATTTGAACGCAATTTGCTTCATATATTTGTAAATTAATTACGTAAAACGCTTATAGAAGTTATTACACATCGTCTACAAGAAGATTTATATCGATAGTATGCCTTACGTTATTAAAACAATTGAGATAAAAGTTCGCAGGTCACGACTATATTCTGCCGGCCGCGGCCATTTTGAACTTTATTTGTAAAGCCCTAATGACGAAGTTTGCTTGTGGGTAATACGAAACCCATTTTTTTCGGGTCATATTTATTACCTGTTTTTATAAACATCTCAAGTTGTTACGATGAATTGTATTTCTGTGGGTCTGCACTAGGGTTCCGTCGTGTAGATTATAACAAAATATTAACTTATTTCATGTGAAACAGTCAGAAAAATATTTTTCAAAATATATACTTGTGAAAAGAATATTAAATCAGACTAAATACTATATTATGATGCCTTGATAGATAGAAAATTTAACATAGCTGTTAATGTTTTTCACACAAACATAAAATATGGTTTGGATGTAAAAATATTATATTATTTGTAAAAAGGGGCGCCATTTTTTTTTTGCTTGTGTTGGATTACTATTTTTGACAGATGTTGTCACGATCCAAGGGTTAAGTTGGGCGAGAGCACTGTCTCGCCACTCTATTCGGTAGGTGTTGCGTCTTCCCCTTTCATTTTGGCTGAACAATCTTAAAGTTTTGGGCGGCTTATCGTTCTAATCTATATAACATAATATAACCTCCTCCGTTGTGGAAGTCGGTTATTCTCGTGTCACAGTGTTTGTACTTCGTGCGCTAACTCCTCCAAAACGGCTCAACCGATTTGATTGATTTGATGAAATTTTGTAGGTACGTTTTGGTAGGTTTTTATCTACTTTTTATATTGATTTTGATACTAGAAATAATTTATTGCCGGGTCAGCTAGTACTAATATAAATTTCATGTATGTCTAGATCTAGACTCTAGAATCTAAATGCGGATTTTAAAAGTTTTGAAGGATTATAAATTATTATGAAGTTAAAGACCTCAAATTCTAATCGTTATAATATTATTATCATAAAATACGGATAGCGTGGTGTCGCGTTTCTGATAATTAATAATTGTACCAATAGTAATTTGTGTACGGAATGGCAGTGCCCTACCGGCTACCATCCCTGTATGGTAAATGGTAATAATAACTCCCACACCGGTTTCGGTGACGGTGGCCGGTTTCATTGAAACCAGGCCAGGAACGCAGGAGTACTTTTATAGTGCCCAAGTGTTTGCGCAGTACACAAGAGCACTTTCTATTCCTTTACTCTCATAACCCAGTGGGACGGAAGACCGACACGACTGGCGAGAGATCAGGCGCAGGACCGACTTTTTACATGCCCATCCGACGCATGGATCATCTTACTTGTCAGACAATCAGGTGATCAGCCTGCATTGTCCTAACCAAACTTGGAAATAACATGTTTCTAACGCGAGAATCGAACCCACGACCACCGAGTCAAGAGCCACGCTCTAAACCACTGGACCACGGAGGCGTTAGAGTTAAGGAATGGTAGTGCCCTACCGGCTACCATACCTGGAGCACCTGTGGTAGTACCCCGATGGGGTGTCTAAGGTTAAGCTAGCATACCAATAATAATTAATTGCTCAAGCTCAAATTCTTTTAAAGAATTCAAAGAAGTTCTTTGATTTCTTTGCCTCTAGTATTGATGGTAATCGTTTACTTGAGTGAGTTGACTGTTTTGACCACGCGCCAAAACTACCTTGTAGACCTTCACAATTTGACGATTCACATATTTTCTATTTTACCTTTGTTTTCCTTTTCCTTGTCGTTAAGCGTGTTCCAATCTTCAAACAGTTCTTCGGCAACTTTTTTCCACACTTTCGATTTGTACGGCTTGTTCCCTCTGTCTCGACTGTCTCCTCTATACAATACTGGCCATTTCTCCACCTCTCTTATAATAGCTAGAGGATGTAGATCCTCTAGAATCTTCTGTTTTGTCACCATTATTCAAGCCTTTGCCGCGATAAAATAAAAATAAAAAGTGCAGTAGGCCAGTTCTTTGCCGCGACTCGCGAGTGATTTAAAAAAAAAGTAATGCAATTCAAATTTAGAACGCGTAAACGTCAGCACTGTTCCATAAACAAACACAAACTGTTCGACTATCGACGATTCACGACGCAAACATGGCCGCTTTCCCCATAACCCGGCAATTACGCGTAATCGACAGCGATTAGAATGCTGAATGACCTCTACCGTCTACGTAATCGCTTTTAATTGTCCATCGTGGCCCCAATAGGGAACGCGATCGATCGACCGAACAAAACGCCGCCAATGACGCACGAATCACTTCACACAAAACACTATTTACTAAGTTTATTTGCGTTTTGTACACTTTATTTATATTAACAAACGTGTATAATGAAGTTTATAAACTTATTATTCAACTAAATAAACCTTTAACAGCCTAGGTATTGGCAATTTATGTATTTTTGTTGCATATTTTACAAACTATGCGTAGCGCCGAGCGCGCAATACCGCGCCGTAGCGGTTAGTCACTGGCCCTACATTCCACTCGTCTGCGCTCGTGCATCCTCGGCTACGATCGCTCATGTTGTTGTGATTCGCCTCGTAAGCGATTATTACGAAAAGAGTACGAAATTCACCCTTATTTCTATAACAATAAGGTGTTAAAATAGCGAAGGTCTACAGCTATTGATGATTGATGGCTGCAAGATTAGTGATTAGTGATTACACAGAGTGAATTTTTAAAGTGGCCATGGTAGACGAAATCCTAATTCCTAAGGCTCTATAAAATATATATTGTATTTATTAATAATTATTAATATAATTTATAATACAGGAGATAGTTGAAAAGATAGGGCTCAGTTTTGAATAAATTTAAAATATTGCATAGGTACACCGTACAGGGCCTGATTAACCCTTAGGCTAATTAGGCTGCAGCCTAGGGCGCGAGGATCGGGGGGCCGCTGAAATCGTGTCTTCGCATGCACTTATCTAGATCATTGCATCTACCCTACATATTTCAACTAGACCGAGACGAAACATTAAAATTAAATGCGCTTGAGAGTCCCTGATTCTACCAAAAAAATTGGAAATTTTAAAAAGCGCGCGTACAACAAACACTGACTTGTTACTCGAATCGGTCGTATCGATTGTATCGTATTCTATTCTTTATCGTCTAGGTTGCATTGTTTAAATTCCCATACAAAATAATCTTCACGTATACGCGCGTTCCTGTGAGGCGAATTAAAGAAAACTCGCACTAGGCACTAAGCGCAGCTTGCCGCGCGCAATAAAACACATCAACGATGTGCGGGAATTCCCCGGTAGTAATGGGAATTAATGCTATTTTCAATTAATTTCATTAACATGCTAATTTTGATGTCACAGCATGCTAAGTATTATTGCTTTGCTATTTGCTAAAAACGCGTCATCGTGAATTATCGGTTCGCATCGCACCGCTCGCGTAGAGTATTATTTCGCATCGAGTGAAAAATACCAAATCATTAAGGTGACGCCGCGTTAAGGGGGCGACTAACCCAAAATTGTCGATTTTATAATTCATTTTTATACTTGAAGCCCCGAATTGTTTCATTTTCTAAACATAGATACTACATTATATTTCCAAGAATTTGATCTGAGCGAAAACACGATATCGAAAAACAACGTTAGTTTCGCTTGCAGATTGATCTGAAAACTTTTATAGGTAGTATAAACCATATTAAAATTTTCACACTACTACTCTACTCAGTTATGGTCAATGTGTGGAAGTAGATATGAGCGCCGATGGGTAAACGGCCGGCGGCGGCGCGCCGACTTTTTTTGGTCGGGGCGGCGCGGCGGCGCCGTCGCGCGTCGGCGGCGTTTCTCAAATGCCACTTTCATCTGTTTTTAGGGTTCCGTACCCAAAGGGTAAAAATGGGACCCTATTTTACTAACACTTCGATGTCTGTCCGTCTGTCTGTCTGTCTCCAGGCTGTAACTTAAAAACCGTTGTAGCAAGATTTCTGAAATTTTCACAGATTATGTATATCTATTGCCGCTATAACAAAAAATACTAAAAACAAAATAAATTAAATATCTACGGGGGGCTCCCATACAGCAAACGTGATTTTTTTTGCTAATTTTTGCTCGATATCAATATCGCCCAACTAGCACATTAGTGATAAAAACAGCCAACTTTGCATCTTTTAGCTGTACTCTATGCTCTGGCGCTTTAGGGATTCTGGAAGCAGTTTTTAGTTATACTAATGCATCAGTTACTCTTTATGTTTTTAAAAATTTTCTTAGACTTTCGACTGATTAAATTAAAATTATTAAAGATTTGAGCTTCTATGATGAAGACGTTCGCTTAAATAGGATTTTGATAAATTCAACACCCATGGGGATAAAATAAGGGATGATGGAGGATGTAAATGTATTATTTTGAACCTATCAGTACCTAATAGAACGAACAAATTAAGACGAACAAATAATTAAGATGGTCATAATATTGTCAAGTGCCTATCTGTTGCCAATATATTTTATGTCGGACAAAAAGGGCCAAAGTAGCGTTTGTTGTATGAGAGCCCCCTTAAATAGGTTTAATTAATTTTGTTTTGTTTTATTTTTTGCTTGATAGCATTAATTGTTGTTATAGCGGCAACAGAAATACATAATTTGTAAGAATTTCAAAAATTTTGCTAGCGAAGTCATTGCAATAGGGTCCCGTTTTTACCCTTTGTACAAGGAACGACAAAAATGGGAAAACTATCCACCTTTGCTATTATACTACGTCAACGTGGACGAAGTTGCGGGCAACAGCTAGTATAATATATTTATATTTTATAAGTAAGGGCCAACCCACACGTACCACAACCACACCACGTCGCAACGACAAAATGCTGTCAAGCAGTGGTTACGTGTGAATGGTGTCGCTGCAGCTTTTTGTAGTTGCGTTGTGGTACCGATAAAATGTCGACGTAGTTGCGTTGTCGCCAGTAGTTGCGATGTGGTTACGTACGAAAGTCAATGAAACGGAGGGGGGGGAAGAGCGCGGGCGGTGTGCACGCACTGTCATTGCATCGACGCAACGTTGTGGTTGCGATGTGGTCGGCAACTAGTTCGCTTGTGGTTGCAATGTGGTCGGTATCACACAAGTACACCACTTGTGTGTACAATAGTCTGCAGGTCATTTAAAATACGAAATATACGCCCGACCACGTGGTGTGGTTGTGGTTGTTGTGTGGTTGTGGTACGTGTGGGTAGGCTTCTATCCTTGGGTATCTTTTATATTGAAGGTATGACACAGGGTCATGGTAATTTTATCTAGTTTGGTTTTAAAAACGTCCACATTTTATTCTTCTAATGACGACGACAAAGGCGTAGCCATCGTCTACCATAATAACGAGTTCGTTCGTACTGATTCATTGAATCATTCCACTCGCTCGGCGCGCCGATGCCTTTTCGCGGCGGCGGCGGCGCTATGGAACTGGCGGCGGCGGCGCGACGCGCGGCGCGGCGCTCATATCTATGTGGAAGTCCGGCATACTTTTCTAAAATTAAAGTTTAACATAATTTATTGACTTGATATTCACTTTTTAAAGTAACTGTGTCATTGGAAATTATAGGCTATATATTAATTAGACCTATAATGACCTAAAAATAATCTTAATTGCAGTATTTTTTTATTAACGTGGTATTTTTTAAAAACTAGACGGACTTCCCTTACAGTTTGAGGTAAGTCCGTCTAGTAGCAATATAGCCCTAACTTGTGAAGTAATATGGATGGCAACAGTTTCTAGCAGAGCCGCAAAACGGCCATTCAAATATGTGTTTAAGGTGTCGGTAATAAGGTTCACATTTCAGAGAAAATTAAAATATAATTTTAAGGCAAGTCCGGCATATCGTAAGTCTAAGTGGTTGCAAACATTTTCATTAAAATTGTAGCGAATTTTTTGAAAAATTAAACACTAAGTATAAACAAAAATGTTTAAAACAAATTCAAAATTATAATAATTAGTGCCGGCAAAATCAATAACTTTGCTTCGTTATCATTTATGGGATAAGACATTTTTGAACATACTCCTCTACTTATAATTTTTATCAGCCCCTCTTGGACTTTTGATAGAATGTCCATTCCGAATTGAATGAGCCCAAAATCATAATTTTCGGTGGTGGAGGTCAGGTTTCGAGGGAAATGGCACTTGTGAACCAGGCTACATTAGTATGAAGTGAGTTGTTAACCAAGGCCACTTTAAATTTTGTTGGTTCAAACTTATTAAATCATTTTTTTTGCAAAAAACAATCAACATCTAGTAGATCTGGCATCTCTTAATGACGTGTATAAATCTGAAACGAATAATTATGGCATTACAAAAAAAAAGTTATTTTTACAAGTTTTTTTGTTTATGATAAATGGGGCAGACGAGGAAACGCATCCCCTGATAGTAAGTGAACTACCGTCGCCCTTGGACACCTGTATCACCAGGGGAGTCACAAGTGCGCTGCCGACTTTTTAAAAAGGAGTACGCTCTGTTCGTGCAGTAAAATTTGGGCAATACTATGATCTAGTAGACGTTATTTTTAATGCAAATTAACGATACATACATGTAGGTTTGAAAAGGTTGACAATATCTGATTCGAGGCAAGACCGGCATATGACGGCCTTTCCTTGTGCAAGCTAGACGGACTTCCCAATTATTGCAATTTTAGGTTAGACATATGTTGCAAGTGATAATAACAAAATTAAAGCGATATTAACGAATTGAACACCAGTAATAAGTAAAAGGATCACTAAATTACGTAATCCAAGAAACTCCAAAAACTCCTTCGTATTTCCACTTTTTTTTTTTTTTTGGCAGAGACTTACACTCTGACTGCGAGTACAAAACGGGAAAAAAATGGCAGAACGTTTTTTTTCGTAATAGGTAGTTAGTAGCGACATGTTTGTTTCTTAGGTCAAACTAACTCTGCAATATTGTTTTATCCACTGAGCCATATGAAACTAGTCGTTCAAATATGGAAGTTATTGCCGCTAGACGGACTTGCCTCCCAGACGGACTTCCACACCTACTACTTTTTAGGCCGTCCGTAACACACCTAGAGGGGGCGCGTCCTCATAATTAGCCTAGGGCGGTCCAGAACTCTTGATCAGTCGCTGCATAGGTATTAAGTATTTTTATTTTTTTTCTTTAAACAATTTTATAAAATAAGTACAAAATTCAACTTACCTAGCCGGGAATATTAATTAATTAGAGTTTAACCAAATAAATAAAAGAAAATAACTGTTGTTCCAATAATTAAGAAACACCACCAAACAGCTAAAATATTCTAGTTATGGACAATGTTAGGAAATAAAGACGTGTCATTTAACACAATATGATAATTAATTATCTTTTTATCTTTTTCTCATTTCTAATTATTCTTCTGTGGTAGGCCTCATGTAGACGCGACGTCCTAAAAGTGTTAACTTTGTTAATTGTTAACCTATTTAGAAATAAATATTATGATTTTGATTTTTGATTTTCTTCCTAAAGAATATTTCTTTTCACAAATAATAATATTTTGTACGTATACATACAGACTTCCCGAAATGGTAGGATAATAATATGAATTACGCAACCTTCAGCCAAAGATGGTGAGTCTCATTTTGGTTGAAAATAATCTTATTGTAACACTCGCACGATGTTTTGTACCTGCCTCGTAGCAACAGATGTCTTGCCTTTTAAAGATTTGTAAGTAATGATTTCGGACTTTTTATACAAAGAGCCAAATAAATCTTGTAAGTACTATCAGAGAAGTTGATTCCTAGGCAGATGGCGGACCTAAGTAATTTGGTCGCGTTATGTCAAACCCATCCGCAACTTAGTACTCACAGCTAACACTGAATTGACATAAGCCGACTAAATTACGTAGGTCCGTCAAATGTCAACTGCCTATGAATCAATTTCTTCGATGGTACATACTACATACATATTATATGAAAAATATTTGATTTCGTAAAACCTATAACTAAATTGGTATTTATAATTTAATGCTTTTAAATATTATATAAATTCTGAACGGTTTAAGTAGACTTTAACACCTCCATCGTGGGCATCGCAGACACAATAGATTTTCAATTGCTATGCGGCAGCCGGCTGCCGCTTGGGGATTGATGGGTTAAAGTTTAAACCGTTCAAAATTCAGAGTTATTTGAGTTTCTACGAAGGTTTGACTGTCCTCAGCCTTCAGACACAGCGGGAACCGCGCGTTTTGGACCGAGCGGTAATTAGCACTAAAGGTCAAGTGATCCTTGACAAGTTACAATAAAATTATTCTTGTCAGACGTAAAATTATCGCAAACACACTGTATATAAAGAAACTAAAAAAGTTCGTTGCTATAATATTTAAACAGGCGTTAAACATTTTCTTACTGGTGGATAATGAGTAATGACCAAAGCACTTGCAGCTAGCTGCAAATAAATTGTCTAAATCGACAACCCAAGACCTTCTAGGTGCAAATAGTACTTACATAATGCAGGAAAGAGCTAAGAAGAAGTTAAATATTTTCTTACTAAAACTAAGTTAGTTTACAACAAGTTAAGTAAGTTTTGTTTTACCTTAGAGTTTTACGCTTTTCTAGGTGACCTTAACCTCAGAAGTCACAAGTTATGGTATAAAATAACCTATGTCTTTTGACTCAAAACTGTTAGTACGTTAAACCGAACATACAAACTTTATACTATAGCTTTATAACATTTTGATATAGGAAAGTGTTTAAATATGTATTATGTATTAATATGTTGACAACTAGGTAACGCCCGCGATCTGCTGCGCCTAAAATTCCGAATTTAGTGCCTGTCCAAATGAGGCGTTTTACGCGCGTACCCGAGATACTAGAGCTACTGTATATATCGCGTCCAGATGCCTACGCGCGTTTTCTTACTCGCGCGTAAAACGCTTGCAATGAGCGGGACTCTCGAGTCTCGACTCTCGACTCTCCCGTAAAACGCGCGAGCGACGCGCGTGTCGAGATACTTGGGTCCCATTGCAGCGTCCAGAACTACGCGCGAGTCCGTGGCGAATGGACCTATTTGATTGGAGCGTGATAACTTCGAGTCCATGTTTGTAGCGTAAAAACGCGCGTAAAACGCGGTATCTGGACGCAATAGAAATTGAAACGCGCGTATGGTTTTCGCGCGTAAAACGCCTCATCTAGACAGGCTCTATGTTATCGCGCAGGAACAGTACATTTTTCCGGGATAAAAAGTATCCTGTGACCTTTCCCGGTACTTAAAGTATCTGCATACCAAACACTTTGATAAAATCGTTAAAATTAAATATGAACGGCCTAGTCAATCAACAATCTGCTACATATTAACTATTCGACAGCGAGTTTTAGGTACTCTAATTACTAAGTACACTACCTCGTCAGCCGTGGAAGACCTCGGCCCGAGGTCGTCAAGTGATTTGCTTACTGACCGCTGTGTCGAGGGTCTTATCGTCTTCATTTATATTATAAAGTATTTTGCCGGTCTGTGCGGCTCCGCCATAATTCCGCGGGAATTACTGTACCTACATTTTCCTGCAAAAAATATTGTCTTTGTCCCACACCGTGGCAGGGCCGGATTTATATTTTTTATCAATATATAAGCCACTTTAATTTTGCCGCCCCTATGTACGAACTCTGCCGCCCCCCCTAGGACGCCATAGGACGCTGCCGCCCATAGGCCATGGCCTATGCTGCCTATACATAAATTCAGAGCTGCACTGCACTGTGGTCTACTATTTTGCAATGATCTATTTTGTATATTATATTAAGTATGTATATCTGTGCCAAATTAAAAAATTATACATTTAGATAACAAACAGATACTTTGGTCTTTATAGTATAGTATTGGTATTTAGTATAGATCAGCCATTCTCAAAGTGGGATCCGCGGGGTGCCCTAGGGCTCCACAAAGTCCTTATAGGGGCTCCGCGAGTTATACTTACATAAATTGATTTTAAAAATATCATCGTATGATAATATGACATGCTGTATGGACTATGGAGACAATTAATTCAAAGATAAAACTTTTTTTTAGGGGTGCGTCAAAAATGTTACTTCTTATCACCTTCTTATCAAGGGTTCTGCCACCAAAAATTTGTTGGCAGTTAGTTAGTTTGAGTACCGCTGGTATAGATATTTGTTTATTATTTAGATACTTTATAGGTACTTTATATTTTTGGTATATCGTCGTGCTTGCAGTGAGCTGTGAGTAGGTAAGCGTATCAAACATTACAATAATTAGTGTCAGGTTCACATTTTAGTATGTATGCCAATTTTGGCGTTTGGTGCTAATGCCTTACTTTAAACTTTAAAGTTCTTATACAATTGTTTGACTTGCTACGATCGTTCTACTGAAACTTGGCTTTGTTCGTAGTCGTAGTGGAGTGTGGACTAATAAAGGTATTGATCGAAAGGCCAACAGCCTACAGGTTGTAATCCGAAGTCCGAACTATAGGTAGGTACTAGGTTGGCGCGTAAAAGTCTATCAAATACGAATTAGTAGGGTAGAGTAGAGAGAAGGATGTAGTCCTACAGTTGTATTGTATCACGGTTGTAAAAAATTATATTTTTACCGTAGTTGTATGAAGAAAGTTTGTTTTTTTTACTGATAAAAAACTTCAGGTTCTGCTGTATATTTTTTAATATTTTTTAGAGATTGGAGATTATTATTGGTGCAAGCAAGCAAAAAGTTTAAAAAGGCTATGATTGACGTGTGCATTGTGCAGTGTGCAGTATGTGGCGAATTGCATTTTGCGTAGACTTTAATCAATTGTAGATTGATAGTAATACGCGTTATTCGCCACGCCGAAACCCTCTGCATAACAAAATAATAGCAATAGGAAATAGCACAGTAAAATAAGCTTTAATAATTACCAAATTAAAAGAATAGTAAAAAAACTAAAAGTTAATTAAAATGTTCACAGTTCTTTGAAATCTCGAAGACAGGGTTCAAGTTTGGAATCAGATTTCATATTATTTCGAACTTCAAAAGACTTGGAATTCAGTTCAGAAACGAGACCAAGTAGCCAGGGTTGCCAGGTTCGAAGTTTCTCCCAAGTTGTGGCAATGACGTACTGCGTATTGTTTGATCCCTTTACTCGAATTTATTTGTAGTAAGACAACACTTACGTTTCAAATATTTCATAATCTTAACAATAATGGATGCCAAATTACTAGGTATCTATTCCTATAAATAAAAATGAATTTTTAATTTTGTGTCTCGCAAAAATTCGAGAACGGTAAGCTAATTTTAGCCTCAATATATTCGTGAAAGTCCAGGGAAGGTTTATATTAGGTGTATTTAGGAGGAAAGTGATACGAAGTTTACCGGATCACCTAGTATTTTAATTACATATTATTATTACCTAAATTAAAATTTTTGTTCTCAAAAGTCAAAAGTTTATGATTGTACACAGCTGTTGTTAGTCTATCCATTGACTGGCCTATAATCTAATCAGATTTCGTTAATTTATCTCGAAGATTCTAACTCCCTTTTTTATAAACTTTCAGTCAGTTGGCACTTGGCATAAAGATCTTGTCAGAGTTAAAAAACCAAAACCCAAAGCAAACGATTTGTGCAACAGCTGCGGTACCTTGCTTTCAGGGGTAATATTTTCAGGAGAACTAGCAAGTAGCAACACCGATTTCAAACTTCAGTTCAGCTCGCTGCTCGGCCGCTCGCGCGCGCCGCACGCGTGCCTACGTTAGAGCCCACTGGGTTGAGCGAGGCAAAAATAAATAATCCGTGTAAAAAATCCCACAGGGAGAATAACACGCAGTGAAAATTCCGTAAAACGAATCTCAAAAGTGTCTTGTGCAGCTAGCAACAAGTTAGTATCGATTTCATATGTTTTAAGACCTATTTTTCATTGATTTTGACGGAATGAAGAGAAAAGTAGGGTAAACTCTGAAAATCTGTGAGCCATAAACAAGCATATAAAACTGTTGTTTTTTTATTGGGACTGCAAGTTTTCCATGATGTTTTTAAATTGGTAATTGGTTGAATGATCAATGAAACATCTGCATCAATCTCCGCAAGTTGCATCGAAAAACAATTGTGTCACATCAACTTCAAATTGTTTTGTCTACTTTATAATAATTTCCACTGACGTTTCACTGCAAACAAGTTCTCGTGGACACTCTATTTTCTTTGATTATTATTTTAGAAAGAAAACAATCGCAACAATTATTTACTGTACATGCAGCCACCAAACGTACAAGTTACAACCAAGTAATTATTTGCCTGATAATGCCTGATATTTAAGTAAAAGCCTTTTGTCGCCAAAATTCTGAACTCACAAGTTCAGAGATCAGAGGACAAGTAATTGGCTTTAACAATTATTTCGACAGAAGCCAGAATCAGATGCGTTACTACCGCACTCAAACTGTCGCACTCAGAGACATTAATTAATGATGATTAAACGTCAATTTAATGAATGACAGATAATCTAAGGGGCAAAATCTTCATTTAATTACAATAATTAAGTAATATTCGTCGCGGCAGTTAAGAGTCGCACAAAATATCCAATGATTCCACTGTCATTTGATGAAGATTTTGACATAATATTATTATTTATTTTCTGTCAAACTAATCATTAAATTGAAGTTAAGTATTCATTTAATTCAATAGTACCACTAATTTGTAACACTTTGGCATTTGCTTTCGAAATTTTCCATGTACTTTAACATAAAAATGACCTATTTATAAATAAGAAAATTGCTTGGATTGAATCGGGATTCTACGTAAGAAATATTTTCTCTCATCACAAAACTTCCCATTTGCATTAGCAGTATTTTAAAAAAAATATATATATATATGTATTATTAAATCAACCACGAAGTTTGAATTGCGTTGCCAGAACAAACACAGCTTGTATTGAAGTTTTTTAATTTAAAATATGCACTGGGTCTCAATTCTTGTAGTCGAAACTTGACGTGTGCGAGAATCGGACATTTGAGTGCTTTGTCGTAATAATATTGCAATTTTACTAAGTAGTATTTTCGAAATCAAAGTTAGATGTAAAAAATTAATGAATGTATGATTGTAGCCGCCTAGCCGCTCATTCACGCGTACGCATAATAATACATCGAAACATCGCCTCTATCGAAAAACAATAATAATATTATAATACACTCAGCAATCTGGACTTAAAATGCGAACAATCGAAACATGGCCACACTGCCACAGAATACATATTAGTACAAGCACGATTTCTGATCCGGATCATTATCCCAGCTTCGCGAGGTAGCAGTGGTTTTCAAACATTTTTGGTGGCGGTACCCTTTTAAGAAGTTACGTTTTTGACGGACCCCCCAAAAGAAAATGCACGCTGCATGTTCGATGTCATTTTTAATAAAAACAAATGCAACTCGCTAATCCCTAGGCGTTTGCGGAGCCCTGGGAATCCGCGGAGCACACTTTGAGAATGGCTGATGATCGTAGCAAAATTACCAGAATGCCGATTGCAAATACAATAGAAATATTTTTATACTGCCGATCAATACTGCTACAAAAGTGCTCGAGTGAACGGTATCATGGCAGTTCATTAAAAGCATGCGATATATGCGATAACGGAAAATTGTATTTCAAGATTCAACCATAATGCTAAGTACTCACATACGGTATTACTCGATAGTTTTACTCCTAATCGAGTAAAAATTATCGTGTGGACCCCAAAACTCACGGCTCGAAGGGTCGCATTGAGCCGGCTCGCTGGAATTAAATAAACCTAATTTCCTTTGAACTTACAGTAGCCCTAGCACGGCGCGGCGACCAGTAGAAATGCGAAAGTATAGACAAACTGTGGACATAAACTTAAGGTGCCGTTCCGATCTTTACCGCGGCTAATCGCGACCGACAAAAATTCAATTAAAATACCACTTTATGACAGACTATAGTATAATATGTCATAAAGTAGAATATTATTTGAATTTTTAGGACTATAGTCTGTCATAAAGTGGCATTTTAATTGAATTTTTCGGAACGAAAAAAGATCGGAACGGCACCTTAAGTTTATCTCCACAGTTTGTCTATACTTTCGCATTTCCACTGGTCGCCGTGCTAGGGCTACTGGACGCGAGTCGAGCTTTAGTCAAGCGTGTGAGTTTTGCGGTCCATAAGATAATTTTAACTCGATTTGGAGTAAAACTATCGAGTAATGCGGACGAAAGCCCGAGCCGTGGTTTCTACTCTACGTGATTGCTCGATCGGGTAAAACCGTATGTGAGTACTTAGCTTTAGTGTTCATTAGATAATTCTGTGCCCTGATTCTATTACGCTTCCTTCTGTTTTCCGTTTTTTATCAAACAACAAATTCGTAAGACACTTTGAGATACGGGAAAGGACATAGAATAGTTTAATCTTGGAAAAATGTACGGTGCCAACAGAGTTGCGGCCTGCGGGGGTTATCTTGCAAGGAAAGGCTTTATCAGTCATCACTCATAACTCATCACTCATCACTCATCATATTGGTAGTTTCTTTAGATCTGTTTAGTAAAAGTTGCGTGGGAGACATACATCCATCCTCACAGACTTTCAATTTTGAAATAGCCGCGTCACGCCCGCACTAATATCTTACCGGTCCACAGTGTGATAAAAACCTCGATTTTGTTTCACCGCGTTTTTCTTTCAAAATACTATAGTTGATAGCTATATAAACATTAGAGTAAAACTCCTAGATCGATATTCTTTGTAGTTTTTATTTTAAAGAGTGTCAAAGTTGTCCTTTTTCCGGGTCATACATTTGCATAAAAAATTAATAAAAAAAAACTAATCAAGTAACATTAATTTTTTTTATACCAATTGAATAAGCACTTAATACTTTACTTTTTCTCCAAATATGGTTAACCTACTGTGATCAAGTAGGGAGATATTAATTTATTTATTAATTTTAGTTTTTCATTTTTAATTTCGCGATTAGATCGAATTAGAAAAAGTTTTAAGCATGAAACGATAGTGTGAGTAATCTTTTATCAATATTATTAAAAATCACACTCTAATAACCTCTGTGTCAGTCTTTGACACTCTTTAAAATAAAAACTACAAAGAATATCGATCTCGGAGTTTTACTGTAATGTTTATATAGCTATCAACTATAGTATTTTGAAAGAAAAACGAGGTGAAACAAAATCGAGGTTTTTATCACACTGTGCGGTCTTATCGACACCGTGAAATCTGGACAAGGTCGTCTCCACGGTAAAAGCAAATTTAATGCCGTGATAAAGTTATTAAAATACGCCATTATACTGAAACCAAAGCAACAGGATTGCACACTTTTGACGTTTATAAGAAAACTTGATGAGTGACAGTTTTCCACCTTGCGTTTTTCGCGTAACTTTCTGCCGCGCACTGTAAAAGTCTGGAACGAAATGCCGGCAGCCATAATATTATATAAGAAGTCAATGTCGGCAGCATTATTTCCGGACGGCGGACCTATACGCCTAGCAAACCTTCAAGAAGAGAGCGTATTCCCTCTTAAAAGGCCGGCAACGCAACTGCAGCTCTTCTGATGTTGCGAATGTCCATTGGCGACGGTAGTTGCTTTCCATCAGGTGACCCGTTTGCTCGTTTGATTAGTATTTAAAAAAAAAAAACGCTCGCAATCATTTGCGCTGAAATTCCTTTACGAACTGTACATTTTCCGGGATAAACAATATCCTATGTCCTTCCCCGGGACTCAAGGTATGTCCATAGTCCATACCTTTCGGCAAAATCGGTTTAGCGGTTTGGACGTGAAGAGGTAACAGACAGACACCCTTTCGCATTTATAATATTAGTATGGAATATGGATATTAGTAAGCACTATGGATGTATCGCATCGCTTCGTTGCAATGTGAATTTGATCTTTATAGTTTTTACTCAAAACTTATTTTCATAATATCTCCCGAAGTGACTCATATGAAGTGAGGAATCCTAAGTTTACGGGATGCATGATTCAGACCACCACATGTGCTGAAGCCAGTCACAAAGACACGTTGTATTAATTATTATACTGAGGGAAACCCAACGCGGGTAGCCGACTATATTAGACTAGATGTTCCGCACGGCTTCGCCCGCGTAAATTAGGAATTTCACGTAAACCGTACATTTTTCCCCAAAAAATAGCCTATGTCCCTTCACGTGGTCTATTCTTCATGTGTGCCAAAAAGCATAAAAATTGCTCCAGTAGTTCTTAAGATAATAAACAATCTATACTCTATAATATCTATACTAATAATATTATAAAGCGGAAGAGTTTGTTAGTTTGTTTGTTTGTTTGTTTGAACGCGCTAATCTCAGGCACTACTGGTCCGATTTGAAAAATTATTTCAGTGTTAGATATCCCATTTATCGAGGAAAGCTATAGGCTATATTTTATCACGCTAAGACTAATAGGAAAGAAGAAATAGAAGAAAATGTGGAAAAAACGGGGGAAATTATTTGAAAGGGCTTATCTCACGAACTACTAGAGCAATTTTTCTGTTATTTGGGTCAGATAAGAAGTAGACCACGTGAAGGATCATAGGCTATTTTTTGTAGACTGATTTGTCTGTGAAATATCTAATTTACGCGGGTGAAGCCGCGCGGAACGTCTAGTTTCATATAATTTTCCCCGTTTTTTCACATTTTACTCTCTTTCTTCGCTCCTATTAGTCGTAGCGTGATAAAATATAGCCAATAGCCTTCCTCGATAAATGAGCTATCTAACACTGAAAGAATTTTTTAAATCGGACCAGTAGTTCCTGAGATTAGCACGTTCAAACAAACAAACAAACTCTTCCGCTTTATAATATTAAGTATAGAATGTCTCTGAGTGCAGCTGTTAGAAATTAGAATAATTATTGTATTGTCTACTAGCTGACCTGGCAAAACACATTTTACGAAAAAAATAGTTCCAACAAAAATGTAGAAAAATCCGTAATGAGACATAACCTTGTTCTTTTATTTTGTAAGTCATATTCACACATAATTCACTACATGATTCACTGCTTTCTTAACGCGAGTAGCCTGTCTTTAGATTACGTAATGTGAGCACTTCCCATCAGCTGCTAATCAATCCAAGATGGCCGCTAACCATGTTGTTCCGGTGGTACTGGCCTGTTTTGACTTAATTTAGCTCCGCCGTTATACGGAGAGGCCGATTGGCTGGACTGGGCCAGGCCGACCTGACCAGGAGACCGAAACGGCGCATTGAAATCTTCGAATCTGACCGAAAGCCGGTCGAAGTTTTGAAATGACCTTATTCCGAAGTTACATCGGACTTTCTATCGTAGTCACGTGAAAAGCTTCCGAGGCACGTGACTAACTTCCAAGGCACATGACAAACTTCGATCGAAAGTATTTCAGAGTAGGAAACGGCCCGAATCCCGATCATTCGGCCGAAACATTGGATTTTGCACTTTGGAGTAGAGCTCCTGATTCGTTTAGGACATTTAGTGTGAGTGTTCATTAGTCTAGTGTCCGGTCAGGCCAGCCAGTGTCTGTCCAATAGAAAATTTGGTTTGGAGATTCTTTGGGTCTTGTGAAGAATTTGCAGTTCTTGTGCGATATTCCGGTTAAATTTAGTAACTTTTATTATGACTGTTTTTAACAGAATTTGTTATTTTTACTGCCATTCACAGTTCACCACAACAAATATTTAATAAATTAATACGATAATATACCTAATGGCTAATACGCATATCTGATTAATATTTAGGTAGTGGGGAGTAGGGAACTAGGGACAATACAGAAAGTTCCTAATAGCGCGCCCAAGAGCACACATCCTCAACAGTCAACATCTTCAAATACCATCAAAATATTTTAAGATTCTTTGAATACACGAAAAGATGTCATCAAAGTAGAGCACCTATTTATAGATGACCTAGACGCTAGATATGCGAGGGGTGAGAAAATGGACTACATCTTAAAATTGTTATGCATCGACACGGATAGGTCGACTAGAGTAGTTTTTTTTTATGCCCCTTGTCGACTAGAGTAGTTGGAGAACGGGCGTCATATTATCTATAAATAACTAGACATTCCGCGCGGCTTCGCCCTCATAAATCAGATATTTCACAGACAAATCAGTCTACGAAAAATAGCCTATGATCCTTCACGTGGTCTACTTCTTATCTGACCCAAATAACAGAAAAATTGCTCTAGTAGTTCGTGAGATAAGCCCTTTCAAATAATTTCCCCCGTTTTTTCCACATTTTCTTCTATTTCTTCGCTCCTATTAGTCTTAGTGTGTTAAAATATAGCCTATAGCCTTCCTCGATAAATGGGCTATCTAACACTGGAAGAATTTTTCAAATCGGACCAGTAGTTCCTGAGATTAGCGCGTTCAAATAAGCCCTTTCAAATAATTTCCCCCCGTTTTTTCCACATTTTCCTCTATTTCTTCGCTCCTATTAGTCTTAGCGTGATAAAATATAGCCTATAGCCTTCATCGATAAATGGACTATCTAACACTGAAAGAATTTTTCAAATCGGACCAGTAGTTCCTGAGATTAGCGCGTTCAAACAAACAAACAAACTAACAAACTCTTCCGCTTTATAATATTAGTATAGATTTATGCTGAAGTAAGTAGGTTATGTAAATAAACAAAGAATATTATGGCGCATTGCGTATTCTTCATTTAGAATGCGTCTAAAATGTTACCTTATGAGTTATGTCATAACTTTTATGCTGACGAGGTAAGGATCAGTCTCGAAGAAAACCAGAAGAAAAATAACTGAACGGATTGTATAGGCTTATAATAAAATCCATACTAACATTATAAAGGATGAAGTCGGTAACCAACAATTTGAAAATCGTTTCGTTGCATAAATGGAGGCTTTCGAAATAAAAAAATGTGGATTTTATGTATAGCTAGAATCTACGTAGCCCTAGCACGGCGACCAGTAGAAATGCGAAAGTATAGATAAACTGTGGACATAAACTTAAGGTGCCGTTCCGATCTTTACCGCGGCTAATCGCGATCGACAAAAATTCAATTAAAATGCCACTTTATGACAGACTATAGTATATGTCATAAAGTAGAATATTATTTGAATTTTTAGGACTATAGTCTGTCATAAAGTGGCATTGTAATTGAATTTTTGGAACGAAAAAAGATCGGAACGGCACCTTAAATTTATCTCCACAGTTTGTGACTATTATAGTCTGTCATAAAGTGGCATTGTAATTGAATTTTTCGGAACGAAATAGATCGGAACGGCCCCTTAAGTTTATCTCCACAGCTTGTGACTATAGTCTGTCATAAAGTGACATTGTAATAGAATTTTTCGGAACGAAAAAAGATCGGAACGGCACCTTAAGTTTATCTCCACAGTTTGTGACTATAGTCGGTCATAAAGTAGCATTTTAATTGAATTTTCGGAACGAAAAATGATCGGAACGGCACCTTAAGTTTATGTCCACAGTTTGTGACTATAGTCGGTCATAAAGTGGCATTTTAATTGAATTTTTCGGAACGAAAAAAGATCGGAACGGCACCTTAAGTTTATCTCCACAGTTTGTGACTATAGTCGGTCATAAAGTAGCATTTTAATTGAATTTTCGGAACGAAAAAAACCGGCCAAGTGCGAGTCGGACTCGCGCACCGAGGGTTCCGTACAAACCTGCAAGGTTTACAAAGTTTGATTTTGTTACAGCTTAAAGGTATTATAGACCTGAGTATTTGGTATGAATTTCAATTTAATACCTACGCGTTTATGAGGAAATGGGTAGTAAGTTTAAAATTATTAAAAAAATATATATTATGTGATGTAACTAAAAATTTATGGTTTTCGTAATTTTTCCTTTATCTATGCTATAAGACGTTGCTTCGTACCAAATTTCAAGATTCTGAGTTCACGGGAAGCACCCTGTAGGTTTTGATTCCCTTGCAAGTGTCGAAAATTTGCGGCATAAACGGCTGTATCTTTTGATTGCGTTGGCTTAGAAGTTTGATTTTTTCACAGCTTCAAGGGACAGTAGACCTGAGTAATTGATATAAATTTCAGCTTCATACCTCCACGCGTTCCTGAGAAAAAGGGTCTTGACAGACGGACGGACGGACAGACGGACAACAAAGTGATCCTATAAGGGTTCCGTTTTTTCCTTTTGAGGTACGGAACCCTAAAAAGATCGGAACGGCACCTTAAGTTTATGTCCACAGTTTGTGACTATAGTCTGTCATAAAGTGACATTGTAATAGAATTTTTCGGAACGAAAAAAGATCGGAACGGCACCTTAAGTTTATGTCCACAGTTTGTGACTATAGTCTGTCATAAAGTGACATTGTAATAGAATTTTTCGGAACGAAAAAAGATCGGGACGGCACCTTAAGTTTATGTCCACAGTTTGTCTATACTTTTGCATTTCCACTGGTCGCCGTGCTAGAGCTACTGGTGTAACAATACTAAGTGATAATAATTTAGGGTGTGTACGTGTTCCATGTAGAGAGTTCACTGAGAAAGTAGCAGCGCTGAAAGACCAAATTTTTTTTTGTGATTTGTATGGGCAAGTGACCCAGCGTCATGAGTTTCCCCATAGAAAAGTGAAAAAAAAATGTTTTTTCAGCACTGCCACTTTTACAGTGAACTATACAGGGTACCCACACACTCTGAAATATTATCACTAGTTTTGTTACACCTTGTAGAATCAAGATGATGATAAGTCGATAGATGGTCAGTTAGTAAGTTACGTTTGTTCAAATTATAACGAAAAAATTTAGTAATTGCTCTTATCACTTATGTTATTAAAATATAGCACTTATCCACTTCATCCACTTACATCTTTAAATGCGAAGTGGTTTTTGTCCGTCTGTCTGTTACCTCTTTTGCGCTCAAACCGCTGCACGCTGGAACGATTTTGATGTGTATATTTTAAGAAATTTCATTCTAAATATCCTTTTCCATATGATCGTTTACATTTTGGCTTGCACTGTGCATAATAATATTAAGTTATTATCCGTCGCGTCGGTCTGTCCGTAGGGCGTAGACATGTGAGGAAGTGAGGTCAGGTGAAGGCCCCTATCTGCCATCTCGGGCACAATTCACTAACTAGGGCTGCCGACATTTAGTTATACTTAGTTTAACGGCCCAACTTAGAGACGTTTAACGGTTTCTTAATTTTAATTTAATGAAGAGTTTGACAGAAAACTTGAGTTTGACTCAACTTGTTACTTGAGTCAAAGTCAAACTTTATACATTTTCTTTATTAAAGTTTAATCATCAATGTCAAGAAGACCATTTTAATGTTTTAAAGTTTAAACACTCAAAAATAATATCGAAAATCTCTTGCTTTTGTTTTTATTTGTACGATATGTATGAGTTTCGACATGACATGGTACTTGTGAATTGCGATGCGAACTATTAAAACTATCAATTGCAATTTGACTAAGGACCTAGGTATATAGGGTATAAAGACAAATTGCAATTATTTTTTTCGGAATCAAAAGTATCCTATGTCCTTTTCTAAATGTAATATTTCATCTTAGATATCGGTTAAACGGTTTAAGCGTGAAAAGGTGACAGACAGACACTTGCACGTTAAAAATATTAGTACGGTATGGATTTCTCTCATACGAGAAAAAAAATAAAAAACTTTCCACGAACAACCCTGATTGGGCGCCATGACACGTTAAAATAACCTCTGACTCACTACACTACTTAAGTTTACCGCAAAATGAATTTGAAGTCTCGTATCCAAGGATAAGGATTAATTTTGTTTGTCGTTCAATCAGGAGTCAGGACTCAATATTATGGTTACCGCTACAGGATTATGGTCTCTCCGCTTAGAACATAAGGTTTAATATCCTATGGCCGTCCACTAGGGCTACTAAGTTATTTAATGCCCTTAAGACATGTAGACTAAGGGACACTCGTAAAATATACGAGTAAACAAGAACATTTGCCAAAATACCCTACAAGAGTATAAAATTAGATCCATAAATATGTACGGCCGGAGGAAACGTACTATCAGAGAAGTTGATTCATAAGCAGATGGCGGACCTATGTAATTTGGTCGTTTTATGAATAAATGAATTAAACCCAGTCGGTTGAATTGACATAATTCGACCAAATGACGTACGTGCGTCAACTGCATAATATGAAATATGAATCAATTTATTCGATGGTACATAATATTCATTTCAGCCACTTCAAAAACCTTAGCAGTTTCTGAAATGGCTCCTTTTATCTGGACAGATCCAAAAGAGGGAAGGATCTAATTCTAAAGATTTTTCTATCCGTATAGGATAAGAAATCTCACCAGAAGTAGGACTAGAGAAGACTAAGTATTCTATCTATTTATAAATAAAGTATATATGAATTTTAAATTTTGTTATTCTTGCTAAAACCCGAGGACGGTGAACCAATTTGGCTAATTTTACTTTTGAATTATTCATGGAAGTCCAGGGAAGGTTTATATTAGGAAGAAATTGATACGAAGTTCACGGTCATCTAGTAAATTATATACCCCGGATTCACGAACTATGTTTACATTCTGTACCGACTACCTAGAGGGGGGTAGAAGCCATACATGGTACACTGTAGTCCCCACAGGGCCACAGGATTAGCTAGAGATAATCTCAGAATATTCAGTTATTTAACATTTTCAATGTTTACTGGATTACGGCAAAAGTTGCCAAATTATTTCCGTCGTCCGTGGTCCTTCCCCTTTATTTTTTAACCGACTTCAATAAAGGAGGAAGTTCAATTTTTTTTTTATAGTGGTATATTTTTTTTCTCCCCTCCGGCACAAAATACATATTAGTAACAACCTACGGGCGGAAAACGTCAACTTTCGTCCCGCTGCGCTTACCGATGTTGCCGTTTTCCGCTACCGTCGAGGAGAAAAATAGTATACGCACCGTGGACAGTAAATAAGAAAGCCTCAGATCACAATAATATTATATTTGTTGACATACTGAGACATTTCTTATTTTCCAGCCCTAGGTGTGTAATTGTACCCTCGAAGAAGATCCATGGCGTAAACCCTTCAAATGGGTGCGCCAAAAACTGCGACCTATTGGCCCCCCAATAACGCAGACCATCGAACCGGAGCTCCGAAACAGAATATTGTCGGCCCTGTTTCCATCTGGGGCTGAGTGGGCGCAAGTATCGGCACCACTAATAGAGGAATCCGAGCCTGAGGGAGAGCAGGAAGTACCAACCGTAACGTCGGCTGAGCTAGCATCGGCGGTGCTTAGAATGGGTCGTAAAAATACGGCCCCTGGTCTTGACGGCGTGCCAGGCCGTGCTTGGGTCCTGGTGATGAAGCAGCTAGAGTCGAGGGTACTTACCGTTTTGACCAGTTGCCTGGTCCAGGGCCGAGTACCCCGGTTATGGAGGACTGTGAATTGGTCCTTCTTAAAAAGAACGGGCGTCCCGAAGACCAACCGTCCGCGTACCGACCCATTGTCTTGTAAGACGAGATCTGCAAGATTTTGGAGCGAGTTCTTGTGTCGCGCCTCGTACAACATCTGGAGGGCGTTGGACCGAACCTGAGCGATAATCAGTTCGGTTTTCGCCAGGGCCGGTCTACGCTAGGGGCGGTTGCTCGTCTAAGGGACATAACGGAGGAGCCAAGGTGGTGTAGTGTTAGTTGTGTCTTTAGATATCTCTAACGCTTTCAACTCCCTGCCCTGGCCCACAGTAAAAGACGGCCTACGACACCACGGCGCTCCGAGGTACCTGCGGAACACAATTAACAGTTACCTCTCGGAGCGATCAGTGCAGTTCCCGACTCAGGAGGGTTGGGATGAGCAAGAAGTGGAGTGTGGCGTTCCGCAGGGTTCGGCTCTCGGTCCGACTCTGTGGAACATTGGTTATGACCCTGTGTTGAGAAGTATCAACCTCAGCGGCGCAGAAATAGTCGGCTACGCTGATGACACGGCTGTCGTGTGTCGTGGAAAAACCTACCGCGAGGTGGTGTTACGTGCGACCGCGGCTGTGGCGCAAGTGGTCCCTCGGATCCGAGCACTCGGCCTTACGGTAGCCCTGGAAAAATCCGAAGCCCTGTGTTTTCATAGGCCGAGGAATGTGCCACCACCGGATTTGGCTGTGGTTGTGAGTGGGACTTCAATAAAAGTCACGCCCACACTTACCTATTTGGGACTTGTCCTCGACGGTCGATGGTCCTTCAAGGAGCATTTTCGTCGGCTCTTTGAAAGAACCACCAGGTCCGCGGGGGCCTCGCTGCTCCCGAATCTCGGGGGCCCAAACTTAGCATGTCGGTGTCTGTACATGGGTTTTGTTCGTTCCATGTCCATGTATGGCGTATATGTAATTGATTGTACTGTTTTTGGTGGAAATTCATGTTGAACACTAATAAAACACAATTTTTCGTGCACTTTTTCACTATATTAAGAAATTATTATAAATTTTAACAAATTACACGACCGGTTTCGAAATAAATAGGATTTATTTCGAAATTGATCGTGTAATTTGTCTTAATATAGTGGAAAAAGTGTACGAAAAATTGTGTTTTATTAGTGTTCCATGTATGACGCGCCGATTTGGGCTGGGAGACTGTCGACCAGCAACAGGCTCGTTCTGGGACGACTTCAGCGAGTGATGGCGACGCGGGCGGCGCGGTGCGCGGGTACCGCACCATCTCCCGAGATGCGGCTTGCCTACTCGCTGGTAGCGTCCCATGGGACATTGACGCAAGGGCCCTTGCCGATGTTTATTGGCGTTGCGCAGCGGTCCGCGAGGGTGGCAGCAACCCCCTACCGGACGCCGTGCGTCGGTGGAGGGCTGAGTCTAGTGAGAGGTCGTTAGACCTCTGGGCGGAGCGGTTACAAGAACCGCTGGTAAGCGTCGCCCTGATAGAGGCATTCCGGCCACTATTTAAAGAGTGGGTAAACCGGAAACACGGAGCTCTCTCCTTCCATCTGACGCAGATGCTCACCGGGCACGGCTGCTTCGGTCAGTATTTGTGTCAGATAGCTAGGAGAGAAAGTAACACAAGGTGTCATCATTGCCTTGACGAAAGGGACACGGCCGAGCATACAATGACGACGTGCCCTTCCTGGACGGAGCCTTACGGCCGTCATTGGAATGGACCTCTCGCTGCCAGCGATAATCCGGGTAATGCTGAGCAGTGAGATCGCATGGCAGGCAGTAAATGACTTTGCCCAGGAAGTCATCACCGCAAAAGAGGAGGCTGAGCGCAGGAGAGAACGGGAGGCGCTCGACCCTTTGAGACGGCCGAGGAGAAGACGCACGCGACGGAGTGGCCGCGGCGACTTACATTAGCCGGGTACTCGGGGCGGTTGTGTGGGGACACCGCCGCCCAGTGCACCGAGTCCTAGAGAGATAGCCGTGATGCGTGTTCCTGCGCATCGCGGCCCCCCGAGTAGCGGGGTGGTGTCGGGTCTGCAAAATGTAGATGATCGCTGGTAGAGTTGCGGTAGGTTCTATCGTACCCGCAACTCTGCCTTAAGCGAGGAGTGGAGCACCATGGGGTTTTAGTGGGTAGACTACGCAGGAGTCCCACATACCCCGGCCGATATCCCCAATCTGCCGGGGATGCGTAAAGCATTTCCCCATGTAAAAAAAAAAGGTGCGTAATTGTACTATTCCAACTCTTCCTAACTTACTTTCTGTGTTCACAAACGCGTTTTTTAGGATGGATTTTCCATACCAGTAATATCATAAATACGCAAATGTGTCTGTTCGTCTGACTCCTAACGCTTAAACCTTGATTATTCATTCCTTGAGTACCGGGAAAGGAGTTTTACAATTTTCAGCACAGTTTGGCGAGGTAACGACGAACGATATTAAAAAACTTAATTCAGAAATCTAGGTTCTATTCGGTTCTAAATTAACAAAAGCCTAGCGCTTAGGTAAGCTAGGTCATTGCCTTTAAAATAGGTCAGCCAGGTCAGAGCGGGAATGATTAATATAATAACTGGGTTACTTTGAAAACTCCACCGAACGCAATTTTAGCTTAAATCCCCTGCTTGCTTTCAGTTTGCAGGGCTTTAGCTGAGTTTATTAAAATTTTAAGTTGAAAACTGTTTTTGTGCTGGTTCCATCTGATATTTTCTTTCTAAAGGATTGTTGCCAAAAGTTTCTTGAGAAACAAGCAGTTCATTTGTGTCATTTTAGGGTTTCGAACCTACATGGTAAGACTTCACTGTCTGTCCCTCTGTCTGTCTCCAGGTATCACAAGAACAGCGATGACTATTGTAGACAAAGGTTAAAGAAAGTGTGATATAAAATAGGGGAGAGGGGTTAAAAAAAATCGGCCAAGTGCGAGTCGGACTCGCGCACGAAGGGTTCCGTACCGGTATAGAGCGAAAGTAGGTAAAAAATTGTGTTTCTTGTATGGGAAAATTTTAATTAAGTAAATATTTAAGGGTGGCCCCTTAAATATTTACTTAATTAAAATTTTATTATTAATTAATAAAGTACAAATGTTTGTTGTATGGCAGCCCCCCTTAAATATTAATTTTATTGCGTTTTTAGTATTTGTTGTTATAGCGGCAACAGAAATACAAAATCTATGAAAATTTCAGAAATCAGAAGTCTAGCTATAGCCTATAGCGGTTCTTGAGTTACAGCCTGGAGACAGACGGACAGACATCGAAGTCTCAGTAGTAGGGTCCCGTTTTTACCCTTTACGGTACGGAACCCTAAAAGTCTTGTTTGTCGTAATATGTGGATGGCCCCGTATGTCAAATCCCATAGTATTATTTTGATTATTTTTTTCTCATAATATCACTCTGTAATTTGGTAGTATTATGTAAGTACTTACTACCAAATTACAGAGTGTAACAAAACTAAATGATAATAGTTAAAATACTTAGGGTGTGTAGTGTGTACCTGTCCCTTATACGTCGTATAGAGTTCACTGTAAAAGTAGCAGCGCTGATATAGCAAATTTTTATTTTTTGTGATTTGTATGGGCAAACTCATGACGCTCGGGCGCTTGCCCATATAAAAAAAAAATTGCTGTTCTAGCGCTGCTATTTTCACAACGAACTCTATATTTGAGGGACACATACAAACCCTAACTAAAGTATCGTTACACCTTGTATACAATTTGACTAAATACTAAGTTACAATGCCAGATAATTAAAGGTTTGTCTATCTGTAGGTCGTCATCGCCACGCGTCCCCAGCCCTACGCGAAGCCCTGCAAGTGCTAAGGGAGGCCTGGACCGAGCCGAGAGCCCTAAGGGAGCGCTGGTGAGTAATTAGCAGAAAATATAGCCTTACTTATATTATGCGAATGTGTGTCTGTCTGTCTGCCCACACGCTTAAACGACTGAACTGATTTAAATGAAGTTTGGTCACTTTTAGATTTGACAGACGGGATAGGAGATAGGGTTATTTTTGTTGCGGAAAATGTACGGTTCCCTCGATAAACGATCGGTGCAAGGATTTGGGGCGTCACCTAGTGCCTAATAAATTGTAGAACATACCTAGTGCTCGCTATTTAAAGTCTTGAGTCTAGTATTTAGCCTAAATGTTTATTTATTCCAACTTCTAGCCTAGAAATAACTTACAAAAAGATAAGTGATTACAGAGACACATAAATATGATCTTTATTGTATAGATATAAGGTTTCATATCCTACTGGAATGGCGACAGTTATGTAAATTCCGCGGCGCCGTCGCCAGCCGTTGCCATGGCAACCGATCAACAAACACTCACACACACAAGTTATAAAGTAATCTTACACTGTACATAATACATTTGCACACAGGCGTGTTGAATAACCCTAAAGAAATAGGCAAGTTTGAAGAAAATGTTCTTTTACTCATTTTTGTATTGAAGTATAATAAAAAAAAAACCATAAGTAAAATAGGATACAACTTGGTAAGTATTTATTTATTGTGAACAAAAACCCGTACCAAAACTATTATTTAAAATTTTTAAAAAATCTCACGAAGTTAACCCAAAAATATGTTGACCACGCTTTAAGTATGCAACAGGATTGGGATAGATTAATATTCTACAATTAAACGTTTAGCATTTTTCGTCGAATATTCGCAATAAAATGATTACTTAATTTTAATTAAATTGTCAGATAAAAAATTATGGAGCTTTTAGTCAAAATCATCATTAAAGTTAAGGAAAAATTAAATCTCTCTGAGCTCGGACGTAAAGTATGCTTTCGTGCGTTAAAATGCAATGCTATTAAAAATAAACGCTCAATTTGTATATTATTCTTTAATCGTTACAAATTAATGTTAATAAAACACGCAAGAAGAATATAACTTTATAGAGAACTAGATGACGCCCGCAACCAATGATATTATATTATGTTAGTTGTTACTAACGTACCCGCAACGCTGTTTATCGCGTGGGAACCGTACAATTTTCCGAGATCAAAAGTGTCTTCCGGGACTCAAAGTATATTCATGCCAAATTTCAGCAAAACCGGTTTATTATTTTGGACGTGAAGAGGTAACAGACAAACAGACAGACAGCTATTGCATTTCTAATCTTAGTATGGTTTAAATTTATCAAAATTGTAGAAAAATAATACAACTAACATTATAGTTTTGTGAATCTGCGCGAAATAAAGAAAGAAAAATTGACGAATTAGCTTACTTTCACATTAAACTTGATGTTGCCTGCATCTTTTTTCGTTAACTTGATGTTGCCTGCATCTTTGTATATATGTATTTAAAATCGAAAAACTCTATGTCTTTTCCTTGGACGGCCAGTGTCGCAAGTGCCTCCATAATAACACACCGACAGGCAAACTCTCGAATCTATAATATTAGTATAGATTTTTGTAACGTTTCATAAAATACTGGGTGTTAGGGTTAACACCGTTATCCTTAAAACCATCAAATGAGCCCGTCAAAATGGACAACTTTTTCTATGAGAACAATGCTGGGAACTCAAAAAAAATCTGTCTTCATACCCATACAAATTGCCGATCCGTATGGGTATGAAATATGAAGACGGATTTTTTTTTTTGTTCCCAGAATAATTGTTCTCATAGAAAAAGTTGTCCATTTTGACGGGCTCATTTGATGGTTTTAAGGATAACGGTGTTAACCCTAACAACCTGTATGTGTACTTACACAATTTTAATTGTTACCTTGACATTGCTGCCAAATAATTCTAGACTGTTTATATTATTAACAAAATAACGGAGCGAAATGCGATATTCCTAAAGTAACATATGGGTATACAGTTTGTATTTATTTTACCTCTGAAAGGACCTTTATGTCCACTATATAAAAAATAGTATCAAATTCTGTTCGAAATAAGTCCGACTGCAGGCTCTGGGACCACCAGTGTTATTTAATTTTAAAAATTGCTTATTAAGGGCCTTACCCTACGGAGATTCCGTAATTTACCGTATTTAGGGCCTTATAAACTCAATTTGAAAGCTACAAAGTTATAATAAAAATACAGCAATAATTTTCAGTATATCAACATTCCTTTCCCCGTTTTAAATTTTCTATTTTTGTTTATTATACTCGTGATATTAGCTTCCAAAGTAATACCAATTTATTAAAATTCAAGCATACTTTCAGCATCTCCCTAGTATTCACAAATTACATTTATTTGAAACACACGACAATAGATAGACAATGTCATTAACTACATATTCCCCGTTTTAAATTTTTTTTAGATCAATTTCGAACTAAGATAAGTAACAAAAATAAGATTTTTGTGCGATCTCGGCAACGCGTCAAATGTATGGTCAAGGTCGTTTGCTCGGGGGATGGCCTTAAAACGGATTAGCGAAAGTAAGTTTCGCTAATCCGAGTTGGTCAATCCTGTGTTCGCCGCAGGCTGAAAAAGATTGGGAACCCCTGTTATACATATTATATAATATAATAAAAAGGCGTGATATAATATTATTATATTATATTGTAACACCTACCGTTACAGTACAGGGTTAATAAAATTACAATTAGATAACAACTTAGTATATTTAACAAAATTACAAACTAAAGATGCCCGGTAGGTGAGACACAAAATTTATAGTCGTGGTAAGGCCTACTTGATCGTCACTTATGGACCGTAGGGCTACTCTCCTGGTATGATGTGAATCTGGGACGCTGGAGGTACTGTGCTCCTTCTCAGCCGCAGCGTTGAATAGAAGATGGTTACAGGAAGGAGCGTGCGATGTAGACAAATAAATTCGGAGCAGTGATCCCCTAAGACGGGGATTTCTCCAATTAAATTATCTCAATGAACCATTAGATAGTTAATGTAGCTAATTATGCGTAGATTAAATAAAATAATGTATTTAAGCAGAATAATAGCATTGGCAACGGTCTCAAATCGTTTTTCTTTTCATTACAGAAAACTCGAGAGCCAATATTTGAAATAAAAATAAAATACAATTCTTAATTTTAAATTTAGTTTCTTTTTTTTTTTAAACAGAACAGAAATTGTCAATGACAAACCGAACGTTAGTTCTTCCTTACAACTAAACATGTACCTTTTTCGAAAAAATATTATGAATTATTAAGAATGTAAATATTAGTATAATAAGGCAAAATAAGTATAAAATATAATAATATTTAAAAATGGAGTTTATGTAACGTTCCGTTACATTACCCGCCTCGCCTCGCAAGGATTTTGACTTATGCAATATGACAAAATCCAAACCAGGAACATGAAAGTAAGTATGCAATTCATTCAAACTAAATATGTAAAGTTAGGTGTAAAAATATTAATTAGGTGTTACGGCCAACAATTTTAAGATCTTTAATGTGCCAAGTACCCAAGTCTTTTCCTGACATGTTTTCTAAGACATAAACGAGTGGGGACAGCTTTTGAGTAACGCGACATTTAATAAATTTTGGAGCCAACTTTTTACTGAAGTACTTATCTTTGTCACTCAGTACATATGCCCGCTTATAAACTATATCACCAACTTCGAATTCGAAATCTTTCCTCCTCAAATTGTAATGAGATGTGTTTTTCACATGTGCGAGATACAAAGATTTTTGTACTTTATCAAAAATAGTACTGAGACAACCACGATTTTCTACATATTCTTCGCGTGGCAAAAACAAAACCTCTTTACCTAAATCAGTGTCAGTGTAATGAGAGCCACATAACACCAATTCCCTACCGAATACGAGGAACGACGGTGAATAACCAGTTGCTTCATTCACCGAATTGTTTATTGCAAACTGAACTTTTGGAATAAATATGTCCCAAGTTCTATGATCACCTTCAACGAACGTGGAAAGACAAGTGATAATTGTTTTATTGTAACGTTCCACTGTATTTACCTGGGGTGTATATTTAGGTGTAAAGAACACGTTCGGAATTTTATATTTATTGAACAAGGATTTGGTTTGCTCGCTAATAAACTGGGTGCCATTGTCCATGAAAATACTTTGAGGAACACCGTGTACAAGAAATACTTGCTCCTCAAGTAACTTGACAATAATGTCTGACGTGGCTCTCTTAATGGGGAAAATCAAACAAAATTTAGAGAAACAGCATGTAACTACTAGAATGTAGCTATTCTGTTTTCGTGTTATAGGAAGGGGACCCATCAAATCTATCGAAATCATCTGAAAAGGACGAGAACACTGTTTGGGACGACCCATTTCTCCGAGTGTTGCATGATTTTGCTGTTTGTAAGCAAGGCAAACGGAGCAAGAGCTTACGAATTGCGATATGTCATTGTGCATGTTGGGCCAGTAGTACCTAAGCGCAACACGCTTATATGTTTTAAAAATGCCCATGTGACCTGCTGTCGGTTCACTATGGTTTTCAGCGATAATTTTATCGCGTAACTCTAATGGTACCACTTCTTTCCATGAGAACTCGTCAGTAAGCTGATGCTTATTTTTGCTTAGTCGAAAGAGAATATTGTTTTTAATTTGAAAATTCGGAAAGTTCTCTGGTTTAACCAGGCAGCCATTAAAAATGTTTTTATACCAATCGTCATTAGTAGTCGAGACGGAATTGGCAGAAGTCAAAGCCGAAACAGGGACAGCTCTAGATAAGGCGTCGGGAATAACATTATCCACACCACGCCGATGCTTCAAAATAAAGTTGAACGATGAGAGCCTCACTCCCCAGCGAGCAAGCCTACCAGTTGGGTTATCTAAAGATAAAAACCATTTAAGCGCGCTATGGTCTGTGTAAACTGTGTTAGTTTGACCATTCTCTAGATAGCATCGCCAATGCTCCAAGGCCACGAGAACGGCCAAAGTCTCACGTTCAGTGATGCTATAATTCTTTTCTGGCCCAGTTAAGGATCTGCTCATGTAAGCTATGGGGTTCTCCTTCCCATTTATAGTTTGAGTGAGCATTGCACCAACCCCATAGTTACTAGCATCAGTATGCACTTCAAATGGAAGCTCATAATTGGGACAGGAAAGAATAGGCGCCGAGACCAAGCACTCTTTGAGTTTCCTAAATGCCACGTCTGCTTCCTCCGTCCACTGAAAAGAAGGTGCAGACTTTTTATTGGAAGTCAGCTTATTTAACGGACCAGCAATCGTGCTAAAATTTGGGACGAACCTGCGGTACCATGTTGCCGTACCTAAAAAACGTTTTAAATCCTTCCGGCACGTAGGAGTTGGATAGTTCAAAATAGCCGCTACTTTGTCAGGGTCGGTTCGTAAACCATTCGCATCGACCACATATCCTAGATATTTGAGCTGACTTCGAAAGAATTCACATTTCTCCAGATTGACTGTGAGGTTAGCTTGACGTAGCTTCTCAAATACACGTTGAAGAAGAGATAAATGTTCTTCAAATGTACTGCTTATTAAAATAATATCATCGAGATAAGCAAAAGCCTTGTGGTCCATGTTACCAAAAAGTCGGTCCACCAACCGTTGTTGGGTAGAAGGCGCATTTGTAAGACCAAATGGAGTCGTTTTAAAACGAAATGTGCCTCGACCAGGCACGTAAAACGCCGTCTTATCCCTATCCTCAGGGGCTATTGGTATTTGCCAAAACGCTTTCGATAAATCTATGCTACTCAAGAACCTAGCGTCACGTAAATTATCTAATATTTCTGAAATATATGGCAAGTTATAAGCGTCCCGTTTTGTGATAGAGTTAAGTTTCCTACTGTCCAAACAAAATCGGGGCTGCCCATTCTTTTTAGTTACCAAAAGAACAGGAGACTGCCATGCACTTTCACACGGTTCTATAACATCAAACTGCAGCATCTCATCCACCTGATCAATTAAAATTTTCTGTTTGACGGGCGAAAGCCTATAATATCTTTGCCTTACAGGGGGTGAATTGCCAGTGTCAATGTGGTGGGTTATTAAATGGGTTCGACCTAATCCTACACGCTCGAATGAAATTTCTTCAAACTGCTTTTTAATTTTATCAGCAATCTCCTTTTGTGAACTATTCAAATTGTCGTAAGACTGAATAAAAGTGGCTGGGCTGTTAATATTTAAGTTAGCTAGAGGAGCGGTGACTAAATTAAGACAACCTAAATATTTGGGACATATTTTAAACATGCGCCAGAAATCAATCCCTAAAATAAGCGCAGATTGAACTTCCGGAATCACATAAGTTTTGATAATGTGGAACTGACTATCAAAGTGAACAGGCATATTAATATAGCCTGAACTACGCAAGCTTTGCCCGCCAGCCGTCACGACTGTTACTGAATCATCAGTGTGCAACTCCAAACCCCGGTCAACTAAAGCGGTATGAGCATTGTTGCCTAGAATGGTAACAGCTGATCCCGAGTCTAAAAGGCCTGAAACTGTCATATTGTTAATTTTGATATTGACATATGGTCGTGTGTCAGTAATAACTTTAGATTGCAGAATTGTGGCAACCTTATAGCTACTGAAAAATAAACGAACTGATTTTAACCAATCGTTCCACTCCTCTCTACTAGTTCGGATAATATTTTTATTTTTCAGTTGAGAATAACCACAATTCTGCAGAGTTAGTTTTTTGGGCTCTGACAGTTAGGACAGTCCGGCTTCTTAACGCCTTTATGACCACATTTAAAACACATGATTTCAGTGTTGGTGCACTGTCTTAAGTTATGTGTATTGTTGCGACATCTAGGGCAATATGGTATCCTTAAATTAGTTTGAGGTGTACTATTTTTAGATATACTATGTAAATATTCCTCATTAGTGTGTTGAGGTATACTATTTGTAGATATACTATGTAAATATTTCTCGTTAATGTTACTATTTTGTTTGAAATTATTATTATTACTGTTACTTTTAATTTCATTATTATTATTACATTTAAGTTTCGGATGTTTGTATGCAAATTCAGGTGCTAAAGTATCTGAAGTTGATGCTGATGGTTCCCGAAAATGGGCAAGACGAGACTGTACAATTTCATAATTCCTACATAAGGTTCTCACTTGATCAATATCTTGGATATTAGTTGCAGAAGCTAAAATGCTTGCGTAACAAGGGCGTATATTGTGCAAAACAATTTCGAGCTTGTCCTCCTTCGACAAAGGTTTTGAAAGTCTAGAAAACATTCCTGACAAAATAGATAAATAAATTGTAATATTTTCTGTCTCGCCCTGAGTTCTAGCGCGAATCTCAGACAATAGGCGATAATCATAATCGGGCTTATCGAAATCCTGTTTTAAAAGAGTGACAAGGTCATCCCAAGATGATACCTGGTCTCTGATGCTTCGGAACCAATGTATAGCGTCATCTATAAATATTTCATTTGCAAATGAAATTAATTTTGAGTCGAGAATGCTTCGTGCCTCACTAAATTCACTAACGCGTTGAATAAAAGATCTAACGCACGATTTGCCATCAAATTTTAATTTCCCTAGCTCAGCGGTAATACTTTTTTCACATGTGACTGAAACGTTAATTGGAGGTTGACAACTAGTGATATTACAACTAGAACTTGTAGTAGCTGAGTTTGACGATTCTATCTTAAGTGGGTCAATAAATTTATTGAGGTTCTTAAGGTAAAACTCATAACAATTTCTATAAAGAATAGTACAAGCCGCGTGTGTATCCTTTGCGTCGCTTGGGTCGATTCTGTTCATCCTATGATAGACGTGATGGAGAATATTCTCTGTTCGCGAAAGAGTTCCTTTGTCACACGGACCTGACTCAAGAGTAAAATTTATTTTATTAAGTATCTCTGTCACGGACAGAAGGTCTTCTTGTGGGTCAAGATGAGAGGCAGCTATGTCCTCAGCTGGAAACATTTGCACTAATTTTGTTATTTGTTTCCTGAGTTCGGCAACAGTACTGCCGGGTGTTTCGCCTCTAACTGCCACCTCGTACTCTAGTTCGGGTTTTTGCAAAGACAGGTACTTAATCGGAAAAGCCATTGCTATGAACTAATCTTAAGATAAGTTTTATGAGCACACAAATATTACAATAATTAAAGTGATAATTACAATCCTAAGCTTAATATGAAAACGTATAGTAAAACTGTAAAACAATTATTTTGACGACTGTAACTATTAGTAGTTAAAATTGTAATATAATGATTAACAGACCCTAAATAATAATTTTGTAAGGTATTATAACAATTTAAGTAGGTAATTTAAAACAGAACAAAAAAAAAACAATCCGCTACCGCTTCCAAAAGTGACAATACAAGTTAACCACGTTTATGGGCGCCAGTGTAACACCTACCGTTACAGTACAGGGTTAATAAAATTACAATTAGATAACAACTTAGTATATTTAACAAAATTACAAACTAAAGATGCCCGGTAGGTGAGACACAAAATTTATAGTCGTGGTAAGGCCTACTTGATCGTCACTTATGGACCGTAGGGCTACTCTCCTGGTATGATGTGAATCTGGGACGCTGGAGGTACTGTGCTCCTTCTCAGCCGCAGCGTTGAATAGAAGATGGTTACAGGAAGGAGCGTGCGATGTAGACAAATAAATTCGGAGCAGTGATCCCCTAAGACGGGGATTTCTCCAATTAAATTATCTCAATGAACCATTAGATAGTTAATGTAGCTAATTATGCGTAGATTAAATAAAATAATGTATTTAAGCAGAATAATAGCATTGGCAACGGTCTCAAATCGTTTTTCTTTTCATTACAGAAAACTCGAGAGCCAATATTTGAAATAAAAATAAAATACAATTCTTAATTTTAAATTTAGTTTCTTTTTTTTTTTAAACAGAACAGAAATTGTCAATGACAAACCGAACGTTAGTTCTTCCTTACAACTAAACATGTACCTTTTTCGAAAAAATATTATGAATTATTAAGAATGTAAATATTAGTATAACCCCTCAACCGCAGCCATCTTGGAACTTCGATGACGTCAACTGCAAAAGGCCCCCCCCGCTTTAGTGGCCATTGACGACTCCGGTTACAAAAACAGGGATAAGTGGGCACCCACTTGGCCTGTGTGCATGTAATTTATGTCGTTGTGTTCCTCAAAACACAAGCTAGCTTGTTGTATCATAATATAAACATGTGCGCCTTTGTAATTTCAACAATATTTTGCTCAAATTGCCGGTTCTACTTAAGTTCCGCATGTTTCCATTTAAACCCTAAGATATAGTAAATAAAACGCTTTTATGAAGAAATAGTTGGTTATTTTCCTTAAAGAAACATTATTCTTTTGTATTTAATTAAAAGTAGTTAAGTCTTCATACATTTTTTTTAGAAGAAGAGCATCTGAACATATAGGCTGATACCGGCGTCGCCAGCGCCCGGCAAAAAGATAGGTATAGATTTGGGGGTATTTTTAAGGTTAAATAAGACAAGAATGCGATTACATTCAGTTTTTATTACAAGACCATGTTGTTGACATAATAAATACAAAGTTATAGCAACTACAAGTGTTTAGTTTATGAATTATGTCCAAAAGCCTTAGAACTCTTGAAAACCAATACCTTCATAGGTCGGAGTATATTTTATGTTGTAGAATCTAATGTGATCTACTTTCTTGAAACGTTATTGTAAATTCTATATTTAGAATGTATTGTTTTATCAATTTTATGAAAACAATACACAGATATGCAGAAAAATACTTCAAAATACTTTTACCAAAAATTGCAAAAAGTACACAATTTCACCACAAAATGTACCTAGAAGGGCTAACTTAGTATGGATAAGATTTTTGGACTATTTTTTTTTTGACGTTTCGTACAACGTTTATGGTCACGTTGTATGTTCCATTTTCACACTAAAACGGCTAAACTGATTTTGGTGAATTTTAAAAATGTGATACAAAAAATGGTGGAATATATATGTTTTTAACAACTCCCTCAATATGGATATCAAACAAAAAGTGTGGAATAGGAGAACAATTGGCGTTGAAATTTTTTTATAAGGCTACCATGTATGTAAAATAACTATGAATGTAAAGACACAAAACAAGAGGAGATGCACACAGTCTTTACGCAGCCGGCACAGTAAAAGTGTGTGAGATTTTTGCACACGCAACACTTGCGGCGCAATCGGCTTTTATTTGCGCCTAATGAATATTCCAGCAGGTGATGCATTTTGGCTTCGAACACCTCACTTTTCGTCGAAAGTGGAATCGCTTTTGGTGTGCTATGCCGGCTGAGAAGAGACTGTATTAAGTTAGTTCTGAAACTTCGGTGTTGCTGAATGGAACCGGATTTTTTGGCAATAACAAATGAATTTAAAATCGACACGTTCAGTAGCCTTCTAAAAAATTTCTTGTACCAAACCCGCGTTCTTTTTCGTTCGATAGGAAACATCGACAAAAGTTGGTCTTTTTTGTCGACGCCCCCCATCATTATGTTGTAGTCGAGAACTAGGCAGGGTTTAATTTTGCCCTCCGAGATGTTTGTCTGGTTGCCGTGGTACGTAGAGATTAATGCAACTCGATTTTCATCGCGCCACACTAAAACATCCACGTCACCCGACGTATACCCAGCTATATCGCCTTTTTTCATATTATTTTTTGTTAGGGCTGTTAGCTCTTGGGGCACAAATTGACGGTTGGTGCGAAGTGTCCCCACCACATCGAACCCAAAACATTTGAGTTGGCGAGCCAGGGCCGGGGAATTATAGAAATTGTCCATCCACACCGTATAGCCATATCCCTCGAGACCACGGAGCAGATCCAGCACGATGCTTGGCGTGGACGCATCCAGAGGATTATTCTGGTCTCGAGAGATATGTTTTTTGGCGTGGACGTCAAACCTCCATAGGTATCCAGTCTGCGACTCGCACAACTCATAGGTTTTTACACCGACTTTGGCTGCTTTGTTCGATATAAACTGGGAGATGTTAAGCCAGCCTTTCCATTGCATTAGACTCTCGTCTAATGCAACATTTTGGTTCATTGTGTACATAGCCTGAAATTTTTTATTTAAATGTAGTAAGATGGGTTCAATCTTGAAGAGCTTGGCTTCAGCAGGGCTGAGCTCCGGTACACACATGTCCGAATTGTTATTAAAATGTAAGCATGAGTTATGAAGTTGGAATCTATGTAAGGACATGTGTGCACGAAAACCAGGTGTAATAAAAATATCGTTGTCGGTGGTCCAGTATTCCTCAATTTTTGACTTAATAACCATGCCCATTGCTAAAATTATAGCAAAATATGTGTACATTTCATTAATGTTGGTGTCGTACCAATTAGAAATACGACTCTGAGGCCCCAACGTATTATTGCGCATTCTGTGGGATGCGACGTCCTGTGCGTATTTGTTCGTTTCTTTGACGATACGATTCATTATGTCGGCATCCCAAATGGAAGTGAAGATGAAATAGGGGTCTTGAGACGGCTCAGTGGGGCCGACACCAACTTTAGTGAATGGTTCCCTACGGTCATTTGGAGGTATTGGATCGTCAGGGAAATGGCTCCAATCAAAACTAAACAAGTTGTTGGGCTTCAGAGCACCATCACGTTCCTCCGCTAGTGGTACAGAAGGTGCTTCCTCCCGTTCTTCGTCCAAGGGTGTTTCCATGTACCCCTGGTACACCCTCGGCACAAAGATAGGTACAGAGTCTTCGTCATCGTCAGAACCTCCAGATTCGCTTCCTACAAAATAATGGCGTGTCAAACAATACCACTTGACTATAATTATCACAATATTCAATGCCAAAAATATACTGTGCCAAAAACATATATACCATAATTTATTAGGTCCTCAATTTCGAAGTCACGAAGAGCTCTTTGCGGACGTTGTTTATGCAAGCGATTGGGTCCAGTCACCAGAGACCGCACTGGAGTGTTCTCGAGACTGCACATTCAAAGAACTTAAATAAAAATAATTCCAAAATAATTTTCTGTCTGTATATCTGAGTAATAATGGTAATTTACTCACAATGCGGGCGAGGATGGAATTGCTGGAGATAATGCTGGTGTCGGTGCAGAAGACGGTCCTGGTTCCGGTGTCGGTGCTGGTGTCGGTACTAATGGTGGTGCTGGTGCTGGTGTTGGTATAAGTACTGGTAGAGGTGCTGGTTGGCCTCCATTAGGAATAAGAACACCTGGTGCAAGGCCAGGATTAATTCTGCAAATAATAAATCATAGTTATGCATAGTAAAGATTTTTATTTCATGACTAATTACTTCAAGAGTTAGTAAATTAAATCTTTTACTTTTTACCATTAGGAAATTGAAATGAGTATTTCGAATAAAGCGTGAGTTAAGCAGCAAGTGGTGGTGGTATACTTTATTAGACAGCCTTGTAATACAGCGAATACACTTACGGGTCCCAGATGCGTCTTTTTTTTGGGTGTAGTGGCGTTTCCAGTGGCTCGCCTCTTGGAAGTACTTCTACACTCAAAATTCGAAGCCTAAAAATTACGTGATTATTAGCTTAATGAATAATAATTTAAATACAAAAACGGTGAGATAAATACATGTTTAGAAGAACAAAAACCCACACAATAAGCAAGTAAAAAGTAAACATTACCCATCTATGGCTGTTGGTCTGCCCACTGATAGTTCCCTACTACTAGCCCCACGTCCCCCCCTTCCTCCTCGGGTCCGCCCACCTCTTCCCCGTTCACGTGCCGGCACTTCCACCTCAACAGGCAACATCACCCGCACACCCGTCGTGCTTCCTCCTCGAGTCCGCACTCCCCCTCGGGTTCGCACTTCCCCTCGGGTTCGCACTCCCCCTCGGGTTCGCACACCTCTTACGTTAACATGCTCACTACCACCAAAGAAAAAGTGCAATTGAACTAGAGTTGCTGCGATAGTGATAGACAGCTATCGATAGTATCGTGATACTATCGTGGTTGGAGTGTAGCAAAGGGTGTGCAAGGAGAGAAAAAATTATAAGTATAAAAAGAGTTTATTTTAGGCCCCTTTTTATGAAAAAAATCAAATTTTAGAGTTTTAATACATTTTTTGCGAAAATGTTTCTAAGTCCCATATGCCTCGATTTTCGGTAACATTTTCCCACTTAACTATAAGTCAGAAAGAAGAAAACACAAGTATAAAAAGGGTTTATTTGAGGCCCCTTTATTTGATAAAAAACAAAGATTCAGGTTTTATAAGGTTTTTTGAATATTTCTTTGTAAAATAAATCTAAGTCCCAAACGCCTTGCACACCCTTTGCTACATTCCAACCACTGAAGTGCAACGTAATTAAAAGTGACATGCAAAAAAAAAATATACCGCAATTAAGAAAAAATCCGAATGCCCTATCCATACTATTCAACCCCGGACCAAAATGGCGAAATCACCAACTTTTACCGATCTGCGGAGCAGACATATTATGTTCGCTCGATACCGGCGATCGAATTTATGCTTAATTTCGGTAATTTTGTAGATATTTTGACATTAAAACACTTATTCCAACTAGAATATTAGTAGAACCAGTTAATATAAATAGTTTTGGAACAAATTACTTCAATTTTATTACA
This sequence comes from Cyaniris semiargus, assembly GCA_905187585.1. Lineage (NCBI taxonomy): Eukaryota > Metazoa > Arthropoda > Insecta > Lepidoptera > Lycaenidae > Cyaniris > Cyaniris semiargus. The sequence goes on along the minus strand of LR994566.1, from coordinate 2,059,823 downwards.
AAACGAATCTCGGAAAGATACCGGGAACTTCAAAAGTTTTAGTTGGGTTAGATGGCATGCTATTTAATTATCAAATTTCATACTGGAATCTTGGTAGTTAGACTGTTTAACAATTAAATACAGTTTATAGTTTACCTGTTCATCGTTTTGTAGTCAGGAATCCAAAGAATCCACTAGAAAAACACAAAAAAAAAACAAGACAAACTTCTGGCGTCGCACTTGCAAGTCGTTCGCGGGAGTGACTGAATTCTAAGAAAAAGTATAATGGCGGCCGGTCCGCTAGCGCCAAATATGCCGTCCTTGTTTATCTTACTGTGTACCGTTTCATTCTTACACGGCTGCGTTCACAGATAATGTAATTTAAAGCAGAAATTTGAGATCACAGCTGAGCGAACATATTATGTCTGGTATTCAGTTGGCAACTTTTTGACAGCAGACAGAAAATGTCTACGCTGCAGGTGAACGGTTAATAAGGCAAAATAAGTATAAAATATAATAATATTTAAAAATGGAGTTTATGTAACGTTCCGTTACAATATCGCATCGCATCGCATCAAATCACGCCTTTTTTCATAAAATATAATATGTGTAACGGGAAAGTGATATTTAACCCAGGGAAAACTTTATAGTTTAACCTACAATAGCGTTACATGTAAGCATAAAGCTACTACATAATATTATTATGGTTTATTCTCCGTCGCGTTTATGTGAAATTCTCCTCTTTTAATATTTTTTAAGTTTTATAATGACTTTGAAACTTGACACGATGGAAAGTTTTCTTAAAAAACAAAAATTTCATAAACAAGGACAGCAACTTAATTGTGTAAGATGTTTTTGAAGTAAATATTATTATTTTATCAGTAAGGGTACTTGTACTAATATGTATTCTGTGGTAAGGGGCTAAAAATGTTAATGACGCTTGACTCATTGCACTTATTGTAACAAATGAGGTGTCAATAGATTAGTAATAGTAAAAGGCAATATTTTGTATTTATTTGTAGCCTATAGGTTTTTAAACTCTTACTTAACTAGTTTTTCTATTTAAACCCGGTGATGAACATGGTGTAATTTGTGCGTAGTTAGTAGTTCTGACTTCTGTCCGACTATTCAGTTTGCGTTTACAATCAGCTGGTGTTGCGCGCGCATTGCCGCAGAAGTGATATTTCGAAATAAATGAGTTCTTTAAGGTAATATTTTACTTATTAAAAATTATTTTACGTAATTTTTCTGTTATTATGTATAATTGGTCAGTTTTTATAATATTCTTAACTTTTGTGCTGTGAACTTGTTTTTTTTAAGAAGGCTTTGAGATTACTATTTTCATCGCGTTAAATTTTACAAACAAGCTTTTATAGTCTTCGGATGAATCAGAGATTAATATTTTGAGTGTTCTTAGCCCATTTAAATTATGAAAAAAAAAAGACTTAAATCATGAAACAGCCTAAACAAACCCGAGTTACATAATTATCTATAATGTAATGTATTGTTAAAAGTCAGGTATTAACTATTTATAGCATGAAATGTATTAAATATTGATTTATTTATGTTTTCGTAATAAATTGCGTTAGAAAAAAAAGTTAGAAATGTACTGTCGCATAGTAAGGTTTGTTATAGTTTGATTTAATCTACTTTTAAATCAACCCATAGTTAATAAAAAAACGTTATTAAAATTTAAAAACGTCTACGAAAGAAACAGACTATTTTTTACATAAAGATAATATAAAAAAATATGTTATCTTTCTGAATAGCTTTTTTCACTTTTTCTTAAAATGTGCCATGAAAGTTAAAACTTGTAAACCCTTGATGCCTCATACACCGGTTACGCTGACGGTGGCCGGTTTCATTGAAACCACGCTACGCAGGATTCCCGCAAAAAAAGTTACCTAGCCCTTCCTACTTGTATACTATATACTTACCTGTGCCAAATTATATAAAAATCGGTTCAGTACTTCGTGATATGAATCGCGTTCCAACAAACAAACTCTTTAGCTTTATATTATTAAGTACTAGACGTTCCGCGCGGCTTCGCCCGCGTAAATTATATATTTCACAGACAAATTAGTCCACAAAAAATAGGCTATGATCCTTCATACACCAGATTTTATACACCAGATGTTAAGTTGGAAGAAGACAAATATATCTGCGAAAACCGCATTCAAATCGGATTAGTAGTTTTCGTGTGATAGTGGAACAAACATACAGACAGACAGACAGACAGACAGACAGACAAAAAAACTAACCACATTTTTAGCTTCTATAGCGATGTAGTAACACTCCCCGCTTATTATTTTTTGAATATCTTTTATGTACAGAATTTTCATTTCTACAGTTTTATTATATGTATAGATTAAGTATAGATAGATTGTAATATAGAAAGTGATCCAGTGATTATCAGGCGAAACGCACGCTCGTTTGCAAATAAACAAGCCGCATTCACTGCTCATACCGCTTTATTTGTCTTTGCTCAAGTGCGGCCAATGGACTTAGGGTGTCCTAATAATATCTCCAAGCGTTTTGTCGCATAATAAATCTAATATAAAAATAAGCTGATCCGGCAAATGTTGTCTTGCCAATTGCTTAACACGTGTGGGAATGTTCTTGAGCCCACTGTTATCGTTTCAGCCGTTGTCGTGTGATCAAAAAAAAAAATCGAATTTCGTGTTGGATACTTAACAAAATGATAAATATAATTATTAATAGTATTTTTATATTTTACATCCTCCTTTAGAACCGTAAGGGTTTTGGCAGCATGACAAGAATAAAAGATGTAAAGGTATTTTGTATTTACGTGGGAGAGCCATGCTTCGGCACGAATGGGCCGGCTCGACCGGAGAAATACCACGTTCTCACAGAAAACCGGCGTGAAACAGCGCTTGCGCTGTGTTTCGCCGAGTGAGTGAGTTTACCGGAGGCCCAATCCCCTACCCTATTCCCTTCCCTACCCTCCCCTATTCCCTTCCCTTCCCATCCCTACCCTCCCCTATTACCCTATTCCCTCTTAAAAGGCCGGCAACGCACTTGCAGCTTTTCTGATGCTGCGAGTGTCCATGGGCGACGGAAGTTGCTTTCCATCAGGTGACCCGTTTGCTCGTTTGCCCCCTTATTTCATAAAAAAAAAAAAAAAAAAAAAACATTTTGTTACAAAGATAATTTCAGCGGTAACCGTAAATTATAAACCAATCCACTTTCATATTTTATTCAATATTAAAAATATTCGTTTCGGGACTGTCCTACAACTGCCACGAACGTGTTCACACTAGTCCCGTTTTATCTTCTTTTTGGGTAGCCTATTCCAGGTCTGGTAGACTGAGACGAACTTATTCAGTCTAGGAGCTAAACACTTAGCATTTCAGAAGACAGATGCCCGATTCTCAAGCTTCGAATGTTTTGATCACAGGCCGTCTCACTCGCCATGCCTAAGGGATCTCACCCTTATGTTTTTTATCATTACAAATCGCACACCCGGTCATAAAACGTACGAAAAATGCATCCCACGGCCCTCCCCACTGCGCCTCGTCATAATGTGTCCGGAGCAAAATATCTTTGGTCCGAAGCCTAATGCCATAAATCATGATTCATGATCCTATAACCTACCAAGTAGAGTGGCGAACTGGCGAGACAGTGCTCTCGGCCAATCAAATTGTTTACACTGTCTCGCCACTCTACTCGGTCGGTGTGATCTTGTCATAATGGTCTATTACACCTACCGAGTAGCTTCGCACACATTATGACGAAGCGCAGTGGGGTGAAATTATAAATAAATATCACGTGATTACTGAACGGTCCCTAAAACAACGTGCTTATGATGCTGCCAATCAATACAGTTTTCTATATGTAAATACATAAACGGATCCACATACCGCCATGCTCCGTTTGCGCTGATTATGCCAGGGAAACCATCGCGTGCGCGAGAGCACACCGCATGCCGCATGCATATTACACATCAGCTGTGATCTATAGTCTATACCAGTGTTTCCCAAACCTTTTCAGCCTCGGACCCCTAGAAAATCAAGCAGTTTTCACGGATCCCTTTAATAAAAAAACTTGAGAGGGGTCAAGGGACACCCGGATGGAACGAAGATTTAAATTTCCCGTCAGTTGACGTCATTGCCACATCAACGCCCTCTGCCCCTTCTTCGCAGCCTGTACTAAAATAAGTGTCGGTCAAAAAGTGTCGTTACAACTTTTTTCGTCTAGCCCCTTTTCGCAACGCGCGATAAGGAACTTCGTTCCAATAAACAGAAAAAAATCGAATTCGCCTTGCTAAGTGAGCGATTACGAGAAATACGAGATAGAATTTATGAATGGTCCAGAGATGACACCGCGGGTGTCCGTGGACCACAGATTGGGAAACACTAACCTACCTGGCTAATGGCAAGTATGTTGAAAGTAAAATATCTACAAGGTGAAATAAGACAAAGTGATAATATGGCTCGTATCATAAAAAAGCTTGAAAAATACTGATCTATAGCATTCTATAGTCTACTATAGCCATTCTCATTTATCAAAGTTCACTCAGCTCCGCGGCGGCAAAAGTCTTGTTGGGACTCCGCGAGCGATACATATTATTGACCTTAGAAATTAGTAAATTATATCAGACATCGAAAACAACATTCTTTTTTTGGGGGTCCGTCAAAAATGTCGCTTCTTAAAGGGGGACCACCAAAACAGTTTGAGAACCACTGGCGATGTTAAATGTAATCTTTACGTTTTTTCTGTGGTTTTTTCGAGATCTTGAAAGTAGCAATATAGCTAATAGGCCCTACACTCTACAGCTATATTGCCACTTACCCCCTACAGTTTAGGGGTCCATCGGATCCAACCATAATTATTTTGAAAGTGGCCTATTGGCTATGAAGCAAAACAGTTTGAAGCAAAACACCTCTGCGCTAAACCAATTAATATTATAGGACCAAAACGTTGGTCTTTAAAATCCATTGCTGAACCATAGGCATTTTAAGTGATGTTCTAAAATAATTAAAATCGATTTCGTAGTTCGAAGTGGTATTTGATAATAGAATTTTTAGTGTGGCGTCCATAAAATTGATGATTCTCTTAAAATTAATGATTGAAAGGCTTATGGGCTCTATTATAATATCTTCAATGTGCAAGTTTACTTCACTACTTGACGTGAAGAAGTAAACTACATTCTTGTTACATAACAATAAGTTGCCGTTGCCACTAAATGCGCTTTTGATGTTATTTAAATATTTTGAGTTTGTTTTAATGTTTAAAGTATCTACAGGGTGTAAAAAAACAAAGTGAGCAACAGGCGGACCGCGAAATACTGTAATGTATTTTATACCAAGTATCAATCAATACATAGATAAGGTGGGTATACGTATAGTGATTAGTGTATACCTTTATTAATTAAAATAATATTTTTAAGCTATACAAAGGACAACTGTGTTTTTTTCTGGACCTCGTTAACATTTTCCAACAGTATCTGGACCCCACCTAAAATTACTTGCCGACCCTTGCATTAGGGTGTGTATGTGTCCCTTACATAGATTTCACTGTGAAAGTAGCAGTCCTGTATATAATATGTGTGAATGCACATGTGCGATATATTACTGCAATGTTTTCACGCTAGAGGGCAGCACCAGCACAGCCAGTAAACAAAGAGTTTTGTTCGACGTTTGACAACGTTTCTGTCAATATTCTGATATGTCGTGTGCAATATTCCGTATTGAATATGCCTCTACACGTGCGTGGCAACAAAAGCCTTCTTGGCAAGATTGCTTGTGCCTTGTACAGATATTTTTTGAATACTATCCAAACTTTTACCTCAACACCCACTTCTTATATTATTATGCCTTACTATAATAATTGTATATTGTAATGTAATTATCCTATAATTTGAAGTGGTAAACGCTTGTTATAATTAATTCGATTTATTTTAAGACATAAGTGTGTTGGCCTATATTCTTAAACGAAACTAAATCCATATAGGGCGAAGAACTCTATTAGCCGACTGCGAAGATTATGACAACTTACATGTATACACGGGCGGATTCAGCGCTCGTCGCGCGTTTTCCCAAACGCTAACTCGCTATAGCAATAATTTGAGCTTCTATGCTAAATTGCTTATGTTTTTTTTCTTACATTTCCACAAACCGCGTAAGCGCAAAAAACGCGCACGTCTGAACGCGCCTTTATCTTACCTTATTACTTTAGTTTTCGTAGCCTTTAGGGCGAAGCCAAACGAGCGTAATTTGTGAGTTGTGAGTCGCAGAATTTCAGTCCGGCAGAATTCTCAGTTTCATACAAAACCCCTTTTTAATTTACATGAGCGTAATTTTGTGAGTCATGATTTGTATGAAAATATATTTACGCGGCAGAAATTCTGCGACTCACAACTCACAAATTTCGCTCGTTTGGCTTCACCCTTAGTAACTAAAACAGTATTTTACAATATTTGAACATAATATTTGTATGGTAAAATAGTTGGAGCAGTGACAACATCAGGCGATCTGCTTGCTCGTTAATGACTAATGTTTTATCAATTCCAGGCCAACGGACGAGTCGAGCTCCTGCGAGAACAAGATGTGGAGCGATGCGGGGAGCCCTAGGGCTTCGCCCGGCCTGCTGCGCCGGAGATACTCCATGCCCGAGACTGTCATGAGAAAGTAGGCTTCTTTTTAACCCTCGACGACAAAGAAGGGTGTTATAACTTACTAGATGACGTCCGCGGGAATCGTACATTTTTCCGGTATAAAAGTATCCTATGTCCTTTACCGGGACCCAAAGTATCTCCATACCAAATTTCAGCAAAATCGGTTCAGCGGCTTGGGCGCGAAGAGGTAACAGACAGACACACTTTCGCATTTATAATATTAAGTATGAATAAGTTTGACTTGTGTGTCTGTCTGTTAGTCTGTCTGACTGTTTGTCTGTCTGTATGTGTATGTGTGTCTATCCGTGGCATCGTAGCATCCAAACGGGTAGACCGATTTTGATCTAGTTTTTTTACCCTTGGAACATAATATGTTTTGGTAGTGCATGTACCATCAGACAAATTCATTTACGTAACATGAATCAATTTCTTAGATGGTACTACGTCATTTGGTCAGATCTTTAAGGCGCCAGACTTAGGAAGCACCTCGTGTTACAGATATCGTCTAGCTCAGCAGCGGTCTGATGGTGATGAGGGGAGATCCAGTGCCTCCCCCGTGTCCTCCCCCGCGCGCGGCTGTGCCTGCTGCCTCCGGAGACGGGCAGACCCCATGAGGAAGTCCGCTCTCCTCCGCTCCTGGGGCAGAGCGTCCCCCGCCAGGACTTGCACATGCGTAGGCACGAGATCCCTAGACGGGTCCCACACGGAGCTGCGATCCAGGTGTTCCAGGCGCATAGAATCGGACACCTGCGAATCCCACAGGCCGTCATCCAGCTACGCAGAGAGAAGAGCGTCGCCCGTCGTCATGCCTTCAACTGATCGTTCGACGGACTCCTCTGATACATATTCGACGTCCATGCCCACGACCAAAGAGGTAAAGAATCAACTCTCTGTCGCAGATCACATCGACGGTCGGATAAGCGAACGCTCCGCCAGTGCTGAGAACGAAACCAGTAATGTATTACCGTATGACCGACCGCTCGTCTTAGAAAACCCGACGTACGATGTACTAGAGGTAGTCGTCACAGAAACGATCGACACTCGTGCGACGATGGCCGTGAAGAATGGAACACCAGAGAAAACAGTGAAAAGTATAACCAAAAATGATAGGAACCAAATAGATATAGACGAGTACGTTTCGAATATTTTGGTGGAGAGCCTGAATTCTCTCACCGATCAATTGGAATCGATGAACGCGTCGATATGTAGCGATAGGAGATTGAGTATCGTCGAAAAGGAGATCAAGGTGAAGCTACAGAATACTGGAGTGAATACTATAGTTCACTTGAGTCCGACTTCTAATAATCAGATAATATTCGGTAACGAGGAGCTGTACGATGTCGATAGATGTAATCGTAACGATACGTGCAGTAGTAATATTCGCGAAGAACTTTATGTGGAGACGAACAACAACTTCACATCAGCGGAGAGCCTAAGAGACGTTGAAAACAATGATCCGCATACGTCGATGAATGATCATTTCATTAACGCGACGCCGGAGAGCGTAAACAAAGCGGTGCTGCAGCAAATACAGAAGCTATTCCAGGAGGACCTAATAAGCATCGAACCGGAAATGAATTCGCCCATCGGACCTCTACCTGGAATTTCGCACATAGAAATATCAAACGTCGACGTATTCATCGACAATAATACTAACTCTATAGACGTAAATCCAGGTAGCTCCGAAAACGTGGAAGTTATAGGTGGAATCGGTACAGGGAACTATTTTCCCGACCTCGAAAATGATCCCATTGTGCCTCGATTCTCCGCTTTCCCTCACACGGAATCCATGGAAGTTAACACGTCATCTTCGGAGGACGCAGAGATCTTCGGTTCGGATTGTGCTAGTCTCGTAGATAGTCTCGACGATCCGAACTCCCCGAGATCGATATTGCTGCGAAAATCGTACAGTAACCACAGAAGAAACGAGCTCGTGAGGTCTGCAATAGACGTTTTAGACTTACTACCGGAAAATCTGAGTCGCGAGCAGCATTCTCCGAAAGACAAAGGCGAATCTTTCTTTATTAAAATCAAAGATAATGAGTGCGAATGCGAGGACAAGGAGAACGTGGTGGTAGCGGACTATATGCCAGAGGAGATCAAGCAGAGACTGTACAGACGACACAGGAAAAGGGAGATGAGAATGGAGTGCGCTAGACGAAGTAGAGTTAAACAGATGAGAAAAGATTGCAGATCGAGCCGGGAAGATTATAAATCTAGGAAAGAAGCAGAGAAAGATTGTATGGCTATCGTAAATGCGCTGATAGATGAAGTAATAGCCAAGATAGCTCAAGACGAGTACAAGTGCTTGCGGATAAAACAGAGATCTAGCAAAGCAGTCCCGAAGTCGGAGGAAACAAAACGAAAAACGAAGAAGGACAGCGAAAATAACAACCGACGGAGCACAATAAGAAATGGATTATCTCAATCTTGCTCCAACGATCTGGATAAACAACATCGAAAGACCGAGAAACCAGCTCCAAGAAAGCAATCGTCTTCGAGCACCCCCGTATCGCCCGAAAACAACAAACCAAAGAGAATCTACCAAAAATCCGAGTTCCACGACGGGAACAAGAGAATCGAGATACTGGAGATACTGGAGTACGTCTCGCAGAGCTCCACAGAAACTACCTCAGACGAGAACCACAATGCTGGCGTGAAGAAGAAATCCCGAATCCCCGTTCCAGTACCGGAGAAAGTTCAGAAGGCCAGGAGCAACGGAAACAGTCGCTCTCCCCCGAAACTCTCGCGCGAGAGCCAAGAAAAGTCGAGTTCGTCCGTTTCCAATGATGAAGATGCTTACGAGACGCCCGTTCGAAGAGCGTCGGTGCCGTGTGAGACGCGGTCCAGGTCAAATTCCCTAAGATTCAGAAACGTCTTCGACAGCATACCCGAGGAGCGGAGTAGCCTAAGTCTGGAGTCGACCGACGACGGCCGTCGCGCGTCAGCTCCCAGCCTCAATGAAATCAAAGAGAAGAAGTCCAAGAATATGAGAAGCACGGGCACGTCGCCTATGCCCGACGTGTACAGGATAAGCGTCGGGGCGATGACGTCCCCTATACGTAAGTCGGCAGGGACCAGCCCGATTAGGGTCACCAGTGGAGCCAACGTGAAAAGACCGTCGAGAGAAGAAGGTATCCGTTTTCCTCTGCCGCTGGTCACCGCACCGCTTCCACAGTACTCGTAGTGCACTCGCGACGCTGCTGCTCCTGTTGCGGGTGCCGACGGTCTGCTCAATGCTCATTCCGCCTACACGACTCACATATGTGCGATTTTTTCTTGCCAATATTTATTTAGAGCATTTATAACAGCGCATCCAATGAAGAATGCGTTCTAACTTGATTGAGAAATTAGCCGCGTGCGATTAACTCAATCTCTTGTAAATAGTAGATCATTTGCTTAAAATATTTGTTATCGATTTTAAATATCACTACTCATATTAGATTCAAGTTATACCTTTAAAAAAACATAATTTCGTTGGGCGCGCTGCAATTTTAATTTATGTTATTTAATTCAAAATCGCACACTGTTAAATATGATAGTGATAACGTCACATGCCTTATAACACTATAGTGAGCACAGTATTAAATAATAGTATCGCTGAATAAATAAATTATATGAAGAAGACGCTAGTTTTATTTATCCGAAGGTGCCAATGACAGAGAAAGAAAGAGAGAAGAGGATTCTATTCCAGCGATATTCCGCTTCAAGAGGGAGAAAAAGGAGCGCTCTCTTCCCAACTCTACGTCGGAGCACACAGAAGAGAGAAAGCACGTTAGAGAGAGAGATAGAGATAGAGAGAAGGTGAAGAAGCGTGTGAAAGATAACACGTGTTTTGAGGAGTCCAGCTCGAGCGAGTCCAGTGGTAGCTTGCTATGTGCGTTGGCGCCAGCGTGGTTGAACGCGCGGCGCAGACGGCGAAAAGCTTCCAATGCCTCCGGTTAGTATTATCAGAGAAGCTTATTCCTAGGCAGATGGCGGACCTAAGTAATTTGGTCGCGTTAAGTCAAACTCATACGACCGATCACAGCTAACATTGAAAGCCGACCAAACGACGTAGGTCTGTCAACTGCCTAGGAATCAATTTCTTCGGGTTTACATTAAATTTTTCGTCCCTTTCTCGCCCGTTTGTATCTGTATTTCCTTTCCTTGTTTATTTGACGAAGATGTTTTGTGTAACTAGTGCTTATGACGTCATATTGTACCGGTGTGCCACGACAAGGGTCTTGTGAGTTATGACACTATGTCACTTGACAGTCCTACAAGGCTAACGCTGCGTTTCCACCAGAGATGTGTTGCGAGGAATGTGTTTTTAAGAACAAATAGAACCGCTTCATTGACGTGAGCTTGCCGTGACATCGCTCAGCGCGGCGATTCTATTGGATCTCAAAAACACATTCCTCGCAACACATCTCTGGTGATAACGCAGCCTTACGCTCGTATATCGAGACCTCACACTATTGATTCGTTCCGAAATGTAAGCCAGTGCATTGACGTCATAATATGACTTTGTTGGGACTTTGGGAGGCCTTTTAATACGTCACGACTAAAGTACTCATAAATCGATTATATCGTACTCAGAGCACAGAGTTATATCTTAAGCCACTCAGGTCTGTAAGTAACGCCTATGTGTCACAAGATCCTTTTAGGACTATCAGAAACATGTAAGTGACAGCCATGTGTCACAAGATACTTTTAACACTGACAGAAATTTATTTCATAATTCACTAAACCCGTGTGGATTTTGTGAAAAATTACAGAAACTTGAGGCCTGTATTCACTTTGATTAGTGATAAGTGCAGGTTATTAGTGCAGGTGATTAGTAATCAGGAGAAAGCAAGTGTGGACAGCGACCGATTAGTGCAAATTCTTTATTTTCTCCTAATCACTAATCGCCTGCACTAATCACATGCACTCGCACTAATCAAAGCGAATACAGGCCCTTATCATGTGTCAAAAGATCATTGTAGCATTGACACTTGACAGGCACTTGTCACAAGATCCTTGTAGCGCTGACCGTTTGCCACAAGATGCTTGTACCACTGACGTGTGTTCCAGGCGAGTGGGCGGTGACGGTGGCGGGCTCCTGCGCGGCCGCGCTGCCCAACGACGTGGAGATGCGCCTGCGCTTCCCCGACCCCTGCCGCCCCAGACACGCGCACAACACGAGGCCTGTAAGTGCAACCACAGAGTATATTATCCTTACTACTATTACAAAAGCTTGAGAGGTGTCAAGGGACACCTTGATGGAACGAAGTTATAAAAAAAACAAAAACAAAAGAGAGAGAGAGAGAGACAGAGAGAAACACGCGTTTTACAACTATAGCATTTTTGCTCTAGTTGTAATATACCGACACTTTTGTGTCATGTCGTCACAACTTTTTCCGTCTAGCCCCCTTTTGCAACGCACGATAAGGAACTTCGTTCCAAAAGCGAAAGTGTGTCCGTCTGTTACCTCCTCAGTCCTCACGCTTAAACCGCTGAACCGATTTTGATGGATGGATATACTTTGAGGGACGCGATACATACATATGATAGCTTTTAGGCTTCGGCCAAACCTACGCGTCAGTAACGCGGGACGCGGGACGGGAGCGTCTGCAACGCGAAACTGGTGTGCACACCTGCGCGAGCAGCGCGACTACGGTGCGAAACCGTAGATTATTCCCGCTCTGCCGACGCGATCGTCCCGCGTTGCAGACGCTCCCGCTTCGCAGTCGCTTTGGTCGCGTAGGTTTGGCTTAAGGTGACGCCGCGTTAAAGTAAAAAACCGTGTTGGATATGTTTTAGATTGCTTGCTTTCTATGAGAGGCCGGCCCGGCCTAATAGAAAACAATGAACTTTAATTTCTTAGCTTTAGTCATTGCTGAGAAAAATCGATATCGCTACAGCCAAATTATCAAGGCGTCGCCTTAAGCTTTATCCCGGAAAAATGTAAGGTTTCCGCGCGATTACCGAAGTGACGCCCGCAACTCTGTTACGCCGAAATTCGTTTATTTATACCGGGTGTAAAGGAATCAAAATATAAGGCTTATATCTTAAAAAAAAAAATTTTTTAGGTACCTCCCTTACACATCAAGCGGGGATGAATTATTTTTTTTACGCGAAAAAAATCATAATTCAAAAGGAAAACTATCATGGCTAAGAAGACTTCATAAGTTATTGAGTAATTGTCGATCAACTAAAAAAAATGTATTCGGAGAAGTATAAAGGAACTTTTCGTTCAAATTCCTTTGAACATAACTGAGATGATGTTGTTAGTGGTGTAAATTTGTAAAACACGTTTAAATAAATGAATATTCATTGACCATTAAAAAAAATATCAAAAACTAGCATTACTACGGAACCCTATATTGCGCGTGGCCCGACACGCACTTGGCCGGTTTTTTTTCTCTATCGTTGACATTTTCATATCAAGAGTTAATAGTTTTATAATATTATGACTATGTTGCAATTTCAGTTGGAGTGTGTGGAGTCTCGCGGGCAGAGTCGCTGTCGTCGCGCCTCCGAGGACAACCGACTTACCTTCACTGTGAAGAAAGAAGCTTCAGGTAAGATTACGACAACTATCTCTATTAGGCCGTTTACATTCAGCTGTCGGGCAAGCAAATGGGCAGGGAAGTGAGCAGGGAAGTGGGCAGGGAAGTTGCAGGGAAGTGGGCAACGCGAGAATGTAAATAGTTACTCGTGCTCGCTGCCCAGTGCCCGACGCGGTAATGTGTGTAGAGGGCTAAATATAAACGCTCACTCGCGTTGTTACTGCCGCAGTAGTATTCAGGGCAATCCATACTTCCATACTAATATTATAAATGCGAAAGTGTGTCTGTCTGTCTGTTACCTCTCCACGCCCAAACCGCTGAACCGATTTTGCTGAATGGTATGGAATTGGTATGGAGATACTTGGAGTCCCGGGAAAGGACATAGGATACTTTTTGTCCCGGGAAAATTTACGGTTCACGCGCGATAAACGAATTTTGGCGCAACGGAGTTGCGGGCGTCATCTACTAGAAATATAATTCAAGGCAATATTCCCATATTTCCCAGCGGCAGAAGTAGCGGCAGTGGTTGAATGCAAACGACGCTTATAGCCAAACATAGAACCTCCTCCTTTTCTGATGTCGGTTAAAAATGAATTAAATGTAGTTAGGGCTTGATTACACCTACCGACTAGAGTGGCGAGGCAGTGGCGAAACAGCACTGTCTTGCCACTGTACAGTGTACTCGGTGTAACAAGGTCCTACTCCTCAAACCTGGTGGATGTTGTGCATGCTAGCGCCATCTATGTTGTAGTGAAAATAACAATAGAAGGTTTCATATCAGTAACTTTTCTTTCCGCTAGATGGTGCTTTTCCGTGAAATTTTTGTGGTGTTGTTTCTTTTGAACACTAAATTAAAAAACAATAATTTTTCGTGCACTTTTTCCACTATATTAAGAAATTATTAATAACAAATTACACGACCGGTTTCGAAATAAATCATCATCAGGACAAATTTAATCAACACGAATTTGTTAAAATTTATAATAATTTCTTAATATGGTGGAAAAAGTGCACGAAAAATTATTGTTTTATTAGTGTTCAACATGAATTTCCACCAAAATATTTTACTGTGTATTTTCAAATTTTTTCATAATATTATTAGTATGCCTTTCATATTTTACCTAATTACGTTTCAGATTCTTCGATTCTTGCGTCTAAGAGTGTGAAGAAGTCGAATGAGCTTCTGCCAAACCTGGAGACATTCAGGGCTTCCCGCAGCAAAACTAGAAGTTCCATGAAGGTACGCTTCCTCTTACCCGACTACGCCAAAAAGGAGGGTTATGATTTTGCTCTGTGTGTATGCATGTGCTAGACAAAAACAAGCAGAACACCAAGTTTAGTTATTCGCTGTGTAAATATTTTAATGAGGGACCTATCAGACAGCGAGCGGTTACGCGTTCAAGCGTTCGAGCGGTCAGTCACACAGGAAGAATTCTGACGCGGTCAGAACGCCTCTGTGTGAGTATATCTATGTGACGTAATACATACAACACAAAGAACGCAAAACTGACCGCCTGACCGCTCTTTGTCTGAGAGGTCCCTTACAGTTCGACTAAACGCTTCTATCATACAAAAACGTCATTTTTGACATGTGTTTGACAGTTCTCCTTTACCAGCAGCGCTCCTGTCAATGTCACCCACGTTCATTTAAAGCCTTGTCGAGCTGTATAATAGTAAGATTTCGGTTTTCGAATTGTCAGTTGGGCAGATGTTTTTTTTTTAATTTAATTTGATTATTACTTACATCTTGAAGGCCGTTGTTTCAGACGCGGGGTTGCTCCCTACACTGCTGGCTGCCGGCAGAGACGCCGCTCGCCAGGTATACATTAGTGCACTGTGCTCTGTGGGTTCGTCCACATATTACGATACACAACATTAGTATTTAGTTCATTATTAATATTATTATGGACTATCGAGGAATTTGATTCCTAGGCAGTTGACGGACCTACGTCAGCAGTCGGCTTATGTCAATTCAATGTTAGCTGTGATCGGTCGGATGAGTTTGACTTAACGCGACCAAATTACTTAGGTCCGCCATCTGCCAAGGAATCAACTTCTCTGATAGCTCTGATAGTACCATCGAAGAAATTGATTCATAGGCAGACGACCTACGTCATTTGCTCGGGTTTTGTCAATTCAATGTTAGTGGGCCCCTAGACGATCAACTTTATTGTGCAATATCATTGAACAAAAATATTGAACAATTTATTTGACAATAAGTATGAAAGGCGGGCGCGTTCA
This sequence comes from Cyaniris semiargus, assembly GCA_905187585.1. NCBI lineage: Eukaryota > Metazoa > Arthropoda > Insecta > Lepidoptera > Lycaenidae > Cyaniris > Cyaniris semiargus. Next base: position 2,044,430 of record LR994566.1, on the reverse strand, counting down.
ATATCAACCCTAGACGGTCCATAATATTTCACAATACGTGTTATTGCACAATAAAATTGATCGTCTAGGGCAGCGGTTCCCAACCTGGGGGTAATTAACCCCGCAGGGGTAAAACGGCAATTCTAGGGGGGTAACAGAGTTGGCACGAAAAAGTATTATAATAATGTCATTATTATAATAATAATGTCAGCAAAAGTAGAGTTTCTTGGACTACGGGAGGATAACTCATTAAAAGTTGATTTTCAAAATAATAAACTCGGCACATTTTGGCGAAAAGCAGCTGCAGATTACCCTATTATAGCTGACAGAGCTTTAAAAATGTTGATTCCATTTGCTACAACTTACAGATGTGAGACTGGTTTTTCGACTCTTGTTACATTAAAAACAAAAGCCAGAAATCGTCTGAATGTGGAGCATGGCATGAGATGCGCGCAGAGTGAAACCGAACCTAATATTCTTAAACTTGCGAATGCAAAGCAATATCAACCTTCACACTAGCTGTTAAGTCCAAGATATTTTATATATTACTAGTTACCTAAACGTGCAATTTCTTACCAAATAAAGATATTTTTGTTCGAATTTGTGTGGTTGAATTATTTTAAATTAGCTAGGAGTAAACTTAATTCCCATACTTGTTCACAGGGGTAGTGACATTGAAAAGGTTGGGAACCGCTGGTCTAGGGGCTCGCTCAGTCGCGATCTATCCACTGGGTTTGACGTAACCCAAGTAAATTAAGAAGGTCCGCCATCTGCCTATGAAACAACTTCTCTGATCATAAACACTTACGAGCTGACGGTCGCAACCGCCGGAACCGTACCTTCCGGCATAGAAAGTATCCTGTGTCCTTTCCCGGGACTCAAAGTATCTCCATGCCAAATTTCACCAAAATCGGTTCAGCGATTTGGGCGTGAAGAGGTAACAGACCAGAAAGATAGCTGCATCGAAAGCCGGTGCTGGCGGTGAGCCGCTCTAATTCTCTGCCATCAAAAATGTTGACGCGTATATAGCAATTCATATTATATTATGATAGTAAAACATGATGAATTTTTATTGATAGAAAAAAAAACAGACAGACAGCAACTTAGTATGGATATGTATAAATATGTATTTGAAAATAAACCTTTGTTTCTTGGCAGGTCTCGTGACGGGCTATCGGTGTCGGGCAGCGCGATAGTGCCGGAGCGCAAGCCTCGCGCGACCACCATGAGCGAGCGCGACCTCACGCGCCGCCCCCACTACAGACTGTAGAGCGCCCGTGACAGCCCTAGATTTATACCGGCAGCGTCCTAGGAGGTCAGCAGCGTCCTAGGAGGTCGGCAGCGTCCTAGGGACGGCAGCGTCCTAGGGACGGCAGCGTCCTAGGAAGGCGGCAGCATCCTAGGGAGGCGGCAGCGTCCTAGGGGGTCGTATTTCGTACCTTATTTAAAATACATGTCACTCAACTTTGCCATACTGTAATTGTTAAGTTTGTAGTTTAAAATAAAACAAATAATATTTGAATGTATTTCAATTAAATAAATACCTAGTTCATACTGAGACTGCCTTCACATTAAGTCGCGAGTAGTGCGGCTGCCGCGCGACTTCTATACTAAAACGAGCCGCGCGGAAAACTTTCTAGTACCTAATAAAATTACTACGACGACCTCTGTGGCTCAGTTGGTGAGCGAGTTGGTAGCTCAAGCCGGGGGTCGCGGGTTCGAATCCCGCCGACGGAACAAAAAGTTTTCAATGTTCCTGGGTCTTGGATGTGTATTTGTAGTAAAAGTTAAAACTATCAAGTACTTAATGCTGAATGTGCGGACGAAAGCCCAAGCCGTGGTTTTTACTCTACGTGATTGCTCGATCGAGTAAAATCGTATGTGAGTACTTAGCATTATAGCCATCATTTTTTGTCATGTAACATTTTTTCGTGCGGGCCTCGGTTTCGGAAATAATAGTATCTACAGTGCTAGTGTAGCCAAAGGGACGCGGGACTTAGAAAATTATCGGAGAAAAAAAAAATCACTCAAATTAACATAAACACCATCATTATATTCGCCCATTGTGTCGAGCTCATCAATCATACTAGTAACGGGAAAAAGCCGAAGTACTTAATGAGAGCGATACACAAATCATAAAGTTGCAATTTCAGAATACAATATGCAATAATTAGATAATATGATTGTGAACTAAAGTAACGTATTGAATTTCTAAGGTCAGTAGGGGATTTTAATTTATAAATAGGTATTATGTAATTTGTATACTTACCTAATATAAGGACGGCATTATCGTTCTACGATAAAGTCCTTTTTCTTTCCTAGATTAAAAAAAAGGTCAGTAGGGGCCGCAAAAATTGAATAGCCTACTGGCGGCAAATTTGTAAATCCGCCACTGATTAAATATAATATTATGTATAATATAATTTAAAATCTTAAATGTATGTATATTTCCTCTTGGATGTGTATTAAATTATAAATATAATATGTATAATATAATTAAAAATCTTAAATGTATGTATAGTATAAAAGTACATATTAAATATTATATTTCCGTTGTCTGGTACCCGTAACAAGTCCTTCAGGTACTTATACCACAGGGCCAGACTGACGTGGTGTGAAGCGTCCATAGATATATTTTTATTACTAGAAAAATTTTGTATCGGGTAGTAGGAATGTACAGTGTTATTTTAGAAACTCGAGTACTCAGAACTTTGGTGCCTATACTGTACTCGGCGAAACATGGCGTTAGCGGTCATTGACTCCCTGTCAAAAACTTGCCATTTTCTATACAAAGCCGCGATTGACAACATCTGACACTTCATTGTCAATCGCAGTTTATATAGAAAATGGCAAGTTTTTGACAGGGAGTCAATGACCGCTACCGCCATGTTTCACTTTTACTTTAGTTCACAATCATATTATCTAATTATTGCATATTTTATTCTGAAATTGCAACTTTATGATTTTTGTTCTATCGCTCTCATTACATCGGCTTTTTCCCGTTACTAGTATGATTGATGAACTCGACACAATGGGCCAATAAAATGATGGTGTTTATGTTAATTGGAGTGATTTTTTTTTCTCCGAAAATTTTCTAAGTCCCGCGTCCCTTTGGCTACACTAGCACTGTAGATACTATTATTTCCGAAACCGAGGCCCGCATGAAAAAATGTTACATGACAAAAAAATATGGCTATGCTATAATGCTAAGTACTCACATACGATTTTACTCGATCGAGCAATCACGTAGAGTAAAAACCACGGCTTGGTCTATCGTTCACACGTTCAGCATTACTTGATAGTTTTAACTTTTACTACAAATCGTGTAAAAATTATCGTGTGGACCGCAAAACTCACACGCTTGACTAAAGCACGACGGCTCGCGTCGAGTAAGTTCGAAGGAAATTAGATTTATTTAAATTCCATCGAACCGGCTCGATGCGAGCTTTCGAGCTGTGAGTTTTGCGGTCCACTGTCCAGTGTCCACACGATAAATTTTACTCGATTTGGAGTAAAACTGTCGAGTAATACCGTATGTGAGTACTTAACATTAGGGTGCCAATCGAATGCGCCAATGAGGCATTTTCTTATTTTTTTAATTTGATTGTCAAACAGTTTCCATTTTAGTAACTAGATGGCGTATGGGTAGACAACTATCGGAAACACCAGGTAATATCATCAATAATTGCTACAAAACTGGGCAAAATAATGTAAAGCTTGATACATTTCAATTTGAAAAAGACACAATGATATTCCAACGAATAGAATAATAAAATTATTATAACGATGTTTTAGTTAAAACTCACGGAAGAAATAGCCCTATTTATCGTTATTCACACCAAATGTCACAGGAATTATATATTTTGGTTTTGACAATATCTTACCTGCACTTGTGCACGATAACGGATATTTAATGGCCAATATTTTACCAATAATGAACATCAAAAACGCAAATAACACAATTTGGGAAAAAATAATAAAAACCACACCAACAATAAAAAGTAGAAGAAGTTTCAAAGTAACATGGCCGCCAAAACTTTTTCAGTTGTCAGTTTTCAGTTTGACAAGTTCTTATTATGTCAGCGTGTTCCTAAACTATTACCAGTATACTGGCTTAATCACTTAGGCCAATGATCGCTTAGGTTTAAGATATTTTTATTTATGTCACACTTGACAGTACACTGAAATTTTTAGAAACACTACCAATATGTAGTCAGTGATGCCAACCTGCAGATAATTTCAGATCAGTGGGGAACCAATAGGAAATCTAGAAGTGTCTACCGTCGCGCCGTCTGATGGAGATTTAAAAAAGAAAACAACCCATAAAAATTGGTGTGAGACTGGACATCGATTTTTTCTGAAAAATTCGCCTAAGCATTTTGACATTTCAACGTCGCTTAACTCGAAAACGGTATGACCTACGGAAAATTTCCTCATAAGTAAAATTGATCCCTGTGGTGAGCTCGATACGATGTGCGAAAAAAATATAGGGTTATTACGAGATTTTTTTGTCGACAAGTATTTTTGACTACGACTTTTAAAAGGTCATAACTTTTTAATGGTACTTCTAAAATAAAAAAATATTATGATAAAAAATTATATTAACGATTGCCGCACATTAAAACAAAAAAAAAATAGGGCTTATTTAACCACAATATAATTCAAATCTATTTTGTGTGTATGTTTAATTCAAATCTTCTTTCCATAGCGCCTTTACGGATACACCCAGGCCTTTATTTCTGTAAGATAAAAAAAAAATTGGACTAAATTTGACGCCCCTCTAAATCTTCCGCCCTAGGCTCCAGCCTACTCAGCCTATTGGTAAATCCGCCACTGTAGGCAAATGCTGCAACTTCCAGAAACGTGCTTTTTTTGTGTTCCATTCAAAACTCCGTCGAAAGTTTCAGTAAAGCGTCTACCACTTTACTGAATTAACCGACTTGACTCCTTGCCTTGACTGCTTTGACTTTTACTTCTAGACTTTGACTATAGACTTTAGACTTGACGATATAGTAATTAAAACGATTGTATTTAATTTAGAAATTTTATTCGTAATTATTGTTTTTGGTTGGTTTTCGGCATCTAAAACTGCCCCGGGGCAGACCGCAGGGCAAGCAGGGCGGGCCGAACGTATACGAAACTAGCTAAACTAGAAGTTTAATTAAAGTGCGACACATTGAGATAGACTATAGGAGAGAGCCTTATATCGGTGTATAAGCATCAAAAGCGTGTAATGTTATGTCCTACTTACCAGGACATAACAAAGGGGTCGGTCTGCATATTTTATGTAATAAAAGTGTTAATAAAGGTTTTTAGTGAACATTTTATGCTAGATATTGTTGAGTTTTGTGGTTCCGCTAAATAATAAACCATAAGAATGGTCAAAGAATGCCTCAAACACGTGGATTTGACATTAAATACGTAAGTTTTGAACAACGTTTTTTGGGCTTTTCAATCGGTATTTTTGTAAGCTAAATGGATAATTTATAAGTTTAATAATCCCTTATTCGTGCTATATAAGGCATTAGTGCTAAAAATGTCAATCAATTAATAATTTGGCTACAAAAATTGCATAGCTTTTTACGTGTGTTTACGCATTCTCATTACTTGAACTATAGTTTATCGATATCATGAACTAAATGACTTTCTTTTCTAGATTATAATGTGCTTTAAAATGATCGACAAATAGAAATATTCAAGAAAATAAACGCACACTACATGTATGAAAATAAGCACAAAATGGCCACGCGATGACGGGCTAAGATTACATCTATACTATAATACTTTATCTATGGTGCGACAGGGCTTTAAATGGACGTGGGTGGGGGCGCTGCCTGTCAAACTGTCAAAAATGACGTTTTTGTATGATGGCAGCGTTAGTTCCTTTTTTCGCCACGTTCATTTAAAGCCTTGTCGAGCTGTTGTACTGTATACGGTTTGCTACAGCCAGCGTAGCCAACCCCTCAGTTTTCAGTTTAGGCCTCGAAATCTACAGTTTTTATGAGCTAGCTAGCGTCATCTTATTTTATTATATTAAACCATAGACTAAGGAAAATATAAACTTAATATAATCGAAACAGAGGTAATGGTCATCAATCGATTTAATAGATGGCGTTACTTGCAGACAGTCGTAGAAAGCTAGGATCCTAATTAGCGTACTAAATCAGAAGAATAGGGGCTTTTGATTGGTGCAAACAGAAGCTTCTAATTAGTTTTCTTTTTAGGATCCTAATTAGGACGTCTAAATTTAGTTAGGTGGAATAAGCCCCTTACCGAAATCGATCGCTCGGTCGATCGATGTCTGTTTTACCGACATAATGTCGCTTAAACAGACATATTTAATAATATTTCTGGTTTTTAATTCCCGGCTTCCTAAAATATATTCTATTTATTACTATAATTAAATAATAAAAAATAATATATTTTTTCTAGCATATCTACAGCTTAAGAGTCCCATTCACTATCCTGCATTGCAGTCCGCCGTGCAGGACTGCGAAATGGATATAGCTCACATATTATCCTGCTTTGCCGTCCATCTAGGGATGTGATATACTTGCAAAATTCAATATCAGGGCTTCTAAGTACGATTACGTAACGAAACGAAGCATAAAGGCAGGCTCTACGTGGAAAATTAAGATGGTTTTGTTCAGAGTAGAACCTTTTAAAGTGTAATTTGAGGGAGAAACAATCGTTTTTTAAATGACACGGCTTACGTGTCATACACCACACGTTAAAAACATACCTATATGACACGGCTGCCGTGTTATCCGCACTGAATCGGTTAAAGTATTTTTATTTACACGATTTGGCTCCTTATTTCCATACATATACAGATTGAAGTCCTATGCAGTATATGTATTGGAATAAGGGGCAACATCGTGTAAATAAAAAAAAAACTTTAAAGTACGAAGTATTTTTTACTCATATATGTGATTGTATTTCTTATTCATATTACGATGTACCTACACTGTTTTCCTATTGTATTTTCATGTTTTTTGTTTCAAGTTCGCGCCTAAGCACGTACTTTTATACTTGCAAGTATTTTCTGCGCGTACCAGGGCGCCGTACTTTGAAATGAAAATCTGGTATTAAAACCTGGTAGCGTAAAATATACGTCTCATCCCTATGCGATGTTTGCTGCTTCGTCATATTTCTTTAATAATGTTAATAAATTTTGCAGTGCCGTATTTCTTATTTGCTTATTACTATAGGCTGGGGATTTTTGGTCCCACAAACAGCGATTTTCTTTATATATTTTGATAAACTCCACTAAGCCCGTGTTGTCCATTGTCAACCACGTAGTGACTATAACACAGATATATATGTAGCAAGTTAGCAACTAGCAAGCTGATTATAAATTAATAATATTATTTTCTTTGCTGTCAAGTGTCAACAAAATGTCAAAATGGAGGCCTGCAAGTTGCAACCCCATTCACGCCCCTGCTTTCTGCACGGCAGTCCGCCACGCAGGACGTTGAGCCACTCACGGTCCTTTGCGGCGGACTGCAAGCGGTGGGCGGAGCTTGCACACTTTGTGCAGGACTCAGGTCGCGTCCTGCAGCCTGCACAGCGGCCTGCAACACCATTCACTATCCTGCATAAGCCGGCGGACTGCACGGCGGACTGCAATGCAGGATAGTGAATGGGCCCTGGACTTGAGTCTGTGTCTGAGGTGACTTGGCAGGAATGGCAGGTGCTGCTATTTTGTGTTAATTTATTATTGTACTTGGTGATACCAATTATTGTACTTGTAGCTCAACTCAAAGTTTTAAAACTTTGAGTTGAGCTGTGAGCATCTGTTCCTTCGTTAGATTATTCCTGCATTAATGGGCTGTTTTCTTTTTTTTGATCTCCACCAGACGGCGCGACGATAGACACTTCTAGATTTTCTATTGGTTCCCCACCGATCTGAAATTATCTGCAGGTTGGCATCACTGACTACATATGGGTTGTGTTTCTAAAAAATCTCAGTGTCCTATCAAGTGTGACATAAATCAAAATATCTTAAACCTAGTTTCCGTTAGCATAATATTAACATAAAACTGTATGTATTTATATATTTCCATATATTACTATGTTTTTTTGCTTCGTCCCTCTAGTTTAAATTTCACGAAGAGCATACGCCTAAGCGATTAGGCCAGTATACTGGTAACAGTTTAGGAACACGCTGACATAATATAATACTTGTCAAACTGAAAACTGACAACTGAAAGAGTTTTGGCGGGCATGTAACTTTGACACTTCTTCTACTTTTTATTGTTGGTGTAGTTTTTATTATTTTTTCCCAAATTGTGTTATTTGGGTTTTTGATGTTCATTAATGGTAAAATATTAGCCATTAAATTGTCGTTATCGTGCACAAGTGCAGGTAAGATGTTGTCAAAACCAAAATTTATAATTCCTGTGACATTTGGCGTGAATAACGGTAAATAGGGCTATTTCTTATGTGAGTTTTAACTAAAACATCGTTATAATAACTTTATTATCCTATTCGTTGGAATATTATTGCGTCTTTTTCAAATTGAAATGTATCAAGTTTTACATTCTTTTGCCCAGTTTTGTAGCAATTAATGATGGTATTACCGATAGTTGTCTACCCATACGCCATCTAGTTACTAAAATGAAAAGTGTTTGACAATCAAATTAAAAAAAGAAAATGCCTCATTACAAAACTGTGTGTGTGAGATATTTTCTATTTTGTTTTCTATGGGTTGTTTTCTTTTTTAAATCTCCACCAGGCGGCGCGACGGTAGACACTTCTAGATTTCCTATTGGTTCCCCACTGGTCTGAAATTATCTGCAGGTTGGCATCACTGACTACATATTGGTTGTGTTTCTAAAAATTTCAGTGTACTGTCAAGTGTGACATAAATAAAAATATCTTAAACCTAAGCGATCATTGGCCTAAGCGATTAAGCCAGTATAATGGTAATATTTAGTTTAGGAACACGCTGACATAATAAAAACTTGTCAAACTGAAAACTGACAACTGAAAAAGTTTTGGCGGCCATGTTACTTTGAAACTTCTTCTACTTATTATTGTTGGTGTGGTTTTTATTATTTTTTCCCAAATTGTGTTATTTGGGTTTTTGATGTTTATTATTGGTAAAATATTGGCCATTAAATATCCGTTATCGTGCACAAGTGCAGGTAGATGTTGTCAAAGCCAAAATTTATAATTCCTGTGACATTTGGTGTGAATAATGATAAATAGGGCTATTTCTTCCGTGAGTTTTAACTAAAACATCGGTATAATAACTTTAGTATTCTATTCGTTGGAATATCATTGTGTCTTTTTCAAATTGAAATGTATCAAGTTTTATATTCTTTTGCCCAGTTTTGTAGCAATTATTGATGGTATTACCTGGTATTACTGATAGTTGTCTACCCATACGCCATCTATATTACTAAAATGGAAACTGTTTGACAATCAAATTAAAAAAATAAGAAAATGCTCTATTGACTGCGTGTTTTATTGTGAAAATGTCTGACAAAGAAAACAGAAGGAAATGCTTTAAATGCGGCTCATCACCTGCCGAAGACGGCGTTAAATTGTTTCGTTTCCCTAATCCTGGAAGTAGGAACCTGTTTCGGTACGTAAATACATAATATATATTAAATGGTAGGTACTTATAATATATAAAAACAACCCCCGCTTTTGAAAGACTCACTTCTCTTTCTTATGTTCATTTAGAGCTGTAATGAAGTATAAAAAGTAGTTTAACTTTAGAAGTAGTAAAGAAAAGAAAGTTCTATGATATAAGTGCGCAGCCTGCTCAATAGTTGGGTTATCCAACTTCCATACTTAGGTATAAATATTATTATAAATGCGAAAGTCTGTATGTTACCTCTTCAAGCCCAGACCACTGAACCAATTTTGCTGATATTTGATATGGAGATACTTTGAGTCCCGGGAAAAGACCTAGGATACTTTTTATCCCAGTAAAATTTGGTTATTGCGGGACAATAACCAAATTTTGGCGCAACTAAGTTCGGGCGTCATCTAGTTACTTATAATTAAATCAAATCGAAAGCCTATCTATAGGAAGGTATTTAGCAAGATATGTCAATTATGTTTAGTTTATTATAATTTATGTATTGATCCTTTAATTTTCAGTTGCGAGTCATGGGCAAGTTATGTATTTCCCGATAAAATCTGTACATTTGAAATGCAAAAAAAACTGTACTCTAAGCATAGGATGCTATGTGACAGACATTTTAAAGATACAGACTTTATTGATGGTGACAAAAAGCTGTTATCTAGGTCAGCTATCCCATGTGTGTGTGGTAAGTGTTTACACTCAGACTTTTACTCACTTGCCATCAAGGCTTGAAATACCGGTAGTTATGGGAACCGATTCCAATGATCTTAAGCGATATCGGTATCAGACGTAGTACCTGTACCACCAGTACCGGTACAATTTTTAAATGAGTACCGATACTATACCGGTACTAATCAAATACTTCAAAGTCAGAGTGATAACTTCATCAGTCTTAATCACAAACTCGGACAACATCAATGCGTATTGTCATCAATCGTGTTATTAAGTGTTGAGGCACCGGTTGTATTTTTATATCTACTGTTGATTAAAAATGAGTAAAGGTATGTATGTGAATAGAATATAGAATAGAATATAATTTATATCGTGAAATGCAGGTATTTGTAAAAGGTGTTAAAACTTAATACTAATGGTTACTCTACATTTCCACCTTCGTCAAGGTATACAAATATTTCGAAACTTACATCACAATTGTCAATTATTTTACTTATGTTAACAATATTACTTAAATAATTAAAACATTTCATATCAATTAATGTCACGTAGAATAAATATTATAATAATTATTATATCCTCCTGAGCCCCGAGCTATAATTAAAATCACTTGCCACTACGGCCGAATGTCCTTTATAAAGCATTAAACTGTTTTTGGTGCAAAGTCCGAGAGTTTGCATGTTAAATAAAACAAAGACCAGGGGTTTTCGGGGATTTCACTAAAACAAATGTTTTTTGGTATCATTTGATTAATACATCAAGCATCATCATCATTAAAGTTTAGGTATTTTTTGTTCTTTGTAAAGGACTTTCGGTCATTATGGCATAAGTAGGTTAGGTGTTTAAATAAAAGAAATAATATTATTTTTTAATATAATCTTACGTAATCTCACAAATTAGGTACCAAACATTAACATAATTATATATTTCTATTCAGATATTAAGTCTGAATAATAAATTTTAACAAAACTCAAAACAACTTAACATCGCTATCTAAGTTTTAACATCTAATTAAAACTTATTTATCATTAAAAACAACTTTGGTAAAATCGAGATCATTCTTTGCAAATAGGAACAAAATATAGAAACCACTCTATCCTTTAAATAATAATTAAACCCACATAAAAATCTAATGTTGTGTAATCCAATTTTTGGGAAAACCAAACCTTAATGAGACCTGTGAAATTCTATAAAACAATTACGATTTGGTGTCAGACATAAATGCATATTACAAGTGATACACATGACAGTTGTTTTTTTGGTGCACGAGGTATATCTGCAACGTTGTTGTTTTGATTGCATGTCAGGCAAATGATTAGCAGCATGAAGTCGTTTAACCATGGGAGGCAAAGGCTTCACAAATTGTCTGCCACGTTTTCGAGACTCTTGTTCTTCTTCAGTATCAGAAACATCTGTCAAATCTGTGTATGTATTCTTAAGTATCAAGAGTTCAGAAAACTCAATTTTAAATTCTCGTAACTGCAATATTTTATGGGCAGGTTTTCCACATGCTCGATTATCCTGTTTGTATTTTATCCACGAGTTGACAATTGCGAGATCTAACATGTGGGAAATAAACCTCACCGTCCATTTGTTGGTACAAATTCGTGCCGGACAAACAGACAACAACCTATCTGCTAGGTCCACTCCTCCCATGTTAGTATTATATTCTTTGACGATTTGTGGTCGTCGAACCGAAATGTACTGTTTTAGCTTTTTGTCGTATCTCTGAACCTCATCTACAGTGTCTGCAGCATGGATATTTGAAGCAAACAAAACAGGCTTGTTGTCATACCATTTTGTAATGGCAATGGCTTTATCTTCTCGCACTAGAACGTCAAAACTTCCACGACCTTTGCGTGAAAGACATTTATCCTGGAATTCTATTTTTCATAATAGTTCCAGTACACTTAAACCCCCTTGTATTTAGTTCTTCAATGAGTTTAAAAGTTGTAAAGTAGCGGTCACAGTAGATGAGATGACCGGGCACCAAGGTCTCAGTTAACTTTAAAACTACATTTTCGCACAAAGAACCTTTAATTTCAGACTCTTCAAATGTCGTGCTCCCTTGATACACTAAAATATCACATACCATTCCATTGGGGTTCGCGAGAACAAAAGCTTTTAAGCCAGTTGGATGTGGTTTTCCTGGGCAATATTGTCTAATGGCACAAGCACCCGTAAAAGGAATTATCATTTCATCTATCGATATTTTTTGTTCTCGGATTTGTGCACGACAGCCTTGGAGCACACGATCCAAAATAGGCCGAACTTTCCACAATTTATCCTCCTTTTTTTTCAGTAGTGACATCGAGATCAAATACTAGGTTCATAGAGTTCCGTAGCTGAGTATATCTGTCACGAGACATGGAGTCAACTATGATGGGAATAGCGTATTTGCGGTTCCAATACATTTTCAATTGTGGGTAGTTGATGCATGACATAAGTAAAGTAATACCCACATATGTTTTGCATTCCTCAATAGTTAATTTAAGAGGCTTACCAGATATGTGAGTAGCTGTCTGGTTAGACTTTACTACAATTAATTTGTACAATTCATCATCTAAGTATTCTTCCACGTACTCGTTGATATTTGATGGATCCTGTGTGGATGGTAAGTAAGATGGTGAGGACAAACCTGGCAAATCAACGTCGAACTTATCCCGTTTCCACAAAGGAGCGTCTTGTGGCCGAGCCGGCCCTCGACTGCGAGTGCCACCACGTGTTCGATCCCGACACCCAGCACGTCGTCTGCCCCGACCACGACGACCAATATCTCTGCCAAGACTACGAGGACTACCCTGACTTATTAGTGAATTGCTATCAGCGCTGTTGGAACTGTCGCTCGAGCCATCGTCTGCTGAAGATAGGGATTCATTTATGATAGCGTGTCTCTGAATGAACTCTTCATCCTCACTTGAGTCTTCAAACTCGGAGTTATTTAATATTTCCGCAATATCGCGGTCTCGTAACGCTGAAAATAATAATTATAATATAATAATTAGTATGTACATACACTACGGTAAGTAGGTACTGTCCGGTCGAACATAAGAGATTAATCAAAAACTGTATTTTTTATACAAATACAATATATTCCAGTTTTACAATATTTAAATTTTGAAACTATGAGCGTCCACGGCGGTTGTAGGTGTGGTAGTGGGGCTCGCGGCGGACCTCGTACCGCGCCGCGAATGTTCCCGTGCGTGTGAGTGGGATGGAAGAGCGCCGACAGCCGGGCTCGACGATTGTGTAGGTGTTCGCAGCTAACGCGCGAACAGGTACTACGGCCGACAGTGATATACAAAGGATCAATTCCACATACTTTAATTTGAAATTGCGTACGAAGTGCCTTTCTAAACTAAGACCAAGCATCAATAGACTTGACATGGGCGTACACCCGTAAGGGATGGATATAAAGTGCCAACTTTGTCTGGTGTTACCAGACTATACAAATCTTATTTATTTTCCCCACACCAAATCATTTTTTTATCATTTTTTCAGATGGCAAAAACGCTATTACATATTACCATTACTTTTTGTATTTTTATCTTCCCGTGAGTTCATCCGCGGCACAGTCGCAGTTCTAACCTAACCTACTTTTCGACTTTCTGGATTGTGTTTGTTTTTGTTTTGGCGGGGGGCTGCGCTCCCCGAGCCCCCCTTTTATTTGGTGACGGTCACCGAGTGCTGCCGCAATATAAATTACCGTCGCCCTTACTAATAAACGTTGTATAAGCTTTGAATAGTTATACAGTGTTTTGTCTTCTTCAATCCAATTAAAAATGTAACTTGTGTGACAGGAACAAAACACTGTTTAACTATTCAAAGCTTATACAACGTTTATTAGTAAGGGGGTATAATGTATATTTATTGAGCTTCAGAGAACATTCAAACCCCCTTACTAATAAACGTTGTATAAGCTTTGAATAGTTATACAGTGTTTTGTTCCTGTCACACAAGTGACATTTTTAATTGGATTGAAGAAGACAAAACACTGTATAACTATTCAAAGCTTATACAGCGTTTATTAGTAAGGGAGTTAATGTTTAAACTTTGACCCTCTTACTAATAAAAACTTCTTAAACATGCGTTCAACGTGTAAATAGTTAAACAGGAGTTTTTAAGTTATACACTTCCCCCCTTACTAATAAACGTTGTATAAGCTTTAAATAGCTATACAGTGTTTTGTTCCTGTCACACAAGTGACATTTTTAATTGGATTGAAGAAGACAAAACACTGTATAACTATTCAAAGCTTATACAGCGTTTATTAGTAAGGGTAACAGAGAAATTTGTATGGAAATAACAGCATCGTTATACAGGCCTTATGTCAAAAAATGATTATTAGTAGAAAAAATCTTACGCATCCTCTATACACCCTGTGTAACTTTTTATTAGTAAGAGGGAATATGTTCTCTCCATGTTAGGGGTATTTGTTATGGATTTTAATCTTTGTACTTATATTAAAATTTTACTTACTATACTTGCTGTTTGCTAATTACTACTGTACCTACTTGCTATACTATCTTACTAATAATATTAAAAACGGGAAAGTTTGTCAGGATGTAATAAATGTTTGGAGTCAGGAAGATAATTTAATGTGGCACATAAACATAAATAATAGACAAAAGAACTAAGAAAAACACATAATATGAATTTAATCAGTACCGTATAATTTATTTACTATAGTCGGAATAATTTAAGGTGGCACTAGCGGTCATTGACTTTTCTAGTACTAGTCTAGGAGCTAAGTGAAAAATACTCGCACTGAGTTCTGTTAACTTAAGAATAAAATTCAATTCTTGTATCTTAGTAAAACGTCTTGGTTATATTTTCGTATGATAATCTCCAACTATTTATGAGTTTGAAGTGATATAATTCATACTGTGTTTACATCGTGTATGGAAAATACGATATCACCTAGAAACATCTGTCACTTCATTGATGAATGTGGCGAGAAAAGGAACTAACTACACTGAAGACCAGTTGTGGACCTACCTTTATTAAAGAATTTAGTTTATTAAAGCAGTATAAGTGGAGCTTTATGAACATTAATTACTGTCCCTTGAATATTACTAATTTCGTGTAGAAATTGCGAATATTTTCACCCGTGTTACAAAGGGACTTCGTGGCATAATGAATGCGTACATTTAAATATTTATTACAAACAGCTTTTATTAAGAGCGAATAATGGTTTTCAGAAATTGACCGATCTGAAAAGTCATGATCATAAGTGAACAAATTAAGTCCAAGACATTTTTTTAAACATTTCTGTACAAGGTAATGCAAAACGTTCTTGTGGTTATAAATTTTATTCTTTCTATATACTACTTCAGCTATGTTACATATTTTTATGACAGATTGTGACGGATAGTGTAACCCACCTTTATCTTTTTTATATTGTAGAGAATTTATTAACTTCTCAGTGCTTACTAAAGAGTTTAAACATTGTTCACACTTTATCTGATTTGTCAATGCTTTAACCACAAAACCTGCTATATAAACTATAACATGTTCTGCAAATTCTGTCAATAGTGTTGGGTTTGCTAAATAATCGTGTTCTTGAGATATAACTACTTCGGATTCTAAAGAAAAAATATCCGTAGAATCTTCGACTAAGCGATTACGATCTGTAGTATTATTAATTGCAACCTCTGGCCTGGTACATGTTAAAATATTAATATTACTTAAAGGCACACAATTGCCTGTAGTGAGATGTTTTATCTCGCCATGGATAAGAAGGCGTTTATACGCAGCTTTAAACTGCCTAACCGTAGGATTATTATTAAAACCACCTTTAGCCCGAATAGCACTAAAAAAGATTTCTAGGTGGTCTTGACTGAGTTTGTACGTAGATAAAAAATCTAATTTATTATTTTTAACAAATTCATCATACAAAAACAAAACACTTTTAATAGAAATCAGAAAACCCATGAAGCCTGTTTTTCTTTCCGTATTTAAAACATACCTATCCCCCATTTTCAATTCTTTAATATAATTAAACATTTCTTCAAGAAATTCTGCAATTTTTTCATAGTTACTACTTTTTAATGGTTTTTTAAATCCATTTAAATTTCGAGTATTTAAAATATCAAATAACGCATTGAATTTCCTTATAAAATTTACAGTTTCTTCACAGTTTTTAAATTGTTGGAGACCTATATTTTTCCAACAAAATTCCATTGCATCGGCAACAGATTCGCTAAAGAGTTGGGATGCTAATTTGACCTTCATTATTTGTTTTTTAAAATTAACGTGAGCACTTCTTAATTTATTAGCCAAATGAAATCCCTCCCCTTCTTGGATTTCATGCAGCATTTTAAAAAAACGCCAAGACACAATATCTCCCTTTTCATTGCTGAGATATTCTTTATCTCCTAAAGTATTTCTTACCAATTTTAACATGTGTGAGGGATCAGGAATAATTGCAATTTTTTTATCTTTATAAGAAAATATAGGATTGATTTCATCATTTGTTATTTGACACCCTAATAATTTGGCCATCGAAAAGTTTGTTGGGCATCCATCAAAAGTAATGGATGCAACTTCTACACCACATTCAGTAACGAGGTCAATACATGTTTTGACCAATGACGCTTTTTGTTCGGCTGTTATGCCATCAATTAAAAAATATCCTACAGGAAGTTTCCAGCTTCCATTTAGACAGGTCAACATAAAAACTAAAGCTTCTTTTGCAACGGGGAGATAATCACTTATTAATTGATTACCGCAGTTAACAAAACCAACAAATTGTTTACCATCCCATTCAACCAACCTACGAATTGCCATTTCGTCGAAACATAAGGCACATATATATTTTTTTCCAGAATTTTTTACTAAAAGCTTAAGAGCAGAAAAAGATTCAGTAGTAAATCCAGGGTCTCCTTCCACTGATTGATACCACCGGGCTAGAGTACGAGTATGTGGAAGGCAAGTATTAAATGAGTTTCTCACAAAATTATAGGCACGTGGACTGATAAAATGCAAAGTTAACGCAAATTTTCGGACTTCAGGTGAAAATTTACTTTTAGTCGATTTTAAAAAGTCTGATTTCGGGTGGACTTCAATTAATATGTCTGCTGTGTCCTGATTTATTAATCGTTTTTCCTGCATTTCCTCGATAACTGCGGAAAGCTCGGCGTTCTTCTTCAAGAGGCGACGGTTTTTAGCTCTGAAACTAGCCAGCTTTCTTTTTCGTGTTTGGGCCAACAGCATTTGACGGTCTAATTTTTTCATAAGTTTTCTTTTCCGAGGTGTCACACTCTCAATTACCTGAAATAAGTCGTAAATACAAATACAATGTGTCTCAACATCAGTGTCCATTAATGTTTAGATATTATACATTTTAATCGACAATATTATTTTGGTGCAACCCTGTATCTATGGGTGCCATTAAATAGAAAGAAGTAAGTATATTATTTTGTTTTTTAGTATTTCTAAAAAAAAGTTACCATCTACAATCTACATACATGTGTATCTATGTCCATTGCTGCACAAGAGGTTGTTGGGATTTCCATTGCGTCACAAATCTATAAAAAAATAAAAAAAATCAAAGAATTATGCCGCGGCCGCATATGCTTCGCGCTAAAACCGATACTATTGGACGATCTGCGTGTATCGTCCAATAGTATCGTCTCGTAGCACCAAGCTTCGGAAGATACACGCAGATGCGGCCGGGCCGTTATAGATACAAAAAAATTGAAATTTATACCAATATTACAAAGAGGATAGGTTTTATTGTTTGACTGATATTAAATTAGTTTAACCATACTATTTGTATAATAAATACTACGACGTGAATGGGTAATAACTAATAACCTACGAATAAAAAAAAACTAAGGAAACGTAACTCCCATACTTCAAGCGTTTTGGATTTGATTCTTTTTTGCACACTAAAATATGACAATAGCTACGAAACATTTATATCGTTTTCGGCATCTGAACTACTCTGGGGCAGGGTGGGCCGACAGGACATCTAACATACACGAATATTGGGCAATTCTGGAAATATTTCATACATACGCGTCGAATTGATAACCTCCTTTTTTTGAAGTTGGTTAAAAATAAAATTGTAAATACTATAGAGTATAGATAATTTCCATACTCGAGCATACAATTTTCTTATTACATCCGGTGGTAGCCTCCACCCTCCGGCATACTCACTCATCGATCGTAACACAGCACACAGCCATACTGCTATTTTACGTCGATTTTATATCAGTCGGTAGTACCACCCCAGTCGAACTGGCCCAATTATGCTGAACCAAGTATAACTACTTGGTAGATATATTGGTTCAGCATAAGTATACTACTAGTTGGAATACCCTACTACCAACAATATCTGAACAAATTGTTGAAAATGTACTTACTTGGCTCGGTTCCGTATCCATTTCGTCTCCTGTAGTTACAGGATTTTCAGATTCAGAGCATTTAAGACTGTCATCACATCTCTGTAGACTCTGAAAAGAATGATCGATAAATTATCTCCTATTTTTTATCACATTGTTTTATAAAAACAATCCCCCTTACTAATAAACGTTGTATAAGCTTTGAATAGTTATACAGTGTTTTGTTCCTGTCACACAAGTGACATTTTTAATTGGATTGAAGAAGACAAAACACTGTATAACTATTCAAAGCTTATACAACGTTTATTAGTAAGAGGGTATGTGTAGTATTTTTTATCTCATGACACATGACCATATTTTATTTCTAAGTTAAATCACATAATATTATAGTTGTGATATTTTGATGTTGGAAGTCTACAGCTGGACATAGTTTTCGCCAGAGGTGGATAATAATACTCGAAAATGACTCGAATGAAAGAATTTACCTGATCAGTACAAATGTGTAGTGTTGGCACTGAGAATTTTTCCAAGATATTATTTTGAGTTCTCTTTTTAAAACACTTTTTTTCAAAGTGTATAGAGCATATTTTTGCATATTTGGATGGAATCCAGCTGTTGCCTCGTCCTGTTGACTGAATCCATAAATTTCTAGTTGTGGAGTCCTTTGGAAATCTAAAATAAATAATTATTTATTTTATTAAAGTAAGTAGGTATCTTTTTTATAAATCATAGAATGTAAAACATATAATGTAAGTTAAAAGTATGTTTTGATCTTACAATAGAAAGATAATATTATGTTATCTGAAGAAGTATGTTTAAGTTCATGTTGGATGACAATTCAATATATTATTCTTGAATGATTTTAGTATTAAAACTTATAATATTTTTTGTAAAAATAACAATTATTAAACATATTGTAACAAATAACAATTCTAGGCAATTCTCCAACACTAGCGCTGGCAACCCTTGCAATCGTTTAACGCGACAAAATCAAAGAGTAATAATAAGCCTTAGATGAATGATTGGTCGCGCGGCGCTACGACTAGATCCCGCGCTCTATAGAAAAAACAGATCCCTGAATGCGGCAACTTAATGTTGTAGTGTGTGTAAAACAATGCACAAATGTTGTTGTGTGCGTAGATAATCGGGTTGCCAGATACGTGACTGCTGCCCAATCAATGGGGAAAAATTTAGTTGATGTGGTCTTGTAATTCAAAAGTATTTTAATATGAAATCATAAATATTTTTATTGAGGTATAGGGATAATTAAATTATATACTATATTTATTAGACGTATTTTCAATAAGGTTTTTATTTCAACATCGTGTCGTTACAGTTTGTTACAAAAATCGTTACAGTTTATTACAAAAATACAAAATGACAATAAAATATTAATAACAATAAAAAATAAAATATTATTTTAAAAGGAATTATTAAGAACTACATTCCACTAGTTTGAACAAGTTTACGATACACTTGCCTTTTTGACCCTACACATCTCTCTAAATTTTCTCTCTTTGCCATATAATGAAGTCGAATTTGTATATATTTTTCAACTACTAGTCTCATCAAATTTATTTGATGTATTGCACCATTAACATGACTTATGTCGAAATTAAAATATTGTCTAGAACTATTACCAATGAATTTTTTCATGACATCTATGACAATTTTTTTGTAAATTACATTAGACTTTATGTGGGAAACTTCATCTATTTTATGAATAACGGATTCGGCAACCAAACATATTAAATATACATCTTCAGAGGCATAGTGTAATCCACCTCTATCTTTTAAAGTTACAAATTTATGAAACCAACTACGATTATTAGCAGTTAAATTGTCAATACAATAAAAGCATTTCAATTTTTTTGACAAAGACTTGACGACAAATCCGGCAATATATGCAACGACATGATTTTTAAAATTTGACATATATGGCACATCCAAGAATTCTGTTATCTCGTGGAAATCATCTTTAACAGTTTCTATAGCATATAAAAATTCCGAATCCTCTTCTTTGAAACGTTGACAAGTTGTTGTTCTATTTATGCATTTAAGAGATGAAGAGCAGTTTAATACAGCAATATGTTGTAATGGGATACAATTACCTGTATCGCTTGTTTTGAGTTCTAGGTGACATAAGAGTTTTCTATATATACCTTTAAATTGTTTGGTGTTGGGGTTATCATTGAAACCTCCATGCATCCTTATTGCACCAAATAATAGCTCTATATGATCTTGAGTAAATTTATAAGTTGAAATAAATTTAAGCAAATTTTCATCCAAGCAAGTAGTTAGGTGTTTCAGACTTTCAATACACACTAACATTCCTAAAAATCCGGTGTTTGCTTGGGTATTTAAAACAGGCGTAAAACTTTTAAGAATGATTTTCTTCTGTTGGTTATGTTCTTTAAAAGAACGTTTTCTTGTTGTTTTTATATTTAACTTTAAAATGTATTGTTGTGCTTGTTCTAAGTAACCAAGGATATGGGCTTTATTTCCATTAAATATGGGATGATTAAACCCATGTTGTTTTAAGTCTCTGGTATTAAATATGTCAAATAAATTATTCCAAAGTAAAATGAACTTTTCAGTTGCCTCACTATTTTTAAATTCATTAAGATATAAATCTTCTCTGCAAAATTTAAGGGCAATTGCTACGCTTCTGCTGAGCAATTGGGTTGCAAATTTTACTTTCATAATATTATTTCGAAACTCTAAATGACGCTTTGATAATCTGTTAGCCAAATTAAGGCCTTCTTTATCTTGCAACTCATGTAATTTTTCTAAAAAACTCCAATTAATTTCATTTTCTTCGTCATCAAGAAAAGTTTTTTTGCTCTCAAAATGATTTCGGATCAATTTGCACATATGGACTGGATCAAGAAAAACAGCCACGTCGTAATTAGAAGAGGGGTGTTTGAAGGTAGTCTTCAATTTTTTGGGATCTTTTAAGCGACAACCTAATATTTCCATTGCGGACGTATTTGATGGATGCCCATCAAATGTAATCGACACGACACGTACGCCCACTTCATGACATTTACTTAGACATAGAGATATTAAATTAGCTTTTTGAGATCCTGTAAGGCCATGCACTAAAAAGTACCCTATCGGCAGTTTCCAGTGCTCAGTCAAGCATACTAATAGGAAGACATATGCCTCTGAAGCTAATACAGAAGTATCATTTACACCAGTGCCCATGTCAACATAGCCGTAATTTTGATTGCGGTCCCACATACTTTGCTGGCGTATAGCCATTTCATCTGCAATTAGTGCACAAACAACATCACCTCTATCACACTTTAGTTTTAATAAAGCAAACGCTTCTTCAGTAAAGCCTAGAGACCCATCGATGCTACGATACCAATTTCCTAAAGTTTTGGCATGTGGCAAGCATGTGCTAAATTTACTCCTCACGTAATTATATGCCGATGGGGAGTAAAAGTTTAAAGTTAAGCAGAATTTCTTGAGTTCATTGGAATATTTTGGTATAACTTTCTTGGTGTTTGCATGTTTTTTATATATGTTATTAAACAAATCCGCTGCGACAACATTTTTACTAAGAATATTATACATATCATTGTTAATAAACCGTTCTTGCTTCAAAATTTTAATTATACTCTTTAAATTACAATTAGCTTTTTTTAATCGACGAGTCTTTTCACGCAAAGTTTTAATTATTCTCCCATGTTTTTTTTGTAAAGCCGTTTTCCTATCAAGATCTTTTTGGAGCTTTATTTTTCTTGGCGTATCAAAAATATAATTGATGTCGGGGAAATCGTCTAATGGTGGAGTTTCCTTATCTATTGCTTCTTCAATGACTGAAGCTGGTGTGCTGGGTTCAGCGGGTACAGCACTTGTACAATTAACAACTGATGTTGATGTGCTAGGTTGATTACAGATACTATCCGGCGGGTTTGATGACAAAAATAACGCATTCTGTGGTACAGCACCCTTTAACAATCTTTTATAACCACATTTTGTAAAGTAGAAGTCGCTGTCATTAAAATGAACAGAACATATAATACTACGTTTTGCTGGTTTCCACCATGTTTCTTCTCTATTAAGTCGCACTAAAGCAGTCCAACGGTCACAGATAACAGGATCAGCAGGAAATCTGCACCAACCAAACAAAATATGATAATACTTATTATTAACTATAAACTGAGTAAGTCCATTCGAAAAGAATGCGATAAAATAACAACGTTTTTAGGTCAACGAAATATAATGGGTACAATATTGATGAGAAAACAATACAAAAACAATGGTAGGAAGTTTAACGAAAGTTAAGAATGAGTCATAAAAAAGCAGATGTTAAATTATAGCAGATGTTAAATTTGTAATTTGTTTTCTCATTTGTTACTATATGTGTACATAAAATATAAACTGTATTTAAGATTTTTATTATAATATGATACTAATAATTCATATTTATTAATACACATTCCTGATCCAGGAACTTTGTAAACTTTTTGTTCCGTCGGCGGGATTCGAACCAGCGACCCTAGCTAGAGATTTTAATGCGCTCATCCACTCAGCCATTATGTATATAGCAATAAAAAATAACATATAAATAAATAAATAAATAAATAAAAATCACAATCTCAGAAAATTTTGGGAATTTTTAGTTTATGGCAATTGGCAACACTGAACATCAAGCGGTACTCCGATCCGAATTTTCTGGTTTATATTATTTTTGTGTTTATGACGATTAATATAATACTTACTGATGGTATGTGATGCCAGTATCTTTCTTGTTTCTTGTAGTGTTATTATTGCATAGTCTCAATACACAAACTGGCATTTTGCTACGGACGTAACTTAACTTTCGAAAACTATCAACACATCTACCTCAACCGAAGCTTGCGGCGTGACTGGCGCGGTTACGCCGCATATGGCGTATGATTTGTTGCCGCATTTTTCAAGTACTCCGACGGAATCTAGTCGAAGCGCGAGCGCGAGACCCATCATTCATCTAAGTAATAAGCTTTGGTTTGCTGATGAAATAACGACCTATAGAATTTGGTTGTGTATTACTACAATAACAATGTTTTTGAAATACTATTTTATGCTGTAATAATGTAATTAAGACATCATTTCTTGTGTAATAATATTCTTAGATAATTATACAATCAATATTACTGCAAACTAAGAGATGTTAAATGCAAAATATCGTACTTACGAATGAAATGTTATGTTTTCATATTTCCGCTCACTACGGCTTTTACAGCCTAAAATGTAACAAATCACCATGTTTTGCAATAAATTTAACACTCACTTTAACACCGTCAATATTGTTTTTCGCTAAAAAAACACAGAATCAACGAATATCGCAAAGTACAATATGAGCAAATCTTTTGTTGGTCAAAAGTACGATTCTTGACCAACAACAAAAAGTGAAACTCTGACAAGGACAAAAAAAATGTTACTGCCTCTATTACTCTTATGAGCTTATGTATAGCTGCGTCTTTGTCAATCTCGGTATTATTATTTGCTTGTCCAATCTATTGTTCCTTCATCTTAGCTTTCTAAAGGATTAATTTATTTACGACAATTTATTTTCTTAATTATGCTTTATTTCTTGACAAAAGTATGTATTTTTGTAGGAATATCTATTAATTTACAATTCTATAAAACATCTACAGTATAAATAGTGAATAAAACAAAAAAAAATTACTTACTGCGTCGGCCAGGCGCCGCCATTGTTGTAAACTCCTGAGCACACGTCGCGTGAATGAAGGGCACTAGTCATGCGATCTCTATCGAAAATCGAAATCCAAGGACAAACTATTGCTATTGGTTAAATTTCATTGGTTGGTCAATTGGCATTCGTGTGTCAAATACTTTTTTAGCGGGAAAAAACAAACCCTCGAGAATTGATGCTACATAAAGGTCGGTCGTCCGTTGTCGTACTAAGATGTCAAGAAGTACTCGGACTTTAGAGTAAGGTTTATTTAGCACTTTATAAAGGACGCCAGGTGTCAGGAGGATATAAATTGGTTTGGTATATCGAGCCTTTTCAGGAAGAAGATCGCAACCGCCATGGTGTATTTTTTACAGGAGAAGGTTTTTTTTAAATAACTGTCAAACTAATAATGACAGTTTTTTGAAATTTTTGTAGAGACAAATGAATTTGACTACCTATTAATTCAAATTATAAGTTTTAATTTAGCACTCCAAAATCACATATATCTGTCACTTACGATGAAACTAATGACCCTAATTAGTTACAGCCGTAATGCAGATGTCGATTACGATGATTCTTAAACTTGAATTACGCAGGAGTTGTAAGAAAGAAACCAGAATTCTAAGTGAAATAAATTTAATGTTAGTAAAAACGAAGTATAAAAAGATACATTTTACTTATCGTCTTCGTCAGTCTCGGGCAAAACATCTCTTACGTTTCTATCGTACGGCAAATCCAAATATTCTTTTGCATAGTCTTCTGGTATGACACCTTTTACGCACATTTTTTTTTAAATCTTCGTATTTTGCCTTCGAAATCGGAATTTTTTCAGTGTAAGCAGTTTTGGGCTCACGAATAGCTTGTTGATTCTGCCGAGACCTCAATATAAGAGTTACATCTATGACTTGTTCTGGTCCATTATAGTCGTATTTAAGATAGAACTTGTCACCTTTTTCAAATCTAGCGTGACGCAGCTTGCTTGTCTGTATGTTAATTTTATTTGGTAAGAAGGCAGTTCCATACGTCTTCCAGTCTTTAACTTCCTCATTTTTTTAAAGTATAGTATCATACTTTTTGGGATTAGTTCGAGCGTTTCCAATCAAAGTTTGCCATTCAGATGGTGCGTAAATCGTTCTCTTCTGTACAAATCCTTCTATTGTTGCATGAACAGAGTCTACAGGCATCATTGTATGTCCAGGAATGAGAAAGTTTATAGTCAGCCTTTGAATAAAACTCGCATGGAATTGCATGAAATAATACAGCATGATTAACATGGCTTTATTTTTATTTTGTCCTGCGCAACTATCACAGTACAATGCAATTTCATTCCGATCTCTTCTCTCGTCGACCATTTTAAGGTATTTATAGATAACAGTACATATTTCATTACATCCTCTTTTAGCTTCCGTTTCGTTCCAAAGGTAACAGAATACAGACCTTGTACCGCTTTCATAAATACTTTCGTTGTAATAAGCAAGTTTTCGAGTATAGTAAAAATTCACACTTTGACCATGAGGTGTTGTTAAGACCTTTTCGAGGTCGAAGCTTGCACACAAAAAGTTTCTATTCTCTTTGCTCTTTTTTTGATCTTCTAGAAATAGTTTCAATGATGTTTCTTTGTACTAAATGTGATTCTTATAAGCATCTGATTCCATGGTTCTGGTCTTTTCTTCTTCATTCAAATTCTTAACACTCTCGCATTGTACGCATTTATCATTTTTTGGTAAGTGAAACCCTAAATTAAATTCAGTCTTGAATATTTTTCGAAATTTTTGATAGCTCACTGCACCTGACTCTTTCGTATCATCGTCTTTCAAATAAAAGTTTCTATATAAATAGGCCACATCCCTAAACTCTGATGGTAAATATAGTTTGCTACTTTTGTTTCTGTAATAGTGCGACTGAACGGCAGGTAACTTTTTTATGAAATTATGGACGTTTTTAGTTTGAGATTGACTGTATTTATTTGAAGGTGTACTTTTACCACGTTGGTTAGATTTTGATATAAAAGATGCAATTTTGTTTGATTTAGTGTAACGCAGTGTCATCTGCGAAATGTCAAGGGTTTTCAACAGAAACTGTCGGCAAACTTTCACAGTTTCATCGCCTTTCGGTAAATAATAATTGTAAGTGATTTTGCGACGATTACTCTGCTCTTTTTCGGCCGATTTCACATTCCTTGATGCAAGATAAAATAAAATCTCTTTGTCTCTGTAAAGATCCAAGTCCCCAATAAAGTTCGTGAACGCAATTACGTTCGATTTCAGTAAACTTATTAGCGCATTCATTGCCGCATTTTTTTCCCAAGCAGGGATTTGGCTTAACGCCTCTGCCTTTCCCAGACCACCTCTCAGATTTTTCTTTCAGTTTTTTCGGTAGTGGCCGTTTCTTTCGCAAACCCTTTTTACCAACGACACTTGAGTCCTCTTCTGTGCTATCAGAATCTTTGCTCGACTCAAAACTATCACTGGTTGTCGCAGGAACTGGCATTGTAGGCATAGTTGGTCGAGTGTAGTCGTCCATAGTTGTAAAAACTGGCCTTTTCCTCTTTTTTTCGGTAGGAAGTTGCCAAGATTGGTCAGAGTCATAACCACTAAAATCCTGTTCCTCCTCAGAGTTCTGTTCGGAAGAAGAGCAATTTGTAGAATCAGAGTAGTTTACTAACGCACTGGATGATCCAGGTTCAGCCATCTCCTCAACTTCATGAAATTAAAAAAAAAAGCGCTGTATAAATCAAGCTTTCCGCAAACCCATACAAAAGTTAGTTAATGCGTGAAAAAAGGACAAATCCATGCCTTGAATTAAAACTTAAAAACTAGGCATACCCACACATACATAATATCGTATTGTGTTTAAATGAACTTTTCGGAATAAAACTTGTCATTAAACTTTTTACCTAATAAACTTCAAAACTAAAATCAAACAACGGAATATTTTTTTCATTTCAAGCTAAAAAGTCTTAAATTCGACTTACCTTTTTGTTTATTAATAACACGTAGGAATACTAGAACAGGTCAATTTACTCATAGACACACTAAAACACTTCAATTTACAATTTATTTATAAATTTAATGCACTCCGAATACATTTCTGCTCAAAAAACACGTTGAAACAAGTCTGGGACGCTATTCAAACAAATGCGTTTTGTTTCACTATTAGCAAATTAGACTAAATTATAATCAAATTATTCGTGGTTCTTTAAGCCATAAAAAATATAAATTTTATTACTTTTATTGCTGATCTAATATCAGAGCAGCTTTTTCACAGTAATAATAAAAGATTAAGTAATTTTTTTGAATTCTAATGCTCCACAGTGTGATAAAAACCTCGATTTTGTTTCACCTCGTTTTTCTTTCAAAATACTATAGTTGATAGCTATATAAACATTACAGTAAAACTCCGAGATCGATATTCTTTGTAGTTTTTATTTTAAAGAGTGTAAAAGTTGCACATTTCTCCGGGTCATAAATTTGCATAAAAATTAATAAAAAAAAAACTAATCAAGTAAGTAACATTATTTTTTTTTTTATACCAATTGAATAAGCACTTAATACTTTACTTTTTCTCCAAATATGATTAACCTACTGTGATCAAGTAGGGAGATATTAATTAATTATCTAATCAGTAATCACCTTCTGATGAAGTCGGGGACAATAAAATATCAACCGAAAAAATCAAACAAGAGACCTTTAGTGACAACCCTAGGTACAAAAAATCCGGATATAAATTGAATTGGATATAACTTCTGACACAGAGGTTATTAGAGTGTGATTTTTAATAATATCGATAAAGGATTACTCACACTATCGTTTCATGCTTAGAACTTTTTCTAATTCGATCTAATCGCGAAATTAAAAATGAAAAACTAAAATTAATAAATAAATTAATATCTCCCTACTTGATCACAATAGGTTAACCATATTTGGAGAAAAAGTAAAGTATTAAGTGCTTATTCAATTGGTATAAAGAAAAGTAATGTTACTTGATTAGTAACTATCATTACAGACTGATATCCAATTCGATAGCGTAGTAAATAGATTATAATTTATATTACATTTTTTTGTATTATTATGCATAACATATGACTGATAGTGTCACTTTTGTGAACTCATTCAAAAAACTAGGCCTTTGCATCCGTTATGGATGATTTATACAGTATTTTCAGAGCGAAGTAACCACTCCTCAAATACTGTAGTGCCTGGGACAGGATTTAAATGTCCGTATGGTTGCCCAAGCACATACGACATTCTCGCAACATAGTCGGCCTAGTCCAGAGGAAAGAACTAGTCAATACGTCTGGGACCAACTATGTGCGGGTTTCCTCACGATGTTTTCCTTCACCGTACGAGCGTCCGTATTATGTACTTGAGATCAGAAAATGTCACATTGGTACAACACATTGGTACCCGGAATCGAACCTGCACCCTCTACGAGTGCGGACCAAAGGTCTACCCATTAGGCCACGGACGCTCATGAACTCATTCATGAACTCACTCAAAGGACATACAAATAAGTCCAATTTGATGCTCACTTTGTTAAGTATTCGGATTGCTTCTACAATGGGCGCGTATTTTTAATAAGTTTGTTCTAGAGTGCGGCGCGGCGTCGCGAACAGCTCGGGAGACCGCCTCCGCCACACATACCTATCGGGGACGTTCAGTGCCAGCCATTGCAGTAAACCCGGATAAATTAATTTGCCACGCAACACTTTAAACATAAAGCACGCCATATTCAAGTCCCTCCTGGTCTCCAACTTGTTGTATCCCACCATGCCTAACACAAACAGCGTCGGATAAATTAGCGGGTAGAAAGGGTACACTCTAAATGTCACTACTAAATGTGCATATCGCAAGCGACATGTACATGACTAACGCTACGAAAATTAGTACGAGGGCTGCTATTTATGTATCCGGAACTGGCCACTTACAAGAACAATATTTAAAAAGTAATTACAACATTTGAAAATAGAACTCTTTGGTTGAAGAATACATTTTGTTTCATGTGACTGTCAATTGTTTTTCCATTGTGGCGTCATTTTGAAAATTGCGTGTCTTCATTTGCCATGGATTTAACGCGTGAACATTTTCGTGCAATGATTTACTACGATTTTCGGCGTGGGCTAAATCAACAACAGTGCTTTATTCAACTCACCTCGACTTTTGGAGATGAAGCACCATCAAAAACCACTGTTTATCACTGGTACAGTGAGTTTAATCGTGGGCTGTCTATGCTCACGGATGAAAATAAAGAAGATCGCCCAAAATCAGCTGTTGCACCCGTCAGTGGTTTCTCGAACAATATCTTTTTCTAAAGATATTCCGTAGAATTCCAGTTTCTCTTTTATTTGTTGAATACACTTTGAAGCTGGCAGTGATCCGTGAACCCTTATGAGACCCAAGTTTTTGAATTTGTTGGGGCCACTAAAAAATGGTGAATGCAGGTTTAAGCCCAAATATCTGCGATTTTGGTTTCACGTCCACTCTTCAAATGAAATACCGAACTTAACTTTTTCAGTCAGAAGTTTTTTAATTTCTTTTTTGAGATCCCTCTTCTTTTCATCACAATGTTTGAAAACCATCTCTCTAATTGTGGTAGCTGACTTTGGGATTTTGTGTCCTGCCTTTCCAAAAACCTGTCTTATATCTTGAGAATTTTCCAATGTACGGAATGGAACACCGTCCAAAGCAATCATTCGGGATACTCTAGTCTCGGTAGAAGGGTTTTCGTCTGATTCGAAGTACTCAGTTAGTTTTGTTTTTTTACTCGCAGATGGAATCTCTGGATTTTCGCTTTGTGTGTTATTTGTCGGGCGTCTGGTCGTGGTTGAAGCAGACGAAGCATCTTTATCGATATCCAAATTGACGGACGTGTTATGAACTCTTTTGATATGTTTGTGCAAGGAACCTGTAGATCCTACCTCGCATTTTAGGATTTTATTGCAAGTCATGCATTTGGCACTTTTTTGTCTTTCCCGCGTAAGAAATGGCGCCAAATTGATGACTTATCTTTATCAACCAATTGTTCTTCGTATTCCATTTTACCTTGAATAAATAAACAATTAGGTTACAAACATTGCATGACTGTTACTCATCCCACAAGACTTGACGAGAAATTTAACCATGTATACGCGTCTTTACGAGTTCTACCTACTTATTTAAGGACATATAATATTTATTGCACAACTGTACTTAGAACACTACCTTTTATATTCAATTATTTTAAGTCTTACACGTATAACCAAAATTATAGCTTCTTTTGAGCGAAAACAAACAGATACTTGTTTGTTAGCAAAACAGAATGTTATTAGGTTATGGTTTTAGGATTTACATTACAATGCTATCACTTAATTGTATGCTCGTTTTAAACTTAGTACAGTAATGCAGGTAAACTACAGAACACACGTTAATTACCCACTCATAAGCTTCCAATCCCTAACCAAAGTTTTAAGCAAATCCTTAGTTTATTGTATAAATAACCTAAATATATCAAATCAATGAAGGTACTAACGTTTCAAGTTGAAATATTTCCAAGTCTCACTTAAATGTCCGAAGTTATAATTGAAATCCACACTAAACCAAACTAGCAATCACTTCAAAGTTAAAAATCGTACTGCGTCACTTGCTCACTGTCGAGATGTCGAAACAAAATGTTAAATGACCACGGACCATAGATAAAGTATTATAATTTATAGTACAGATAAATACACGCGCGGCGCGCGGAGCTGGCGAGTGGCACGGGCGGTGGGGTAGTGTTCATGTAGGCAATGAAAGTATAACCCATTTATAAGGATAATCTGAATAAATGGTTACAGATTAAATCGAAAACCTTTTAAAACGGTTACATGTTAGTACTGTTAACACTTGGTAAAGGTTAATTTACCAACATAGTGTGGCGTACCTATATATTTTATAATTAAAATTTACTATTTCTTTATTTACATTTTTAGATTTTATATTTACAAGCACACATATATACACTGACCAATCTATTTTTACAATTTTACTTATACCTAGTTTTATATTTTATATATACACATATTTTACATACTTACAACTATATATTTTATTTGTTAATTAAACTAAGTGCATATCAGATGGTTGATATCGATACGGCAAATTATCGATAGCGGTTTATCGAGCAGTGCCTCGCACTATCGCATATAACCGGTCCCGTCGGAGCGGCGCACGCGCATGCATTCTAGAACGTTAGTCGTTACTAGTCACTCCCCGACACTGACGCGGAGCGCATGTCACACGCTCGTTCGCCGCAGCTTTAAATATATCGCTAAGTTACTATTCTGTGCTTGAACTCATATCATTTAGTGCTTATATCATACTGTGCTTTTCATCTCCTGTTCTGTACCTTCTTTCATGCTATTGATATGAACCTAATGTGTGTGCTTGGACAATATAGTGTGCTGAATCAGTAAGTCTGGATTTTCATTTATACGGACCTAGACTAAAAGTGCATTAATTATCACCCTCATCGTATCCTACTTGCACCCATCTTATCTATACTGGTGACCTCTTAACATGAGCAAGACATCGGAGTTTGAAGATGCACTCGAGCCTAGCGCAGGCGTGTCATTAGAGAATAGTGCGGGGACAGTGTCGATAGAACCAACATTATCGACAAATGTTTTTAAGGTTGGCGTAAGAGTGCCACCGTTCTGGGCTGACGAACCGGAAATTTGGTTTGCTCAAGTCGAGGGACAATTTAATATTTCTGGAATTACAAACGACTCCACGAAATTTCATTATGTCGTCGCCCAGCTCGACAACCAATATTCCCGAGAAGTTAAGGACATAATAATTAACCCACCTGCAACCAAGAAGTATGAGAAGCTGAAATCAGAGCTTATTAGTAGATTGGGCATTTCCAACGAGACGAAAATGAAGAAGCTGCTGATGCATGAAGAGCTCGGTGACCGCAAGCCGTCTCATTTCTTCCGGCATCTCAAAGATTTGGCAGGCCACGGAGTACCAGACGAGTTCATCAAATCCATTTGGACCAGCCGCCTTCCTCGTGGCGTGCAGATGGTGCTCGCTGGTCAACCAGCATCGACCCCACTCGAAGATCTCTGCGATTTAGCTGACCGCGTCAACGACTTGGCCTGTTCATCGCCAAGTGTAGCTGCAGTGAGCCGAGAAGCCCCGGGTTCAGTCCTCAGCGACCTTGCGAGGGAAATCGCAGAACTCCGAAAGCAGTTCCAGCAGTTCCAGGCGTCGTCTGGTAGGAGCAGATCCAGAACGCGTGGACATCAAGGGAGGCAGAGGAGCTCTTCGAGGCAACGATCCCAGTCGAACTACCGGAAATACCCCCTCTGCTGGTACCATGGCAAGTTCGGAGACAAGGCCAGCAGGTGTATCCGGCCATGTGACTACAAGTCGGCGGAAAACGCGAAGGGCAGTTGATAATGGCGACTGACGATTGCCCATCAACGTTCACTGGTCGCCTGTTCGTAACCGACCGCGCTACGAAGACGCAGTTTCTGGTCGATACTGGAAGCGACCTCTGCGTTTACCCACGGTCGAAGCTCTGCGATCGTCGTTCTCGGACTGGATATAGTTTATGTGCTGCAAACGGTACCAATATAGCTACATATGGTTTTGTAAATTTAAATTTAGATTTTGGTTTACGTAGGTCTTTTGTATGGCGTTTTGTAGTTGCCGATGTAACTAAACCAATTATTGGTGTAGATTTTTTAAATTTTTATAACCTTGTTGTTGATTGTCGTAATAGACGCTTAATTGATAATTTAACTTCTGTTACTTCATTAGCTGCTGTAGCCGATTGTAATGATGTGCACTCCGTAAAGGTAGTAACTGGTGAGTCTCGGTATCATAGGATCCTAAATGAATTTCCCGAAATTACTCGACCAGCTGGTAGGCACAACATTACACCACATAACACTGTCCACCATATTAGAACGACACCAGGCCCTCCAGTATCTTTACCACCCCGTCGTTTAGCGCCGGATAAATTAAAAATAGCCCAGGAAGAATTCCGGATCATGGTAGCTAATGGTACAGCTAGACCGTCGGAGAGTCCCTGGTCTTCACCACTTCATTTAGCACCGAAAAAGGGCAGTGGATGGCGTCCCTGCGGAGACTATCGCAGCCTGAATGCTCGTACAGTGCCTGACAGGTATCCGATTAAGCATATTCAAGATTTTGCATATGATATTGCCGGTTGTAAGGTGTTTAGCACTCTTGACCTTGAAAAAGCTTATAATCAGATACCTGTCAGTCCCGATGACATTCCCAAGACCGCCATCACTACCCCTTTCGGCCTTTTTGAGTTTCCCTATATGACGTTTGGTCTACGTAATGCAGGCCAAACGTTTCAAAGGTTTGTAGACGTACTCACCAGAGGACTCGACTTTGTTTACGCTTATTTAGATGACTTTATTATATACTCCAAGAGCGAAGCAGAGCACGAGGAGCATCTGCGAGCAGTCTTCACCAGGCTTAAGCAGTACGGCATGCTAGTCAACACGGCCAAGTGTGTCTTGGGCGCTTCACAGGTAACGTTTCTAGGGCACCAAATTTCAGCTGATGGATGCAGACCCCTGGAGTCTAAGGTGCAGGCAATCATCGACTTCCCGCCACCGACAACTGTCAAGCAACTGCGAGGATTTTTGGGCATGCTCAATTTCTATAGGAGGTTTATTCCCCGAGCAGCCCAAATTCAAGCCCCTCTGCATGCTCTATTGACAGGAGCAATGAAAGGATCGCAGCCAATTCACCTTAACGGTGACGCTTTAATTGCCTTCCAGGCTTGTAAAGAGAGCTTGTCCAACGCAGCCATGCTGGCTCATCCGGATTGCTCTGCAAAACTAGCAGTTGTCACGGATGCGTCAGACAAAGCAATCGGTGCAGTGCTCCAGCAGTTTTCTAATGATAACTGGGAGCCCCTGGCTTTCTTTTCTAGGAAGCTTAGCCCCTCTCAAGCTAAGTACTCTCCATATGATAGGGAATTATTGGCCATATACGAGGCTATTAAATACTTCCGTCACATGCTCGAGGCTCGTCACTTTACTGTCTATACTGACCACAAACCGATAAGTTTTGCCTTTCATGAAAGAAAGACCAACTGTTCGCCCCGTCAGTATAGGCACCTGGACTTCATTTCTCAGTTCACGACAGATATCCGTCATATTAGTGGCAAGGACAATGTTGTGGCGGATACATTGTCGCGAATGGAGGAACTAGAAGCACCAGTCAGCCTCGAGACTATAGCCCGGCATCAAGCCTCCGACCAGGAGCTTCAACGGCTGCTAAACGGCAGTACCTCCTTAAAGCTGCAGAAACTCCATGTCCCTGGAAGCCAAGACCTTTTGTACTGCGATGTCAGTACACTGGCTACCAGGCCTTTTGTACCCAAGCCTCTGCGTAAGCAGATATTCAATAGTTTGCATTCTTTAAGCCACCCCGGTTGCAAAGCCTCTGCAAAATTAGTTTCCGACCGGTTCGTCTGGCCGGGTGTTAAAAAAGATTGCATGGCGTGGGCTCGCACATGTTTCCCGTGCCAACGATCTAAAGTCAACCGACACGTGACTTCATCGTTGGGCACATTTAGCTTACCGCGAGCAAGATTTAAACAGATCCATATAGATCTGATTGGTCCTCTGCCTGTTTCCAACAGCTATCGGTATTGCCTCACCGCAGTAGATCGTTTTACTCGCTGGCCGGAGGCAGTACCGATAGAAGACATCACGGCAGAAACCGTTGCAAAAGCCCTGCTG
Source organism: Cyaniris semiargus (assembly GCA_905187585.1). NCBI lineage: Eukaryota > Metazoa > Arthropoda > Insecta > Lepidoptera > Lycaenidae > Cyaniris > Cyaniris semiargus. The sequence continues at coordinate 2,009,391 of LR994566.1, read as the reverse complement.
TCTACCTGGATTGCTCGGTTCGGCTGTCCTACAAGCATTACTACTGACCGGGGCCGTCAGTTTGAGTCGGCCCTATTTCAGTGCTTATCTAGGATAGCAGGATTCGAGCATAAGAGTACGACAGCATATCATCCGGCCTGCAACGGTTTAGTTGAACGGTTTCATCGTCAACTAAAAGCGGCTATCGTCTGTCATGCAAATGACAGATGGACCGAGTCGTTGCCGTTGGTCCTGTTGGGAATACGCAGCGCCTTTAAAAAGGACTTACAAAGTTCGTCAGCCGAGCTTGTCTACGGAGAGCCACTGAGACTTCCTGGTGATTTTTGGGAGTCTAATACCACCATGACGTCTGATATCTCAGATTTCTCCGCGAGGCTTAAGGGCATCATTAATAAGCTACGGCCCATCCCTGCTTCACGCCATTGTAGCCCGAGAGTATTTATATATAAGGAACTGGATACCTGTAGTCAAGTCTTCCTTCGCGATGACACTACTCGTGGTTCACTTACTCCTGCTTACTCCGGTCCACACAAAGTACTTTCCAGAGGGGACAAAGTTTTCAAAATTCTCCTCAACAATAAGGAGGTGTCAGTGTCTATTGACCGGCTTAAACCAGCTTTCACACTGGACAACGTCAAAGACACTCTCGCACCTGAAAGTCCTCCACTGCCTAAAACAACTCGTTCAGGGCGAGTTATTAAGTTCCCTGACTATTATCGTCCCTGAGGGACTCTGGTGGGGGGTGGTGTGGCGTACCTATATATTTTATAATTAAAATTTACTATTTCTTTATTTACATTTTTAGATTTTATATTTACAAGCACACATATATACACTGACCAATCTATTTTTACAATTTTACTTATACCTAGTTTTATATTTTATATATACACATATTTTACATACTTACAACTATATATTTTATTTGTTAATTAAACTAAGTGCATATCAGATGGTTGATATCGATACGGCAAATTATCGATAGCGGTTTATCGAGCAGTGCCTCGCACTATCGCATATAACCGGTCCCGTCGGAGCGGCGCACGCGCATGCATTCTAGAACGTTAGTCGTTACTAGTCACTCCCCGACACTGACGCGGAGCGCATGTCACACGCTCGTTCGCCGCAGCTTTAAATATATCGCTAAGTTACTATTCTGTGCTTGAACTCATATCATTTAGTGCTTATATCATACTGTGCTTTTCATCTCCTGTTCTGCACCTTCTTTCATGCTATTGATATGAACCTAATGTGTGTGCTTGGACAATATAGTGTGCTGAATCAGTAAGTCTGGATTTTCATTTATACGGACCTAGACTAAAAGTGCATTAATTATCACCCTCATCGTATCCTACTTGCACCCATCTTATCTATAATAGTTAACAGTTTAAAATTAAGTATTTGATAATCTTATGAAACGGATAACCCATTCAAACTGGTAACCCATATAAAAGGTTAACCTGGGTAAATAATTTTATTCCTTTTTACGGATTAATGGAGAGAAAGAGATAAAAAGACCTAGTAAGAGTGAGAGAGGTAGCAACAAGCAGAGGTTTTTTGTATAATCAATTGCTTCTTTGAATCCCGTGGGTGCGTGCATCGGCGCGTTCATTAACAATGACTGAAAATATTGAATGTAGGCGTGTCAAAAGAAAATACATTCCAGAAACTGAAAATGACACCAATGAGTGTTTTCTACAACATCAACAACTTCGGGACAATTTAGACGGTAAGTGTAGTGTAAATCAATTTTAATGTGTGTTTGAAATCTTAGTAAAAACTGTTGTTCATCAAGACAATTCCATTTTTTTTGTCACGTTTGTGATTGGCAACATCGGTTTCGTAGGCGGCCGAAGCGGATTTTGTTAGTCTAATTAAACAAAATTCAAGAGAGAATTGGCTAGAGCCTAGAGCTCGAACGTTGCGTCGTCGTTCGAGCTCTTGCCGATAAGCGCGTGCGGCTCGACTACCTACTCGCGGCCCTTGCGGGTCGCGAGTAGGTAGTCCAGCCGCACTGTTAAGAGGGAACGCGGGTACAGGAGAATTTAAAAAATAGGTATTTGAAGAAACTATTGCCATCGCGCTTGGCCCTGCGCCGCGCGCTGGCCTGTGTGTGAGTATTCTATGTGTGCGTGCGCCGTTACCGCCCGGCCCGCGCCCTCACCCCGTTGGGTTGGGCCCAACCTATTTTTTAAATTCTCCTGTACCCGCGTTCCCTCTTAACAGTGCGGCTCGACCCTTGCGGGTCGCGAGTAGGTAGTCGAGCCGCACGCGCTGATCAGCAAGAGCTCGAACGACGACGCAACGTTCGAGCTCTAGGCTCTAGCCAATTCTCTCTTGAATTTTGTTTAATTAGACTAACAAAATCCGCTTCAGCCGCCTACGAAACCGATGTTGCCAATCACAAACGTCACAAAAAAAAAAATGGAATTGTCTTGATGAACAACAGTTTTTACTAAGATTTCAAACACACATTAAAATTGATTTACACTACACTTACCGTCTAAATTGTCCCGAAGTTGTTGATGTTGTAGAAAACACTCATTGGTGTCATTTTCAGTTTCTGGAATGTATTTTCTTTTGACACGCCTACATTCAATATTTTCAGTCATTGTTAATGAACGCGCCGATGCACGCACCCACGGGATTCAAAGAAGCAATTGATTATACAAAAAACCTCTGCTTGTTGCTACCTCTCTCACTCTTACTAGGTCTTTTTATCTCTTTCTCTCCATTAATCCGTAAAAAGGAATAAAATTATTTACCCAGGTTAACCTTTTATATGGGTTACCAGTTTGAATGGGTTATCCGTTTCATAAGATTATCAAATACTTAATTTTAAACTGTTAACTATGTTGGTAAATTAACCTTTACCAAGTGTTAACAGTACTAACATGTAACCGTTTTAAAAGGTTTTCGATTTAATCTGTAACCATTTATTCAGATTATCCTTATAAATGGGTTATACTTTCATTGCCTACATGAACACTACCCCACCGCCCGTGCCACTCGCCAGCTCCGCGCGCCGCGCGTGTATTTATCTGTACTATAAATTATAATACTTTATCTATGGTCCGTGGTCATTTAACATTTTGTTTCGACATCTCGACAGTGAGCAAGTGACGCAGTACGATTTTTAACTTTGAAGTGATTGCTAGTTTGGTTTAGTGTGGATTTCAATTATAACTTCGGACATTTAAGTGAGACTTGGAAATATTTCAACTTGAAACGTTAGTACCTTCATTGATTTGATATATTTAGGTTATTTATACAATAAACTAAGGATTTGCTTAAAACTTTGGTTAGGGATTGGAAGCTTATGAGTGGGTAATTAACGTGTGTTCTGTAGTTTACCTGCATTACTGTACTAAGTTTAAAACGAGCATACAATTAAGTGATAGCATTGTAATGTAAATCCTAAAACCATAACCTAATAACATTCTGTTTTGCTAACAAACAAGTATCTGTTTGTTTTCGCTCAAAAGAAGCTATAATTTTGGTTATACGTGTAAGACTTAAAATAATTGAATATAAAAGGTAGTGTTCTAAGTACAGTTGTGCAATAAATATTATATGTCCTTAAATAAGTAGGTAGAACTCGTAAAGACGCGTATACATGGTTAAATTTCTCGTCAAGTCTTGTGGGATGAGTAACAGTCATGCAATGTTTGTAACCTAATTGTTTATTTATTCAAGGTAAAATGGAATACGAAGAACAATTGGTTGATAAAGATAAGTCATCAATTTGGCGCCATTTCTTACGCGGGAAAGACAAAAAAAGTGCCAAATGCATGACTTGCAATAAAATCCTAAAATGCGAGGGAGGATCTACAGGTTCCTTGCACAAACATATCAAAAGAGTTCATAACACGTCCGTCAATTTGGATATCGATAAAGATGCTTCGTCTGCTTCAACCACGACCAGACGCCCGACAAATAACACACAAAGCGAAAATCCAGAGATTCCATCTGCGAGTAAAAAAACAAAACTGAGTACTTCGAATCAGACGAAAACCCTTCTACCGAGACTAGAGTATATTGAGTTATATTGAAATAATTTTTAATTTGTTTCAGCCGCGGGTACTGTTCAAAATACTATGGAAATATTCGAATCCAAAAATGAAAAAAATGAAAATGAAATGAAAAAAACTCGGAACATATCAATTTGTGATGACAATACTAGTTGCAGTAGCAGTAGTAGTCATAATCAACCGCCAGAAATCATGCAGAATGCACAAGGATGGTGTGACTTCGATAATGATGAAGGACACGAAACCTTTAAAATACAAAAACAACATACAAGTACATCATATGCACAAACGGAATCTTTTGAAATTGATGAAAACACTAGGCTAAACAATCTTATGTTTTGTAAATTCATTTCACATGAACTTGGCAACTGTATAGGTAACGATCGATATGAGAAGATGCAAAAAATTTTGGAAGTTTTTAAGAAATAATACAATTATGCTTATAATCAAAATATTTATTATAACGAATCATATTTGTATGCTCACTACAGTCACTTAGTAGTCAGTACCAATTCAAAAATTAGACATGAGAATAAAAAGATTACTCGTATTACTGATATGCAATTCCAAAGCATAACAAATTTTATTTATTAATTTTAGTATATCTATACAAGGTATAACAAAATTAACTGCATTCCTACTGATTATGTTGCTCAAATACAATAACTTTTTAAAAGGGACCGGTATCGAAATAAATTTACTTCCTCGTATAAACTAACATCACCTGATTGAAACTTTAGTAGGCACAGGGAAGAAGTATAAAAAAATCAGTGTACTACTAAACGAAACTAGTTAATTTTGTTAGACCTTATAATAATATTAAGTTATGTGTCACTTGTAATTACGATTTTTTTTATTAAAAGATTAAAAAATATTGTGATTAGTTTTCATTCAACATATAAACTAAGCGTCAATTCAATCGTCAAACATATCTGCGTTACACTTTATAAGTATTATGCTTTTAATAGTTTGATCTAAAAGACGATTTCTGGAAAGTGTCAAAATAAATTTCAATGTTGAAAATAGTCGCTCTACGGTAACCTGAGTGGCCGCAGCAGCAAGCACTACCAGTGCTACTTTAGCTAAATCATTTGGCAATTTTTGAGTCCAGTACGCTATTACGTCTTCTGTGATGGCAAGCCTTGGAGCTGTAGCATATTCCGCTAAGTAATAATCAAAATTCAATTTTTCGGAATCAGCTGCCCGTTGTCTTACTCTTTCCGTTTCATTTAAAATTGACTCCAATGACTGTAGGTCAGTGTGAAAATTATTACTGGATGGTGAATTTAGTACGCTTAAGGGACCACTAGAAGTACTTGCTGTTGACATACGTTGTTGCTGTAAGACTGTCGAACTCTCTTGGAGATCTCGGCAATTTTTTTCTTGCTCTTGATTTAACACACATATCTGTCGATGGATATCCTTAATAAAATTTTGTGCGACCTGTGTTTCTTGTTCCGATAAAACCAATTTCCATCTGGGATCAGTAAAAATGGCTGCCAGAAATGCTTTATTTTGTAGTAATTGTTTTTCTCTGTGTGTCATAGAAGTAAGTAAATCCTTGGCAAGAGGGAAATCGAGCTTTTCTGTTTTTGTTTTGCAAATTATCCATATAGAATAGAAATCACCTAAAGTTAACTGTTCCGCTTGAAGGCGTATGGTAGCTTATGCCGCTGGCTGTAAACATTCCAGTATATTATTTATATCTAGCCAAAAATTCTCATTAACTTGTTGAGTTATTTCCGCAGAGTCATCACAAATTAATTTTAGCTCTTTTAACCTTTTTATCATAATATACGTAGATGCCCATCGAGTGCTACAGTCTATGACTGGTTTTCTCATTTTTTGTGATCGTATCCTAATTTTCATTAGAGGTCGACGTAAAATACTAACGACACGGCGACAACTTTCGATCACGGATTCAGTTTCCGGGTTTTCGTTTATAGCATCTTTTATACAAAGCTGCAAAATATGTGAAAATATATATCTATGTTTTCATTGCCTTCATTTAAAATCGAGGCGTCAAATGAATCTATGTCTGAATAATTGAAAACATTATCTTCGTCGTCCATCGTTTCTACACTGACATTGTTATCTTCGGTTGTATTTTTGTTCCTCAATTCTTCATTAAAGAGACTTGTTACCCTTAAGTAATTCGACCCGTTATCTGTAGTAACAGAGTAAATGTTGCTTAAATGAATATGGAAATCCCCGAGAATATCTATGATTGTAGATTTTAAATTTTCTGCTGTCTGTCTATCAAAAATCTCCTGGAGAGCCAATGTACGTGTAACAATCTTAAAGTTTTTTATGTACTGAACATTAAGGCCAATCAATGGCGATTTTTTCTTTTATTTCATAAGATTTGTCTATAATCATATCCCTTATTTTTTTACTATTGCCTTCATTTTTAAAATCAGGTAATATCAAACCCTTTATGACACGAAAAGCTTCGTCGTCAAGTAGTTCAAATGGCCTTCCATGAACAGCAATCAATTTTAAACAACTGTCCAATAACTTTTTTCTTTTTTTTTCTTTTTCGTCATCATTTCCTTTCTTTTTTTCTATCACTTTTACAGACACTTTGTTTATCTCAACAACTTGCTTATATTCATCTTCATGTTTTAAACGCAGATGGTTCATTAAATTTGTAGCGTGGTTACCCTGAAAACAAAATCAGTAGATATTTAGTAACTTCAAAGTACGACTTAGGTACACAAAATAGTTTTCCGGCTTTATTACGTACTAGAAGACGCCCGCAACTTCGTTGCACCAAAATTCGTTTATCGCGCGGGAACCGTACATTTTTCCAGGATAAAAAGTATCGTATGTCCTTTCCCGGGACTCAAAGTATCCCCATACCAAATTTCAGCAAAATTGGTTCAGCGGTTTAGGAGTGAAGAGGTAACAGACAGACAGACAGACAGACAGACATACAGACAGACACACTTTCGCATTTATAATATTAGTATGGATATGTACTAGCTGTCCCGCGCGGTTGCCCATAGAGTGATAATATGTGTTAATCCAGGGTATCACCTATCCAACCTATCGGCTATCCAACCTATACCTATAATTTGGTCCAGCCGTTTTTGCGTGAAAGAATAACAAACATACATACATCCATCCATCCATACATACATTCTCACAAACTTTCACATTTATAATATTAGTAGGATGTGTTAATCCAGGGTATATCACCTATCTACATACCAAATTTCAACCAAATCGAGCCAGCCGTTTTTGCGTGAAAGAATAACAAACATACGTCCATAATACATACGAACATTCTCATAAACTTTTACATTTAAACATTAGTAGGATGTTTATTTTTTTTTTTTTTTTTTTTTTTTATTTTCTTAGGAAAACTTACAGCTATTTACAACTCCAGTAAGATATATATTACACATCGATATGCCATTTAAAAGTTTCCACTACTGTATAATGAGTTAAAACTTAAATGTAACATACCCAACATCAAATCATGACAAACACAATGACCTAAATTAAAAAAAAAATAATAATAAATAAAATTAACTAACAATAAGCAACAAAGCTGAACTAAACCTTATTAAAGCACAAGAAAAGGAATATTTTCGCAAGCACCCACCCGTTATACGTCTTTATATTATTATACTCGCTGTGAATAAAACTACTTATACTCGTAATATAGTAGATCACAATAAAATATTACTGAATAGAATTAAAATAGGAATCAGTCAAAAGTTTTCTGATTTTATTTGGTGTAAGGGAGGATATGTCTTCAAGCGGATTTGTATTCAGAAATTTGTTAAATCTTGCACTCGACCTTAACACAAACGAATTCCTACGGTAGTAGGTGTTGTAGGGTGGAACATATAGAGGCATAAAATGACGAGCGTTTCTAAAGGGGATATTAATATTAAATCTATTGAGTAATTCGGGTGCATCTATTTTACTACTCAGTACTTTACTTAGGTAAGCAAGGTCGCTAATGTTCCTTCGTTGGCACAGCGGAAGGAAATGGAATTTTTTACATCTGGCATCATAGTTAGAAAGAAATTGATTACATTTAAATTGGAGATATCTAAGAAAGCGTTTTTGGATAGACTCTAATCTGTCTATGTATATATTGTAAGCAGGGTTCCATAGCTCCGAACAGTACTCCATGATACTGCGAACATAGGCACAATACAGGATCTTGACCACTTTAATAGATTTGAAAATTCTGCATGATCTGATTACAAATCCTAAGGCTTTCGAGGCTTTATTAATAACATAATCAATATGCTCATCAAAAATCAGTTTTGAATCTACAATAACTCCCAGATCCTTTATAGATTTTTTGAATATAAGACCCTTATTCTTAAGCTTGTAATTATACTTGATTAAATTTATCTTACGACTGAAGTTGATTGCAAAGCATTTAGATACGTTAAGATCTAGCCTATTACGCACACAATATTCTTCAAATCTATTCAAGTCCTCTTGCAAAAGGCGGCAGTCATCAAAAGAGGTTATGGTTTTTAATATTTTGGTGTCATCAGCATATAAAAAGAAATAAACGTGGTGGAAACAGGAAGAAATATCATTTATAAAAATAGCGAATAGCAAGGGCCCCAGTAGGGAACCTTGTGGGACACCAGAAGGTACGAACATCCACCTAGAAATGAACCCATTTATAGCAACGGCTTGTGACCTATTGCAAATATAAGATGTAAACCAGCGAAGGAGATTTCCATGTATACCTGCATTGGATAACTTCTGGAGCAATATGCAATGATCTATACGATCGAAAGCCTTGCTAAAGTCGGTAAATATTAAATCCACTTGAGCGCCTGAATCCATACCCGAACTTACATGGTCATAAGTTAAGAGGAGATTTGAGGTTGTTGAGCGTCCCTTCAGAAACCCATGCTGCTCTGGTATAAACCAGCCCTTGAGAGCAGTATAAACTTGTTGATGCACAATTCTCTCAAAGAGTTTAGCAAATATGCAGAGTTTTGATATTGGTCTGTAATTTTGAATATTGCCCTTGTCCCCTCCCTTGTGAATAGGTGTAATAAATGCGGACTTCCACATACCGGGCACATATCCTTCCTTTATGGATCTTGAATAAAGAATGGTAAGTGGAAGAACTAGGCTAGTGGCACACTCAACAATAAGCAGGGGAGAAATATCATCGGGCCCCGCTCCTTTATGCAAATCAACCGACTTTAGCAATTTCAGTACCTCATCAGGATCAATCGTTATATCTCCCACGGAGCTCTGATGTACGGTCTGTTCTTCAGTACATGTTTCATCAGGTGAACTATTGGAATCAAGAAAGTTTGCCTGAAAGTAAGATGCAAACAAATTGCAAACTTCCTCACCTTCTTTTGCAACTTTACCTTCAAAGCGCATCGTAGAAGGAAACGTAGAAGAAGTTTTGCGGTTACTTTTTATAAAATTCCAAAAGAGTGCGGGGTCATTAACTATGGAGTTCTCTGTATTGCGAATATAAGACTCGTAACACGTGTGCTCCATTGATTTGGCTCTACTCCTAAGCAGTGAGAAAGTAATGTAATCGCTTTGATTTCCATAAAGTTTAAATTTACGATGAAATTTGTGTTTCTCCCTTATGACTTTCTTTAGGGCAGAGTCATACCATGGCGGGTAACTGTTTGGGGAAATGATCTTATGTGGTATATGAGTGTTCCGAAGGTCATATATTATATCGTAAAAATACTTTAGCGCCTCATCCAAGTGAATGCCATTAAGACATTCAAGCCAATTCACTGAATTTAGTGATGAGCGAATAAGGTCATATTTACCACGGCCATAAAAATATTTTACACGTGTTTTGGATTCCAGATTACTCTCCGCACCTTGTGTAAGCTCAATACATAAAGACCGGTGGTGCGGTAAGTCTTCTAGGACCAAGGGGTCGTCACAAGCAGTAACAGTCAGTTCACAATTGGAGAAAATTAAATCCAGTAACCTGTCGTTGTTATTGCGCACTTGACTGCGCTGCGTGAGATCACACTGCGCCAGGGTATCGAGGAAGTTTATATGACTCCTAGAGAGTGATATACTTGACACGGGTTGCGTTTCCTTAGTATTCCAGTCAATAAACGGGAGGTTAAAATCACCAGAAATTATAAATTTATCATTTGGATACGTGTTAACAATATTGAAAAGATTATTTGAAAATGCTTCAAGCTGAACAGTAGAACTATTTCCTTCATTTTGTTTACATAGATAAAGAACGCCAAAGTGGATTGTATCATAGGACTTATCCTTCGGAGCTATGGACACCCACAGGTCCTCAGCAGTGGTGTGCCATTCGGGACGGCCCATAGCTTCAAACTCCCGGCGAATCGCTATTAGGACACCACCCCCTAGAGATTGCTTAGTTAGAGAGTAATTTCTGTCTCGCCGCCAAACAACATACCTACTATCAAATAATTCCTCGTCCATAATACCTTCTAATAACCAAGTCTCAGTAATAGCTATGATATCATACGAATTGAGACAGACATTTCTTTTAAAAGCGTTTGTTTTCGAACGTAAGCCTCTAGCATTCTGATAATATATACTTAGTTTAGATTCCATGATATAAATAACAGTAGCCAATAAAGCATAATACGCTATCTAAGTATAATTTACTCATATTATTTAAGGCTTTTAAAAATATTAACATAACTAAATTCACGGATAAATAATGAATTATAAAACACCTAATTAAATCACCTCCAACAGTGTAATATATTATGTAAATAAATAAGTAGCGAAAATTTGCAATAAAGAGCACACTAAGAGGCAAAATTAGTATTAACATAATATTTATTTTACAACGTATACTTACATCCTGAATAAACCATAAAATAAACATGTAATAAAAGATTGCTATTCTGAAATAAACAGGCGAAATTATAAAATTGATCACGTAAATCTTCGCAACATCATATTGTAACGAACAAAAGAAGTACAAAAGTACATTTATAGTAATCATTATTATATAACCTATTAAATTAATGTAGAGGATGTAAGGTAGATAATATATCATTTTAAACTTGTTTAACGCAAAGAGAACATTTATAATATAATCAAAGTAAGTAGATAAATACCAATAAATCGAGTAGTCGCACTCGCAGCAGAGTTTTTGGAAATTATATATATCAAGGCGAATATTTGTCATTTCGTATAACATAATAAAATAGAATTCATTATATAAATTCATTTCAAAAATTGCTGATGCACCTACAAAATTATTAAAACATAGAAATTCCACAAAATATAAATCCTTTAACCTTTCACCGAGTGAGAAATGCAAAAGTTTTACGATAATTACAATATGTAAGATATACAATATATATTTTAAAACGTTAATGGGTAATAATTTTTGATAAATATAAAATAAATTAGACATAAAATAATAAAGGTGGTAGTTGTAGAAATCTGTACATATTAAGCCGACCGTAAGCGACAGCGAGTGCGAGCGAGACAAATATATAAGCGATCTATAGATCATTACCGGTTGTGGCAAACCGACGACGTACGAACAGTTACGAAACGAGTAGCCGAGTGCAAAGCCAGGGGCGCTAAACCTTTTCCTGTGGTTCAATATTACAGTTGATAAAGCGAGATGTGATATTTGTAATACGGTATAGCATAAATGTAAAGCACAATACACAAATGAACAGGTGATGAAAAAGATGATTATGATACACCAAAATGAAAAAAAGCGATTTAAGCATGCTTTACAAAATGAGAAATGTACACAATAAACTTTAGCAAAAATAACTACATAGCAATACAAGCAAAGCAAAAGGCACACTACGTTAATTTGTTTAAATCAGCCTCGTTTGATATAATAAGGACAGGTGATTTATCATTTTTTCGTACATGTATTTTACAATATTTTACCCATACATACTGCAATCCCTTTAGTTTTGAAATCTCTTTAACTCGAGTAAGCAGTTTCTTCATGTCAGGAACAAGGTGGTCGTTGACGTAAATAAGTTGATCATTTCCTCCCATCCCTATATCATTTAGGCTTATTCGTTTCCGTGCTCGTGTAGCGGCAATAAACTCCTCTTTGATGTACCGGTTTATAAAGCACATAATGATTGACTTTTCCTTCGAGCCGTGTGATGGAACACGAGCTATGTAGTTAATTTGTGTCTTCGGAAGAGAATAATTCACAACTTTAGCGATCGAATCAATAATAGAAAATAAGTTTTCGTTAGGCTTAACTGAAATACCTTTAATTTCAACATTATTCATGCGAGACCACTGCTCGCGGCTCACACTATCTCTCTTGAGCAGCGCAATGTCTTTAGTACAAGAAGACTCTACTTTCTGCGACTCTGAAATATGTTTTTCTATATTCTGCACTTTAGTTTCTAGGTCTTCCAGTCTAGAACTATTAAACTCGCAGGAAACTTTTAACTCCGAGATTTCCCTTTTAATGGTCTTCACATCTTCAAAGAGTTCGGGGAGTTTTCTTAACTGAGACTTCATCTCTCGCAGCTCCGACATAATCATCTCGAGGGTGACAGAACCAGATTCGGATACTGTCGGTGATCGCGGGCCCGTAGCTACCTTGCATTGGGGACATCTCCACATAGCCCGTCTATCAGCTCCAAGTTTGCGATATCCAGACTCGGAGATCGAAGCACAGGAGAAATCCAAATTCCGTAAACAACCATTACAGAAAACACCATCATTGAATGAAGAACTGCATGCATCACACTTCATTATAGCGATTTATTTTACGGTTGACAAAAAAGGTTGAAAACACCTGACTCTATACGTCGCAACAGGATTTACGTGTTGTCAAGACTGATGCCGAAAGCGAACTGATTATGTAGATAAATAAAACGAAAATCACCCCACTCGAAATGTCTGTGGACAGCATTTGTTGCTTTACGCGGCATAATTATACAATATTAGGCAGGTACTTCTATCTTCAGTTATCTTTATAGCGAAAGTCACAATAACACAATAGGTGTATAAAACACAAGCAGGTACGCACAACACAAGTAAAGTTTGGTCCAGTATAATAGGTATCTTGAATTATCACAATATAAAGTTTAAGGACAAAAATAATGCAATTATCATAACTAATAATTATCATTCCGTGCGGAAATGCAACAAACACACTACTCGTAATAATCGCTGTAAGTAAACAAATAGGCGGCAAAAACTGCAAAAAGTGAACAAGTGCATCGTAACATACGTCATATATTTGCTTCTTTTTATCGTATGCGTGCTTTTCTTCGAAGAGAGAGAGATGCCTGTCGCGTGCTATGATCAAACGATGCGCCGATCGATAAAGTGCCGGCAGGTTGTACCTTCTTTTAGTGAAGCCGAGCACGTGCGCTCCGAGCGACTAAGCACGTTGAAACATGAAAAATAACCTATATCATTCGGTTAGGCTTAACAGTATGTTATACTGTAACATATTTATCCTGTTAACACATTTAATTTTGTGATCAATGTTTACATTAACCATATTGATAATGTTAACCACAATTATTTCGTGTATACTGTATACTGTTAACAAATTTTTATTGGGTTAATAACAGATTTATTTCGGTTATTAACCCAATCCGTCACTACACTGAGGTGTACCCTGCGACAATAGCGTGCTCGCGCGGCGTTGCCAGCTCGATAAATATCAAAAGCTCCACGAGTAATTAATGCAAAATTAGAAAAATCTTATCAGAACCGGGTCGACCCGGTTCCAGCGCTTAGAACCGGTTCCACAGACTCATTCAAATATCCCGGTATACCCGGGTATTTCGGAACCGGGTAGAACCGGGTGCATGCCCTAGGCATGATGTCTAAAAAAAATATATGATGTACTTTACTATAAAAACTACCAACGAAAATTGGTTTGAACAAAATCTAGCTAGTAGTTTTTTTTATACGCCATAAATGGTAAACTTAATTTAACTTTCATTAAATCAACTGAAATATAAAAATAAATCGAAAACGTTTTAACCCAAGCCCAAGTGGGCCGCGCTCTTTCATTCGATTAAGTAACGTATTTCGCCGACTTAGAGACTACTTTTGTATGAAGAAGTTTGGTTACTTACTATGTATGATACATTGGCAACATTCTCAATGAAAAAATATATGTTACTCTGTGGGCGAACATCTGATTTTAGTCTATTGAAAATCGTGTTTGCGGCGCGCGTGTTGTGACTGTCTTTTGTGTGTTATTTACAGTTTTCACGAATGTAAGTTATGTTTTGTATTTTAAATACTTTTTTTTCCTAATTATAAATATTTTTAGATAATCATTTGAAAGAAATACATCGTAATAACTTCTACGTTACACTCGAAAGGTTGGTTTCTATATAAGTGATTTGGACGCGATTTGCTTAATTTCATAAAAATAAATATTATTGCTGCTGCGGAACCCTTCATAGGCGAGTCCAACTCGCACTTGGCCGGGTTTTTAAATGACACGGCTCACGTGTCATACGCCACACGTTAAAAACATGTATGACACGGCTCCCGTGTCATCCGCACTGAATCGGTTAAATAACGCAAAACCTCTTAGGTGGTGATAGTACTCATGTATTATGAATTTATGATTATGATGAACTTTTAATATGGGGCCAACTCTGTATCTCGAAAAATAATCAGCTGTGTGTATAAAACATTTTACTCGAATAGGCATTGACGATTTGCATGAAATATTTTATATTATTTTGAGATACAAAGTTGGCACCTTAGTAAAAGTTGATCTTGTTTGTGAGTACTATAACCCTTAATCGGGCCTAACGAAAAAAACATTTTTGCATGACTTAAGTAGTTGCTCTTAGGCCAATTAGGATATCTGTGTACATAAAATCAGTTATAAATTACTGAAACTGAAAATAATTAAGTTTTTAGGGGTGGGTTATTATTTCCCTTTGCCTGTTTAGGATCAACCAAGGTGGGAAATTATTTGCCTTTGCCCGATTACGGAAATTATTTATAAATAAATAGACTAGTTAGTTGCTCTGACTCTACTTTTGAATTTATTTCTCCTCAATAAATTTGCACAAAATTATTTAAATTAAAACAAGCTTATGTATCAGTATGTGAATAAAGGATCCATTAAACAATAAAATACCTAATCTTTTAAAGTTATTTATTAAAAAAAACATCAATCAGACAAATGAAACAGTTTGAAACACTCCTGCGCACATAATGCCACTCTGCACGTAGAGCACAAGATATTGGTGCGTTTTTCTTTATTTTTTGTGCTGCAGAATCGGCACCTCTTGTAGGTAGCGCCTTTTTCGGGGAGATGCACTCCAACATTTTGGAGTCGAATTTCATTTGGAACACCAAAATTGCCCCCTTTCTTATTTTTAAATACTATATGGTCCCTTTTAGTGTCACTGTAATTATTGATTAGGCCTCGCGCCAACCTTAGCCTATAATCCTTATGCGAGTCACTTGTTATTTTATGGATAGTTGTGTACGTTATGTATGAATTTATTATGGCAGCATCAATCAAGAAAAAAAATAACCGCATCCAAAATTTCCTACTTTTGCGATTAATAGGATATGACGATCTAAAATGATCGAACCGATCGACACCTCCCATAAAGCGCGTATAATCGGCAATTGCTTTTGGACACAACGTGTCTGTTCTGGTGCCATCCTTTTGTGTTCTTTTTATAAAGACTACATCCTTAGGATTGTGTGCTGTGGTGAGCACAGATACTTCTCGGGTATCCACCCATTTTATTGCGGATACTGGTGATGCAGTTACAGCAGCGAATTCGTGTTTCCTTAAGCGCATATTTCTGGGCTGAGTATTCTTGATTATGTCTGGTAAGTCCTTCCGGTTTGTGCGTTCAGTTCCCACTGCATAAACACGTTTCATATATAAATCATCAAGTAAATTTACTCCGGTAAAAAAGTTATCAAAAGCTAATAACGTGTCTGCTGGCAAGTTTTGACTAAATTTCCAAATAACATTGTATCCTAGGCCTTCATGTTCCATGTTATCTCCTTTCCCAGTATATACCTCAAACTGATAAAGGTATCCAGTAACGGCGTCGCATCTCGCCCACACCTTATATCCACGCTTAATCGGTTTCTTCGGCATATACTGTTTTAAAGAGCATCGCCCCTTAAATTTCACCATACTTTCATCTATGGATTGAACACTCGAGTTAGTAGTTTGTTTCTGAAAAATGTTATTTAGTTCTTCTATAAATGGTCTTAACTTGTGCAATTTGTCAAAGTTAGGGGAGTTTCTGGAAGGCGCTAGAGAGTTGTCATTTAAGTGTAAGTTTTCAGTTATTTTCTTAAATCGTTTTAGTGTAAAAATTCTAGATATCTCTGGATTATTATAGAATGGATCTGTTGACCAGTAATAATCCATATTAGGTAATGGATTAAGTCCCATCATAATTAATATACCTAAATAGGCAGTTATATCGTCGTCTGTTACGTCAGACCAGTTTCTGCTCGCTCTTTGGCGAGCATATTTATTGGTCTCTTCGGTAATTTTCGTTATAAGGTATCTCGGAAAAAAATTGTTGAATACATCTATTGGTTGTGTTTTGTGGGTAAAGATTGACTGAGGTATCATTTTATTAGCAAAGTCTGGAATTCTGTGAATATGTTCATCAATTTTCCACTCACGAGGATTATTGTTGATCCTTTCTATTCTCTCAATTCTAATAGCGGGTCTTGCAGGGGTGTGTTGGTCGTTAGAAACCGGTCCCGTTGGTTCATTCGACAAAAGCAAAGATGGTGAAGCATGTGCAGAAGCTGTTCTTGTTGGGTTAGTTGGCAAAAGCAAAGAAGACGTAGTATGTGGTGGTGATGAGACAGAAGCACCTTGACTGGATGTTGAAGGGCCTTGTAAAATTTCTAAGAGTGAGGATGTAGGCATCTCCTCTTTGTTTGGAGCATCATTTGGTATGGGATCTAAACTTGGTTTACCAAACATTTCCTCTAAACGTCTTTCTAATAAGTCTTCTGGATTTGTATCGTAAAATGAATCCGTTGGACTTATCAGGCAATCGTCATAAATATCATCATCATCAGTATCGATGTCCGATAAATCAGAAAGATTTTCTATTATATTTTCAAGAGATTTGTCATTCAATATGTTTTTTTTTGAAGACATTATCTAAAACAATTGAAAATAAAAATTTAAAATAAATTGAAATAACCGGCCAAGTGCAAGTTGGACTCGCGCCCGAATGGTCCCGTACCATTATAGAACAAAAATAAGAAAAAATTGTTTTTTGTATGGGAGCCCCCCTTATTTATGAAATAAATAAATTTCATTAAAATTTTATTCATAATTATTAAAGTATAAATACAATTAAGTATTTTGTGAATATTTCAGGTGCCTATCTATTGCCATCATTTATATCGAGCAAAAAATAGCAAAAAAATCACGTTTGTTGTATGGGAGCCCTCCTTAAATAATTAATTTATTTTGTTTTTGGTATTTGTTGTTATAGCGGCATTAGATATACATAATCTGTGAAAATTTCATCTCTCTAGCTATCACCGTTCTTGAGTTACAGTCTGGAGACAGACAGACGGACAGACAGACGGACAGACAGACACACGGACAGACAGACATCGAAGTCTTAGTAATAGGGTCCCGTTTTACCTTTTGGGTACGGAACCCTAATAATTGACAAAACTAAAAAGTTGACAAAAATAAATGCCCATTTTTTTATATATAGTGTTAGCGACATTTCCGGAATATGTATATCTGACGGAAATGTCTCTGGCAGTAAAGGTACAGTAATGATTATTTTAAGTTGATTTTAAACTAATTATATCTATAATTATTTATACTCAAAGTGAATTAATTAATTTTGCAAATATTTATAATGTTAGCCACATTTCCGGATGTGAATATCTAACGGAAATGTCTCTGGCAGTAAAGGTATAGTTATAATTATCTAAAGTTGAAACTAATTATATTTATAATTATTTATACTCAAAGTATGAATTAATTAATTTTGCAAATATTTATAATTACAATGTATTTGTTTAATTTCCGGTTACTGATTATTATTAAGATTTATCATTGCAAATATATAAAATGTAATAATGTAATAGATTTTCATTAAATTACTTGGTTAATATTATAATAATATTGATTAGATTATTGATTGGTTGTATTAATTTTATGAATTTATTATTTTTATACAATGTCCGGTGCCGCCTACTCTACTCTTCCGGTACATCGTAAGAGTAGAGGTGGCAGTTGCTTTATAAGAAGATGGCTGCTTATTTTGTGACATTTGCCGACTGAGCACGGAAGTGTAAAGAACTTATAACTAGAGTGTAATAGAGTGTACTGGTGAACAAATAAAGAGTTTAACAAGTTATCAGTGTGTTTAATATTTGGCTGACGCCAATATATCAGAAGCGGGATCGAACAGGATATATAAAAATTCCTGAACGCCTACACAAAAGGGATTTAAATAAAAACGTAAGTACTGTTTATAATTATAGCATTTTAAGTGGACCTTAATATTTTCTGATGGAAAGTAAAGAAGTTATATTGATAAAAGATGAATAGATACAATAATGAATTGGAGAAGTATTGATTATTTTTTTTTAATTATTATATTAATTTTTTTTTTCTCTTATCCATAATGAATTTATTTATAATATTTTTCTTTATTTTTTTTTTACATATTTATATCTTTAAATATATATTTTCATGTTTTAATGAATTTTGTCTGACTCTCAAAATATAATGTAAGTATATATATATTATATTTTTTTTTCCCCTTTCTTTTCAAAATAATTTATGAATTTATCCTAATATTTTGTTTTATGTGATTTTTATTTAAATGCACTTAAAATTAAATTAAAAATTAAGCTTATATTTTTTTTCTTTTTAATTGTGGAAATTAAGCTTCTTAAATTTGTTTAAGCTCGAAAACATGGATCATGAAAATGGCAATACCCGAGGTCAAGGGTTTACTGGAAACAATACCCAAGGTCAAGGGTCTGCTGGAGATGGTGCCCGAGGTTCAGGGCCTATTGAGGATGATGCCCGAGGTTCAGGGCCCATTGAGGATGATGCCCGAGGTCAAGGGCCTGTTAATGATGACGTACAAAATAAGGGATATACTGGTCATGGAAGTGCTCGAGGTCAAGAGCCACAACATTGGAATGCGACTCGAGGTCAAGGGTCGAGCAATGATGGATCAAGAACTCAAAGTGTTTGCCGAAATGAGTATCGCACTCGACATGAGGGAAGTGAACTACCAACGTGCAATATCATTTCGGAACCTGGTACGTCTCGCCATGGCGTTAGACAGGAGCGTAAAAGGCGGCGACAAAGGCAGCGTTCATCATCGGGAGATTCTGACAACTATAGAAGATCGCATGTTAGAAATAACCAGGGAATACAGAGTTACAAAAATAGAGGTAAGCGTAGGTTTCACTATTCTGAACTATCATCATCAAGCGACTCTGATACAGTACCATTTAAAAGTAGACGAACGACTAGTTCTACAGATGATATACTTAACAAATTTTTAACAATAATCAAAGATGTGAGAAATTCGGAAAAACCTAAAATATCTTATAATAATAACGTTATACCAGAGTTTGATCCCATGACAAAAGAACAAACTGTATTAACTTGGATTACTAAAGTGGAAGAGTGTTCAGAAATATATGGTTGGGATGAGAAAGAAACTATACATTATTCTCTCCAAAAATTATGTGGAGTTGCAAAGTCATGGTATCAATCTCTGCCAACGTTATTATATAGTTGGTCTGAATGGAAACGGAAACTTTTAGAATCTTTTCCGTCTCGGGAAGATTATGCCGAACTTCTCACTGAAATGTTAGCTAAAAGAGTTAGATACGGAGAATCTTTGGAGAACTATTATTATGCTAAAATTGATCTTCTTAATCGATGTAAGTTAGGTGGTAAACAGGCAGTCGACTGCTTACTACATGGGGTAGATGACCGCGCTGTGAGAGTAGGTGCACAAGCTGCACAATTTGTAGAACCTGAACAAATTTTAAAATATTTCAGATCAGTTAAAGTAGGTGGTTCACGCGAAAATTACGATAATAACAGAAGGAGTAGAGTGGATAGAAATGTTAATGCCATAGATAATAAAACCGTAAATTCTAGGCCAGTAAATAATAATCCTGCAATAAAATGTTTTAACTGTAATCAAAATGGGCATCCAAGTTTTAAGTGCGATAAACCATTGGTCAAATGTGAAAATTGCGATAGGATAGGTCATTTAGCTTCCAATTGTTACAGAAACAAAACTAATGGGACTACTAATACAAGTTCTACAGATAAAAACGAGAAATTAGTTTCGGAACTTTGTATCTCTGATAGTGTCAATGATAAGTATATAATGGACGTTTTAGTAAATGGAACGCAACTAAAATGCCACTTAGATTTAGGTAGTCAATGTTCATTGATAAGAAAAAGTGACGCGGAATCTCTTAAATTGGAATTTGTCATAAATGTTGAACTGCCCATGCTCAGAGGTATAGGAGCAAATCTTACGAGGCCCTTGGGTATGATCATGGCCAATGTTGAGTTACAAAACATCACCGAAAACGTTAATATGTATGTTGTAGAGGATTATGTGCTAAGGTACCCAGTTTTAATAGGACATTCGTTTACTGAAAAACCAGATATAGTTATAACGAAAACACCTTACGAAGTAATATTGAAACGTATATCTCAACATCCAAAGGTACACTTACTATCTCGTGATGATATTGAAATTTCTTTAGGTGAATTACGTGCTGTACCTGTTTTATGTAACACACTTAAACAGGGTTCTATTTATGTTAACGGGTCTATTAGAGGAAACAAGGGGTATGAATATTATCTTATGCCGGGTAGATATGAAGTTTTAAACAATAGCTGCGCTCTACTTATCCAAAATATTTCGAATAATAAGTTAAATATAAAGAAAAACCTTCTAATTACGAGGGCTACATATGTTAATACGCCAATTCTAAACGCTTGTGAAGTAACTATTAGTGCAATCGAAACCAATGATAAAATAATGAATTGTAATCCAGATTTAACAAGTGAACAGCGTCATGCACTTCAATGTCTACTGTCTGAATATAAATGCTGTTTCTCGAGTGGTCTTAGTGACTTAGGATTTACAAATTGTACAGAAATGAAGATTGAATTAAGTGATTCAGATCCTGTTGTATATCGGCCGTATAGACTTTCGTATTCTGAAAGATCGCTAGTTAGGGACATGGTAAAAGAAATGCTAGATAATGATATAGTCAGGGAATCTTCTTCTCCGTATGCAAGTCCAATTGTTCTCGTTAAAAAGAAGACTGGTGAAAAACGTTTGTGTGTTGACTATCGCGCTTTGAATAGAAAAACAAAAAAAGAACACTATCCCTTGCCTCGTATAGAGGATCAATTGGACCTGCTGGCGGGTAACAATATGTTTACTTCACTTGACTTAGCGTCAGGTTACTACCAGATACAAATAGAAGAAAACTCCCGACATAAAACGGCATTTGTAACACCGGATGGCCAATTCGAATATAACCGCATGCCTTTTGGTCTAGTAAATGCGCCGTCCGTTTTCCAACGCACAATGAACAAAATTCTTGCAGATGCTAAGATTAAGTACGCTTTGATTTACATGGATGATATATTGATTCCATCTAAAGATTTTCAGGAAGGTTTAGCTAGATTAAAAGAAGTATTAGAACTGTTAAAACGTGGTGGACTAACACTTAAAATGAACAAATGTCAATTTTTCCTCAATGAAATAGAATTTTTAGGATTTGAAGTTAGCTCTAAAGGTATAAAGCCTGGTTCAAGGAAAACGGACGCCGTGTCAAAATTTCCAAAACCAAGAAACCAACATGAGTTACGTCAATTCTTAGGTCTATCAGGTTTCTTTAGACGATTCATTCAAAATTATGCAATAATAACTGCCCCGTTAACAGACTTGTTAAAAAAGAATCATGATTGGGTTTGGGACGCTTCAAAAGAAAAATCGTTTCAACAAATTCGCGAAAAACTTTCTGAGCGACCATTGCTTGCTTTGTATGATCCAAAAGCTGAAACACATTTACACACGGATGCCAGTAAACATGGCTTAGCTGGTATCTTACTACAGCGCAATGACAAAGGTATAATGCAACCAGTTTCTTACTTTAGCAGAAAAACAACCGCAGACGAACAAAAATATCACTCTTTTGAACTAGAAACGCTAGCCATAATTGCTTCATTGAACCGATTTCGAATTTACCGTCTAGGAATTCCTTTTACTATACAGACAGACTGTAATGCCGTCCGGTCAACTCTTCTTAAAAGAGACTTGATTCCGCGAATCGCTAGATGGTGGATTCAATTGCAAGAATTTGACTGCACAATAGAATATAGGCCGGGATCGAGAATGTCACATGTAGATGCGCTAAGTCGCAATCCAGTAGGAATAGCAATAAATGAAGATCACGTTTTTGATGTTTTAAGTATAGAAACTAACGAACAAGATTGGATAGTAACGGTACAAACTGCAGATGACGATATTGCGAGGATTAAGGATATTTTGAATAATTCGGATAATGCTGATGTAATTGATATAGTTAAGAATTTTAAGTTAAAAAATGGTAGACTATATCGAGTTGTAGGAGACGAAATAAAGTGGGTTGTCCCTAAAGGAGCGAGATGGCAGATTCTAAAACGGAATCACGATGACGTAGGGCATTACGGTTACGAAAAAACTTTAGAACGCATAAAAAAGAATTATTGGTTTAAACGAATGAGGCGATTTGTAAAAAAATATGTGTCCGCGTGCCTGGAATGTGCTCATCATAAAGCACCCGGTGGTAAACGCGAAGGTGAGCTACATCCAATCGAAAAAGTTAATATACCTTTTCATACAGTGCATGCAGACCATCTTGGGCCATTCGTTAAAAGTAAAATGGGAAACTGTTATTTATTAGTGCTCATAGACAGTTTTACTAAATTTATAAATATTACACCGGTCAAAAATACTAAGTCTTCTACAACAGTAAAAGTTTTGAAAGATCACATTAGTTTCTTTGGAGTTCCGACACGTCTCATTACTGATCGAGGATCGAGCTTTACCAGTAAGGTTTTTAAAGATTTTATTATAGAGTGTGGTATAAAGCACGTCCTCAACGCAGTCGCAACTCCAAGAGCTAACGGACAAGTTGAAAGGTTTAACCGAACCATAACAGAAGCATTAGCTACTTCTAACCACGGACTCGACGAAAAAGCCTGGGACGAACGAATACACGATATTCAGTTAGGTATCAACACTACTGTCCATAAAACTACACAGAAATCTCCTTCTGAGCTTTTATTTGGATTTAACTTAAACCACATAGCCCAAGGCATATTGAATTCTGTAATAAACGATACTCTTAACGTTATTCCTTCAAACGAATTAGAGTCAATTCGGAATGAAGCTTCTGAAAAAATAAAAGAACAGCAAGAAAAGGATAGAGAATATTACAATAATAAAAGGAAGCCTAGTAAAAATTATAAAATAGGAGATTTAGTGCGCATAGAAAAACAAGTTCCTCATGACGGTCAATCTCAAAAATTGGTAGTTAAATATCAAGGGCCATACCGCATAGTAAAAGTTCTCCAAAATGATAGGTTTTTGGTTGAGGACACGCCGTTGTCTCGTAGAGGTCGTCGCTCAACTGTAGCTATTGATAAGATGCAGCCGTGGGTTAGTTCGGATAAAAGTGATAATGATAGTGACAAAGATGTTAATGACAGTTTACTTACTGATAAAATAATAAATAATGAGAATGATATTAGTAATGATAAAGATTATAATGAAAACAATAATGGTAGTGACAAGGATATTAATGATGGTTTAGTTACTGATAATATAAGTAATGATGAAAACAAGGTTAATAATGAAGATTGTAATGAAACAAATGGAGATTCGGAAATGTAATTTTTTTTTTAAATTATTTACTATTGATTTTATTTTTGTAATATAAATTATGTTTTTTTTTTTATATATATTACGTAGCACGAGAGGACTCGTGCTAGAGCAGGAAGGCCGAGCTGTTAGCGACATTTCCGGAATATGTATATCTGACGGAAATGTCTCTGGCAGTAAAGGTACAGTAATGATTATTTTAAGTTGATTTTAAACTAATTATATCTATAATTATTTATACTCAAAGTGAATTAATTAATTTTGCAAATATTTATAATGTTAGCCACATTTCCGGATGTGAATATCTAACGGAAATGTCTCTGGCAGTAAAGGTATAGTTATAATTATCTAAAGTTGAAACTAATTATATTTATAATTATTTATACTCAAAGTATGAATTAATTAATTTTGCAAATATTTATAATTACAATGTATTTGTTTAATTTCCGGTTACTATTATTAAGATTTATCATTGCAAATATATAAAATGTAATAATGTAATAGATTTTCATTAAATTACTTGGTTAATATTATAATAATATTGATTAGATTATTGATTGGTTGTATTAATTTTATGAATTTATTATTTTTATACAATGTCCGGTGCCGCCTACTCTACTCTTCCGGTACATCGTAAGAGTAGAGGTGGCAGTTGCTTTATAAGAAGATGGCTGCTTATTTTGTGACAATTGCCGACTGAGCACGGAAGTGTAAAGAACTTATAACTAGAGTGTAATAGAGTGTACTGGTGAACAAATAAAGAGTTTAAGAAGTTATCAGTGTGTTTAATATTTGGCTGACGCCAATAATAGTGATGCAACATGAAGTTGCTAATGGACAATGGGAAATATTTTCCCATTTGCAAGCATATATTTCAAATGAATCAAAACCACATAAACACTACGTTTTTGCACTGAAAATCATAACAAAGCCACACAGAATATAATAAATTAGTACATAACAAATCAATTATCTACTTACCAGAATCTTTTTTGAACAAACTTTGTAAATTTATGTCTCGATTATGTGAAAATCGCACAATTTTTTCAAAGCTGACATTCATTTGATTCTGACATTGACACTTGACACTTGAAAGGGCTGGGTTGCTACTAAGATAATGTTGTAATTATCTAAGATTCTATTTGTGTAAAAAAAAAACATAAAAGGTTGCCATTTCAAAAATATTCGGAATTTTAGCAAGATCGATCGGGTGGGAAAATAGTTCCCAGTGCCTTATTAAGGGATAACCACCTAAGAGGTTTTGTGTTACTTATTCAATTAACAAGTTGTATACCTACACAAATTTAAATTACCCGAGGACTTTGAGGGATTGTTCCAACTATAATACTATAATATTAATTGAAAATGAACAACTTCGCAATGGAGCCAACTTTGTAGCTCTCAAGTAAAAATCAGATGTTTTATACAATATTTTGGTTGAGTTGGTATCGACGATTCGTATGAAACAGCAGATTTTTATTTGAGAGTTACAGAGCTGATTCCACAGTCAAAGTTGTTCATATTCAGACGAAGAAGATATATCTTTATGTCGTACAAATACCTCTCGTGATCTTATTAGTAGCGTAAAACTGGCTGAATAGGGACAGTTTTCAACTTTGAACTGAAAATACTTGTAGCTGTGTAAAGTATAGCTTTCGTGCACTGTTCAGATTTTTGAATTAACTCATGAATTAAGCTACAAGATTGTAAAAATGTGTTTAAGCTGTGCCGTTCTTGTAATATTAATAAAAATAAGGTCATCCCTGTTTATACTTCAGATGGCAGTTAATAGGGATGAAAGCAGGGTTATTAGGGAAAACTGTCAGGGTTATCACAATAAAGAAAAAAATAATCAGTCATTATATTTTCTCAAAAAATAAAAATATTATAACAAAAACTCAACATTGAACTTCTAATGTCCTTTCCCGAGACTGAAAGTATCTCCATAGGTACCAAAATTCATCAAAATCGATTGAATAGTTTTCGCGCAAATCATAAAAGTATATTGTGCAGTAACCGTACATTTTTCCGGGACAAAATGTATCCTATGTTCTTTTCCGGGACTCAAAGTATCTCTATACCAAATTTCAACAAAATCGGTCGAGCCGTTTACGCTTGATGTCGTGACCACGTGACCAAGGGACATATTATGGATTCATTTTTATTCATATAGATTACAAAAGTAAATTGTAACAACCCTAGTGAAATTGTTTCATTTCACACATTTATCGTCTACATACATCTCTTACTCGTATCTATTTATTTAATACGGCGTCCCTTTCAGCCTAGCACTGATCCCTATTTACCCAATTCTCATCCCCATTTACTACAATTCAAGATAAAAATGTATGATTTGTAAAAATGTGGGTTTCCTAGCTATAATAAGTAAAAAACAAGTACTTACCTTGTGCCATTGTATTTAGGAATAAATAAAGTTATAATAAAATTCACTTTTAAAACAAGGAATACACAATTTACTTTTTAATTTATAAAGTTTGGAGCGACGTAATTCACCGTTATTTGAAGGCAATTTTTGAACTGATGTCTCAATATTTTGTAGCCAACTTCATGGCGATTGAGTGTTGCCATTAAAAGGAATAATTATTCTACTTTACTTTAAAACCAAAAAATACTTGATACCTTCTTATTGCATGACTTTAAGGTTTCTTTTAAAATATTTTTGTTTCGTAACTATTTACACCTACGTCCCTATTCACCCAGTTTTACGGTACATAAAGTCATATTTTTTGTAATTTTTCGACAAGTATTCTTTGGAAAAATTATTTAGATTCAGTGTCATAATGAGTCCGGCATATAAGAGATTATTTTACAAGACTTGTTTATAAATTATGCATTATTTTTAGGTCCTGTAACTATACCGGAAAGTGATGAAGACAAAAGCAGCGAGGAAATAGAATCTGCTCATTCTGAGGAATCGAAAAATAATAAAATGTTAGCGTCACCATTTACGCTGAACCCTGACGCATCTACTCCGGATTTAGATTCGCTTAATGCGTCTGGTACAGACTTATGTTTTGATGTTGTACCAAAAGACATGAAAGACAAGAAAAATCCGATGACAAATATGGAGGAGAATATTCATGAGTGTTACGAATTTTTAATGACATTGGCGAAACCTTTAAGCAAGTTATCTGAACAAAGACGCCATGAATGCATGCATCAAATAGTCTATATTGTCATGGATAATACTCGAGAGCAACAACAAGAACAGCAACAGCGGTCACAAACTTGATAAATTTATATTATATTTTATATACAGGTTGTAACAAAAATCTTTCTTCAAGGGACCTTGGTTAAATTCTCAAACAACATTTTGACCTCTGGCAAAATTGCCGAGCAGTTTTGCCCATGTCCTTTGGAGAAAATTGTTAAATTTTACGGGTATAGTAATCCTGTTAAGTATTATTTTTATTAGGGTAGTTTTAGATTTGGCCTCAAAGTAACTATGTATTATGCATATCCATGATAACAATCACCACTTAATATCTCATCTGTCAAACGCCCAAAATGGGCGTCGTAATACGACCTAATATAAATAAACAAAATAAGCCAGCTTATATTGTTTCTCTCCTTGTTACACTTCTTACAACGTAAACAATAAAACAGAGATGCAAATAAATTAGAGTCAGTGTGAGTGTCATGTTTTAAAATCTGATAGAAATTGATAATATTCGTTTAGTATTCGTTTAACCGTCACGCCATTTTCGAAAATTGAAAAATTTTCGAAAATGGCGTGACAACGATTAAGACATTTTGCGCTATTAACATAACACGTCGTTATATGAAAGTGTAGGAATATTTACAAAAAAATTTATACAACCAGAAAAACTTACTATTCATCAGATATACTGATCAGATCAGATAACATATGAAGAGTGATATTCCATAACGTGCTATGTCCTCATGATGCAACTTTTGGGTATATATTAAAAACTGAATTGTGTTTATTCTCTTGCATAATGCATTGTAATTTTATGTTAGTGCACAAATACATTAAGTATGATAAAAAGTGTTATTTAGTTAAATAAATATAAAAATTTTACTCATAAGAGGAAAAAATATGTTATTTTTACTGTCCTCCATTTCCAAAATGCACTAAGTCATTAAACATAATGAACTAAGTCATTACTTAGCACGTTTTGAAATAAAATCACAAAGAAAATCGTTTGACTATAGTGAAGTTTTTAGATCTATTTACCTCATTATAATAGTAGTTTGAGCTCAAATTAAATCAGAAAAAAAAAACAGTTATTTTATTTATATACTTAATTATTTTATTATAAGAAGGCGAAATTGAAAGTAATGAAATTAGACACATAATCAATAACTATGGAAATGTATAAAAATAGAAGTTACATGGCACATTTAAAAATGTATGGCTTATATAAATGGCTCTTCATCGTCATTTCCGTAGACAGTTTCTTGATTAGGCACAGCACTTGTACAACTTTCAAGTGCTTGGTCATAAAAGGCTTTAGCAGCCGCTGGTACATCACAAAATTGAAGTAATTTTCTTACATCATTCTTTTTCTCTTCTGATATGCAGTTTTCAGCTGGAATACATTCTATATTATTATAAAATCGATTAGGAACTATGTTTTTCTTGAGAACAGTATTAGTTAAATATTCACCGGTGTAGGTAGTTTTTGTGCCACCATAATATTTACCTTTAACAAATTTAAATATTCTTGCATCCTGCATTTTAAAGGGAAATTTTGCTTTAAAAATATTTTTAGCTGCTTGTTTATAGTTTTTAATCTCAATATCTTGCCCATATTTGAAAAGAGTGGCATGTTCTTCATAAATGTTATAATATTCATCCGGTGAAAGAATAGATTCTTTTTTTCTGAACTGTTTTTCAATGCGTCCAAATATTCTATCTGGGGGCATATAACTATGGCCTCTAATGGGGAATATGTGTTCTATGCTATTAAAAACTTGAGAGTTCTGTATAAAATGCAGTAAAGCTCCAATCATAGCAGAATTTTTATTCTGTGCAGCACATGCATCTGAAAATATCATTAACTTTTTGTGTCCCCCACCACTAGCTAGTTTTTCTTCTAAAATCTTTAAGAAATGGATTACACATGAAACAATTTCATTTGAACCTCGAGGACCATCTAGTTCTGTCCATGAATAAATAAATGTGTTATTCTTATTTTGTGTTGGCTCTATTAATACAACAGTAAAATTGTATATCCATATCTGCCTGGCATAGTATACTTCGCCTATGGACAACTTTGGTAAAGGTTGATTTTGCTGCATGTCAAAACAAATTTTCACAACTTCTTCATCATAATTTGGGTCGGAGGATTTGATAAAATTTCTTTGCCCTCAATTTGTGTAGTCTGTATATTGTAATAAGTTCTTGTTTTTGTTTCAAGTCAGTACATTTTCGAATTTCTATTTTTTTAAGTTCACAGAAAGAACAAATATCTGACCGAGGATTACCAAAGCCTAAATTGAAATTATTGGAAAATATATTATAATATTTTGAAAAACAGCAAACTGGTAAATAGTCCCGATTTCTCTGTGCCTTCCACATTCTGTACATTTTTTTAGTTGACAATTCAGGTGGGAGATATGATCTGACACTCTTACCTCGACCATAATGGCTCTCTCTACAACGAAAAGACATAATATGCTGTTTTATAGATTCTGTAATTTCTTGATGCTTATAGGAAATTCTTGGACCACCTCTTTTTTCACTTCTGTTTGTACCGTGTTTCATAAAGTGATTAGATATACCGTTTAAACGTCTTCTTTTAATATTAGTTATTGACATAAACATTTTTGCACATACTCTTACTAGCTGCCCAGATACCTTTCTAATAAAGTAGTCTGTTCTAGAACGTGTTCTTGGTGTGGCTGTCCTAGGTCTGTGAGACTTGGTTTCTTGTGTTATCATATATTTCAGCAGGAAGGCATCTTGTTCTACTTTCGTTTTATGTGAATACAACTTCTCACGAAAACCTTCTTCTTCTTCCTCGTCCTCAATTTCCTGGCCCTCTAGGTCTAGATCAACGACTTCCAGTGCAGGTAAGTCTTGTCGTCTTGCAGGGGGAGCGGGTCTTGGCCCATCTCTCTCTTGCGCGAGCTTGTCGTGGCTGATGCGGCGCGATTGCGTCCAGCATCCAAGCATCATTCGGCTCGCCACGTCCGGTTGTTTGCAAATAATCTTCCACCACACGGCGGAGGACTATGGCAGGCGCAGGCGCAGTCTCGTAAAGAGAATGCGTAGCGGCAGTTGCTCTGCCGAAATGTCCCTGGTTGTTGGGCAGATGGCTTCTAAGTCGATGTTTGACGCCGGTGGCGTCCTCAAAATCACCGAGCCCTTCCAGGTACTCAGCAGCGCCCGCAGCGATCTTGGCGGTTGAATAACCTTTGACGAAGTCGATCCAACTGCTGATCGGAGTGTGCGTTTCCGTGTTTTTGGTCGATCAACGCAAGTTTATACCAATAAATAAGCGTGTGGTAATAAACATGTGCGGATGCAGACACACACTTCCCATACTGCTTGTCAATATCTACGATCGCTGAGTACTCTCTCTCGATCAGGTTGATGAAGCCAGCGGCGTCAGCGTTGAACTCTTTAACTGGTTCCTCATTCACAAACCCTGTTTCGTCGTCCAGTATAAAGGAATCCTTCCACAACGGATCATTGGTAAGTACTGTGTTTTCTTTAGATAGATGTGTGGGTTTCGGGAGCTCCTTTGGGAACTTGCTTTTGTCTATTTTGGGTCTTGGAAATGGCTTCTTGGGCCTCCTTGCCTGAGCTTGAGGCCGTTGGCTGGTAGTTGGCGCAGTTGCTTCACTCTCCATATCGATTGAATTGTCTTACGACGGTTCCACCTTTTTACCTTTCGATAAAAAGGGATTTTATACGTGGGAGAGCCAAACTTCGGCACGAATGGGCCGGCTCGACCGGAGAAATACCACGTTCTCACAGAAAACCGGTTCTATTCCCATCCCTACCCTCCCCTATTCCCTCTTAAAAGGCCGGCAACGCACCTGCAGCTCTTCTGATGCTGCGAGTGTCCATGGGCGGCTGCAGTTGCTTTCCATCAGGTGACCCGTTTGCTCGTTTGCCCCCTTGTTTCATAAAAACAAAAAAAAAAAACCTGAAACAAATGACATGTATATTTAATAATTAACAAAATAACTAACCCAGCCAAATATTTTTCTTATATTATTGAAAACTTACTGGTTAAATCCTCTGTTGTTAGCTTTTCTCGAGCTAAACGCATGGCCGTTGGTTTAAGGTGTGTACATGTAATTTGTGGAAGTACATTCGGCATACTATATCTTACACGCTTTTCAACAGTTTTCTTCCATTTTTCCTCATTTTTTCTTCGTTTCCGTCCACTTTCGACTATTTTAACGGCACAATTAAACTCTTCAAATTCACTTTCGTCCATTTTTACGTTGACAATGACAGATTGCGTTCTGAAACGTGCTAAGTAAGGAAGTGATTCGTTCCAAAATGAACTAAGTTTCACTAAGTACATTTTGGAATAAATCTGTCATTGACTTAGTACATACTGATTGTGAATCCGTATTTTAAAAGTGAAAAACTGAGGCGACCTAGTAAGTTTTGTAAAATTTATTTTGTTCAACACGTAACTGCTGTGCCATAGAGTAAAACGAAACATAAAACTGAAAATTAAAAAAAAAACGACTTAGTACGTTTCTCTTCTATATATTCGTAAGCGATTGTATATGATTTATATAAGTGGATGTATCTGTCAATTTGTTTCTGTATTTGGCTTATTAATATAGAAAAATATTAACTAAATTATAAAAATTAGCTTTAATATTAAGATTGATAACATTATTCCTATGAATAATAATCGGCCAAGTGCGAGTTGGACTCGCTCACGAAGGGTTCCGTACCGTTATAGAGCAAAAATAGGCAAAAAATTGTGTTTTTTGTATGGGAGCCCCATTTGATGGGGGGGGGGGGATAGTAGGGTAAGTACTTGATGTTTAATCATTTCTAAAAACTAAAATAATGTGATTAAATTTAAAGTTTTATCTTAGAATCATAGCTTAATTCATTGTGAATGCCTATGAATACATTTATGTTGATAACGTTAGTAATCTACGAGATGTAATTACTTAAATGAAAAAAGGCATTTGACCCGCTTTGCCCCATGCATAGGGGTAAAGTGGGGTCTCGTATGGGGCATTGTGGGGTAGTCTAATGACTAGGAACAAAACACAACTTCAAAACGAAATAGTTTTATTTCTTAGATATATAACGACAGTTTAAAAAAAATAAATAAATAAAAACAACAACACTTTAGCATAACAAATTCACTACAAAAACTTCTCTTTATTATTATTTATGTAAGATAAAGAAATCAGAGATCACACAAAAAACTGTAACACATATCTTTTATAAAACTTAAATATTAAAAAAAGGAAATACAGAACTTTGGTACAGTTAAGTAATGAAGTTAAGTAATGAATTACTTTTAGTTAGTTATAAACATCTACTTTAAAATTTCAAACTTAAACATTTTGGCTTTCAAAAAAATGTTTTTATCATTTTAACCTTTAACAAAATTAGTTTTCAATGAACAACGCACATAAATGCCTCTTCATCTTTTTCATCCTCTCCAGCACAAGAGTAGTGTGCCCATCGAAAACATTTTAGACAACGTATCCATCCCTCGGTTGACTCTGACCACAAGTAACCACAATAGATGCATTCAGCATCTTCTGCAGAGCTTTTGCTGCCTTTCTTTTTGACAATCTTTCTCTTCTGTTTGATGGATTTCAATTTCAAATCTTTAGCTACCCTCTTTTTCTGTTCTTTTAGTTTTGCGGCCTTTTTTATGGCTAGAAGCTCGTTTTTGTACGGTGATTCTGTGATGATTGATTCTATGCAGACTCATTCTGTCTATCTCTCTTAGTGCTCTTTACCGGCAAACCTTTAGTTTTCTTTCCCTTAAATTTATAGTGAGGTGAATGGTCTTCATCTTCACTGTTTGAACTGTCAATAATTCGCCGTTTTAGTTTTTTGCGGCTCTGGTTCACTTTTGAATAATTGTCATTTTCTTTATCACATACATCAGCTAGGTCATCATCATCGTTGTCACTAAAACAATGTTTTTGATTTTTTTTGTTGTCGTTCTTTGATTTCTTAAGTTCTCTTTTTTCTTTGGTAGTTTCAGTCTTGTTTTTCTTGTCTAACTTAGTTCTTAATTCTTTTTCCTTTCTTTCAGCCATATCTTTTGTTAAAGCAGTGTCATCTATAAATAGAAGGAGAAGAAGCTCCTTCGCAAAGTGACAGTGACATAAGTGACAAGTTACGTTTGTAACACACTCTAGTTCCGGACGCCGGTTAACCACGCTCCTTCCTGGTGCGCCTCTGCAACTTTCAACAATGGGTAATCATCTATGGTAATAGTCCTAACCATTTCCCTAATTTTGTAGAAGGGTACATTTGAGTCTTGGCAGTGTTTAATAAGATTAATACATATTTTAGTAATCTCAAGGTTTTGCCCTTTTAAAGTTGATGATTCCTCCATCAAATTGCTTACCCTATATTGTGGCTGAACCAAAGCATGAGAAATGTATACAAATTCAGGGTTTAGTCCTACTAATGTAGGTAAATACCTGTATTTTTTATCTATTTGACTTTGGATGTAATTAAGTAAACTTGGAATCTTCCTTACACTAATATTGCTTTCAGAAACAATTTTCTTTATTTGGGTAATGTAATACTCTGGTATATTGTTGTACTCTATTAAATTGCTTAGTCCAAGTCCATGGAGAATTGTAGGTTTAACAGGTTCTTTTGGTATGTCTATTGTATTAGGATTAACAGGAATTAACGACCTAGATAAGTTAACGTTTCCTATTTTGAATTTAGTCGGCTCCTTCTCAAAGTGACAGTGACATTTGTGAACAGTGACATAAGTGACTGTTCACAAATGTCACTGTCACTTTGCGAAGGAGCTGGCGCCCAAACAGGGACCTGAACCCTGGACCCTTGGATTAAAAGTCCAATGCGCTACCGACTGAGTTATCAATTTTAATTGTCAAATAATCTTGTTCAGTTATTGCAGAATTTGGTATCAAAATTATGTTGCAGATTGATCTCAATAAATTCATTAGTGAGCTTAATAATTTGACAGGATCTGTGTTCTCTCCTTCGAAGATCTTGATTCCCACTTGCACATCATTTAGAACACTTTTCAGGTATATGAAATGCAAGCGATTCGCTTCGTCTCTATACATTTGACTCAATAAATCTGCAGTGTAGCATTTATCTTTAGTAACTGAAAAATTTAACTTTAGCTCTTCCCATTGTGTTAAAATTCTTACAACAGTCGGTTCTATCGACAGCCAGCGAGTATTACAAACTTTGAGAATTTTAAGAGGTTCGTCGCCGCAGTTATTGAGGCCGTATAGCTCCTTATACTCATGCTGGCGTTTTGATGAGATTGAAAACCACTTGTAGGTCTCTCTTATCATAAATTCAATATGTTGTGGAACAGAGTTCTGTGACGCGTGACTGACGGCTAATTGTAGGGAATGACAGATACATCTTATTAGGATTAAATGGGGTAGATTGTATTGCCTCTTGAGTATTTCGTATACACTATTGTGACACCCCGTCACTGCAGCGTTATTAGTCCCGATCCCTACCAAATTTTGGAGAGATAAATTGTGCGATTGAACACACTTTACTAATGATGTTACAAGACCATTGGCATCAGCTCGTTCTATAGGCTCCAGTGATAGAAAAGCAGATACAACAGAATTTTGTGCCATACTGACATATCTCACGATTACGCCCATGAATTTTGTCACACTAACGTCTGTAGATTCATTTAAAATAAGGCTATATTTTTGGCTGCCAATGTCTTTGACAAGGTTTTCTCTAAAATGGGGTGCTAGAACCTGGGTGATAATCTGAGTGCACTTTGTTCTATGTATTTTTATGGCAGCAGATTTTGAATCTGCGAACACATCTTTGCACACTTCTGTCAGATGGTCTATTTGAGAAATTGCACAGTGTTCCGTTATGTACAAAGCGCGCTTACCTTCGGCTTTTTGAGTAAGTCTGTTTGTTTTAGGGGCCGGAGTAAAACATATTTTCAGGTTTTTGAAAATTGATTCACATTTCTGTTTGTGTTTTTTTGTATCGGCGTGTTTCCTTAAATCATTTAATATTGCGAATATTTCACTGTAACAAAACGAGCAAAAAGCTTTAGTTGGATCTGTTCTAACAGGTTTTAACCACATTTTAAACTCTTCTTGTTGTTCCCCCTCTGGTCTATACTTTTGAGCATATGTCTTCTTTTTTAAAGGAATTTCCATGTCCACAATATAACTCTGATATTATGTAATGACGATAATTGAACAAGGACACACAAAGTCACTATGTAAAACAGGTTTGTTCTGCGAAAAAGTAACAACAACGTAGAAACCACGGCTAGGCTATCCTTTCCTTGACTAAACGGTAGTGAATAATGACAAAGAAATAGCTATATCTGTGCATCGTTTGATAAAGTGAGACGCATATAACCGATCATACTTCGAGACAGTGTTGCCAGATCAGATTTTCAAAAATACCGTGCTGCCTGCATTAAAATACAGTATTTACGAGAAAAATACAGTGTTTGATTGAACAAAATACAGTGTATTTTACAGTGCAATTAAATGCCATATAAAAAAGGAAATAATTATTTTATTAAGTAAAATATAGATTTATTTAAAAAAAATATCCTCACAAAGTAACTAAACATCTTAATTTTATCCACAAAATAATTTTTAATCACTGTCACTGTCATACAGTTCCATTGCTATCCCTTTGTTATACATTTCTGAATTAAAAGATTTTAGCATCTTGTCAGTTGGCAAAAAACTAACACAGTTGCCGCCATGGCGAGAAATGGCCTGCTTTGCCAACATATTCCCCTTAATTGTTTCGGTAATTAGTCTGTTCCTCTTTTTAGTCTTTGTGTCATTTATTTGGCTGAATACTCTTTCACACTCAGCGTTAGAATTTGGAAGAGCCAAAATGTTCAGCATAAACTGGGCAACCAAACTAAACTCTTCAAACTGCTTCACCTGAAATAGAAACATGAAAAAAAATGTAGATAGATATAGAAAGCTTAAAACTTGTAACTGCTAAAAATTCTTTTTACCTTGTGCCAAAATATATCGGGCTGTTGGCTTGTATCCAATTCTTGTTTTAATGTCGGCAATTTCCGCCATTGATCGTCTATTTGTTGTTGCTCAGCCAAAGAAGTTGGTGTCAGTCTTGGCAGTAAGTTGAACAGCACATGAAGAGATTCGTCTCGACATAAATCATCCAAACAACTTTCAGGATCCAATTTGGAAATCGCACACAGGACAGGATCATTGAGCGCATATCTTTTGCGGATTCCTACGCAAGCTGTTATCAAGAAATTCCGACAATTTCTTTTTATTACTTTTTTCTTTTCAAACGATATTTCATTTGCCAAAAGTAGATTCTGAACCCCCAGTCCAAGATACATTTCGTCCAAACTTTTAAAATATTTTTCGTCAGTTGGGTCAATTTTCTCTAGATCAGTTTCCATGATATGAGTTTTTTGCACATATGTTGTTATTAGTTCGTTATATAGGTCGTTCATTTTTGTGTGTACTTTTGTAATCATAGGGGTTTCGCTTTGAAATAGTGTGTTAGCTTGGGTGAATTTCGGCAACATCCAATTCAAAAAGAAAAAGTAAGCTTTTATAGCAGGATCATTCAGCTGCTTATGGATTTCAAAGCATTCGTTATCTTCAAGCCATCTTCCGTTAAAAAATAACGAAAGTGTACTCCATTGCTCCAAAATCCTTTCCACTACTGAATTCAAAGGCAACCATCTTGTTTGAGCTGGTTTTAAAATTTTGTGTACTTCAGTTTCAGTAAATTTTTGAAATTCTTTTAGCTGTGATTGTCTTTTACTGCTGGTCGCAAAATAGTTGTATATATCTCGAGTGAGTTTTTCACATTCAGCAGGTAACTGTTTGCATGCATCGCTTGCACAAAGATGCAACGAATGGCAAACACATTTTAGTACAATTATTCCCGGACATTTTTCTCTAAATCTGCTTGACACAGAGTTCCTACATCCCATCATCGAATTACACCCGTCTGAACCGAAACCTATAATATTTTTAACAGGGATTGAATTTTCTTCAAATGACTTCAATACACCTTGGAAGAGATGTTCCGCTGTGGCAGTCGCAGCCATGTTCTCATCTCCATGAATTTGAATTAAGTCCCAAAATCTACTTACAATTTGGCTTTTATCTGGACAGTAATACCTAACTACGATACACATAGTTTTTACTGACCCGATATCGGTGCTCTCATCAATCATTACAGAAAATTTTTGTTGTTTTAAATCAGCACACAGTTCTTGTTTTTCGGAAATTCCCAGTAAATTGTTAATAACTGCCTGAAGCTTTGTCCGCTTCATTTTCAATTTTTTCGCTATGTCCGAGTCGGGAAATACGGTTGGTAATAAGTCTATTAAATGGTCCATCACTCTGTGTGAGATTTTGTGTTCCGCCATGAATGCTGCTAATTTAATTTCAGCTATTTTTCGTTTCTCTTCTTCCGATTTTAATGCTTTGTTTTCAAAAATTGATGAAATCGACGGCTGCGATGATGATGATGCAGGCTTAGTTTTTTTTAAGTGTTTGATTCCTTCGCCGTGCCTCTTTAGAGCAACTCTGTCAGCGGAAATTTTTGCATCACATACTACACAAATGGCACGATACGGGTCTTTAGGATCACGCTGAAGCCAAGTTTTAAAGTTCATGTCACTCAGCCATTCATCTCTAAATTTTTGTTTATAATGTTGTTTTTTCGTTTTTTTGGGAGATGATGGTCCACTCTCACTTTCAGCAGAACTATATTTTGCTTGAGACATATTTTTCACAAGAAATATAATTATTTACACTCAAAATTTAATTTAAGTTATAACATAAATATAAAACGTAATATTTAACACGGAATACTTTGACCATAATACTAAACAATTTAAACTACACATCAATAACATTAAACTACACTATTGCGTATCCAATAACATTTAGATGATAAATACTTAACTCTATACCATAGACGCCGATGGCCGATACGGGGAATACCCTACTCCTTGCTGTGTGTGGCGGGCGCATTAGCAAAACTTACCATATTTTTCATGCGTTCACTATAATATAAAATTTTGTTTTTTGTTGCCAAAAAAATACTGTGTCTCCATACACTGTATTTATAAAAATACTGTGTCCAGTAGACGGCGTGAAAATACGGCAGATCTACTGTAATTACAGTGTATCTGGCAACACTGCTTCGAGATCAAACAACATTAGGGGATTTCTCAAAAAACTATCGGCAATCCCGTAGTGTTGCTAGGAACTAAATTTAAAGTGCCTACTAAAATATTTTTGTATTTTGAATATTAAAATGGTCACTTATTTTTTCTTCTATTCTCACTCTACACGGATATTAGTCAGTCATAATCAGCTTTGTAAACGAAAAATCGCTAAAAGTCGCTAATTTTTTTTGTCGCTAGATTGAAAAAGGAAGTCGCTAAATACATCAAAAATCCGCTAGATCTAGCGACAAAGTCGCTAAAACGTCAACACTGGCTAACTGAGGTGCGGGGTGCCTGCGGCTCTTAGTTATACTTTAATTTCTTAGTCGCGAGTTTGGGAAGTCAGGTTATTTGAATATGAGGCAACTATCCCATTGGGGTATCTATCCCGCCATTCCCCTAAGTACTTACTTTTTGCGTAGGTGGCTTTTTACAATATTTTTGTTGTTAAAATGCCTAAATGCCCTGTGAAATGGTGTAGAAGTCATACGGATACGACTTTTAATCCAGGAATAACCTTTCATCTGTGAGTGATTTTTTTAAAATTATGCTTAAATTTCTTGTATTTTTTCCGACCCAAAAAAGTGGAGTGGTGGTGGAGTTGTTATAATTTTTGAGCCGGAACGTGTGCATAGATAATAGAGAACCATCAACAGATTCCCTTGCGATGACACAACCAGGGCTGGTGGTATTAAATTCAAAGTGGTAATATTTTAACACTTGAAAGTGAACTTTGTCTGCTTGTTTGGATTTCTTTCCCATTGTTTCCAAAGAAATTGAATTCTTATAATATTGTGGCCACCAGTCTTTGAAATTGAGTACCATTTCTGTGGGCATGACAACTGTGAATTTGTCCGTCCGTGTGGATAACATTATTTCCTCAGCATACTCTTTAGGAGTATACACCCGGTCACAAAGTCTTAATCTTCTTTTTACAGTACCGAAGTCCCGATCACACGGCATGAAAGAATGACCTCTCACTGGGAAATGAATCATGATATTTTTGAGTTTCTGTGTATCTGCATAAAACAGTAACAACCTTAATAATGTGTTATTTCGATTCTGTCCGGTGCATGAATCTGCAAAAATATGCAGTTCATCAAAACCATTTCCATGTTCTTTGATGTAATCATTCAGGAAGGAACATACCTTGTAGGGATTGTCTCCTACAGATGATGGATGCTGGATGATAGTGATGATGCTGATAGAGATGCTGATGATAGGTGTTAAATAATACGCTCTTGATGCTTGATAATGCTCTGCTCTATTTTGTCGTAAATGCTTAAATTTATACAAGTTTAAATGATGAGTAGGCAAACGTGCCGGTTCAATGTCATACTGAGCCGTACAAGTTTAAATGATGAGTAGGCAAACGTGCCGATTCAATGTCATACTGAGCCGTACAAGTTTGCCGTACGTGCCGGTTCAATGTCATACTGAACCGTACATCTTGCCACTCTAAAAGAAAAGAAAAAGTGAATAAATCTAAAAAATATAAAAACGTAAATTAAATTAAGAAATGATATAAAGAAAACTAAACATTTAACAAATTAATTAGTAGAAATGTAAAAGGAAAGATTTAGTATATCCGGGGAAGTCTGGGGAATGTGACCGTCGATGTCGCGATGGGGGCACCTTCGCCGCTCCGATTACATTCTTTAGATGCGTGTAATCTCGTGCCGCTAAAATAGTGCTAAGTCGACTATTTCTCAAGCCTTCCGTGAATCTTTTGACGGCCAATTTTTCATTTAATGGTCGTAAAATTTCGTAAGCTTTCTCGTCACTTTCGGCTTGCGAAATCGTCAACTTAACGAAAAGATCCTCAAGTTTTTTACCGAAATCCTCGATAGTATTACAACTCTGACGAGTTTTCATCATTTCTACTTGTAAAGCAGTTGCAGATTTCTTAGTTAAAAGATGGTTTTTCATATCCAAAATAAGTTCTTTACATGTTTTATAGGTAGAATTAAGACGTAATTTCGCACTCTCCGATAAACGAGTTTTTCAAACGAAATTAATCAATAACTGCTCCTGACTATAATTTAATGTTTGCCTATAAAATTCTAGAGCGTCAATTAATTTTTTAGTGACGTCTTCTTCTCCTGTCATAGGAGGGAGAAGGAAAGCCGCAGTTTTCACGTCAAACTCAGCCATGGTTTTTAACCACATTAATATTCGCAATACAAAAGTTCACAATTTGCTTATAATTTCTCTCTATTTCCTCACAAATGTTAAATAATTTTAAGCTTTCATCCTCCTTAATATCTCCTTTTCCAATTCTTATTTCTAATTCCTTTCGTTTTAAAATATATTCGTCATATAAAATCTGAGTTTGTTGCAATTTATTTTCTAATAATATCTTAGTCCTTCTTATTTTACTTAGCTTAACTAAATTTACTCTTATGCTTTTTAGCTCATCACAAATATCAATAATTTCCATTTATAAAATAAAATCAATAAAATACACTTAAACAATAGTGCATTAATTACGTTAGAATATAATTATTAATTATCATTTTTATTTTTAATAGATAACACAGTACCACCCATCAAATTAATATTTAAAAATACCAAGTGGAGTCACATAGTCCAAATTTTTGGAGAGAGTACCGCCGAAAACGCGCTGGCTGAAGTGTTGGGTGTCCTGACTCCTGACTCGGTGGCTCCCTGCGCCTGCTCCGGTAGACCCCTCACACTCCGACTTCCATGGGCTGGTCCGCTCGAACGGGGCGTCTGGTTCCTGATCGCCTAAACGCGCTCCTCGCCAACTCTAGCCGGACCCATTGGATGTGGCACTTTTTGTAGATAACGTAAAGTCCCGCAATCACAGCCAAAACCAGTAGGACCACAATAACAGTCAGTAGAGTATTATTTCCACTTAGATTTTTGTGAATTAAGTCAATGTCCGCTGAATTTACACCACCCGCGGCATTTTGTGCTATGATCACTTCTTCTTTCGATTGGGTTTTTCCCATTTTAGAAATAAAAAAAAAAAAACTGACGAAATGTGAATAAAAAAAAAAAAAGTCCATTAAACAGAATTAATTTATTATTATTTTTACGCGGTTATCGCGGCGCTCGGTTGACTTCCGTCGCGGCTCAAGTGGCAGGGTCGCCATTTGAGGTTGGGACAATAAGAAGACTACATTCCCGGTTAACGATTACTTCATTACTACTCACTTATTCCTAATACAGGTGTTCTTATACTAATACATCATATACGTTAACATGTATACTTATCACTTACACTTATATATCTTAGTTACCTCGCCACAGTCAAAACCACATTGATGCTGTACCTATGCACCAGATGTTCCCGCAAATTAAATTCTATCAGTTCAGAGTCCACCAATTTTTCCAACTGTGAAGGTACAACAAGTCGTCTTAGCAAATTTTTGTATAACAAAAACAAATCCTCAAACAATTTGAGAGGTTCAATATCGTTACTTTGAAAAAGTAAGTTTAATTGCGTCACATGTTTTAATTCATTTTGTAGAAAAATCAATAAAGCTTTATAGTTTATAAGGAAGCCTCCGCATGATATCATAAAGCTGTTCCGCCATATAACATTTGTCATCAGAT
This sequence comes from Cyaniris semiargus, assembly GCA_905187585.1. Classification (NCBI taxonomy): domain Eukaryota; kingdom Metazoa; phylum Arthropoda; class Insecta; order Lepidoptera; family Lycaenidae; genus Cyaniris; species Cyaniris semiargus. The sequence goes on along the minus strand of LR994566.1, from coordinate 1,967,472 downwards.
TTTGAAATAGAAAAAAGAAGCTTCAATTCCTCCCATTGCTCCAATATTGCGTTAACAGCTTGATAACGAGCGAGCCAGCGAGTTCCACTAAGTCCTTAGATTTGACGACCTCTGTGGCTCAGTTGGTGGGCTGTTGGTAGCTCAAGCCGGGGGTCGCGGGTTCGAATCCCGCCGACGGAACAAAAAGTTTTCAAAGTTCCTGGGTCATGGATGTGTATTAAATATGTGTATAATATGATAACTTCCTTGCACTATCTTCATTATTCATATTGATAAGAATTTTATATGGATTTATGTACTTAACTCTAGTAATATTCATGATATTCTGGTGTCCGGGTGGTTAGGTCTGAATGTCAAAATGTACTGATATACATAACGTACGTACTTCAAAAAGAACTTTTCCCAAAATGACTGATTTTCTATAGGTCTTTATTATTAAATGTCGGAAATCCGTAAAGCCTAACACAAATGGTACACTCAGCTCCATTATCTACTAACCCAGGAAAATTAAACATTCGAGCTCGGAATAATTCGCATAGAGCTGAAAATTTGTAGAGACGTTAAATACAGCATTATAAATAAAACCTCAAAAGTCCCCGGCGATCCTCCTTGTGTCAAAAATTTTATTCAAGGTCAAAGGTATGAAAATGAAGTTTTTCCCGTTTTTCGTTCAAATGGTACATTCTATCATAAAAATAAGTAGGACAAGATTGTAGATCATATAATTCTCTACAAAAAATATCGTAACACTTTTTCTACGACTTACCATTCCTTACGAAAAACGCGTTAAAGTTTAGGAAATTTCGTATCTATGAACTTATTGTTACGTGCTAGGTTTCAAGGATTTGGAGAGAAAGACCTGGTGACTCTCTTGAAGACTTTATTACCACTATCACTGGCTCACACAAATCACTAAGTCCAAACACTAAGCACTAAATCCAAATCACTGAGCACTATCACTGTCCTAGGTCGTAGCCGAGTCGTAGGTTCACTGGTTCACTCACTATTGATCACTTGATTTCACTTCGAAGTCGCCTTGATGATAGCTCGTATCGAACTGAATTGCCGGGCCGTCGACCTGCGGCTATTTATATGGCCGAGGTGAACTCTAGAAAGTTCCTTCGTCGAAACAAGTAAACAAGTGTGGAATGTTTCTAGAAAATACGCGTAAGTAAACATACACCTAACGCCATCTAGTATCGAGTAGGGGATTTATGTTGTCTGTTTCCCAGATCAGTTTCGCTGGTTTGACGCTAGATGGCATGCCCTACGTGTCCGTATCCGTAACACCACTCCCCTCTTAGAGGTGCTCGTCCCGAGCATCGTTGTTACTGACCCGCCAGACGGTCTATGTATACCACTTTGAATGTCCCTCTTGGTTGCTTTTGAATCCTGTATGTCACATCATTCAATCGGTTAACCACTTTGTATGGGCCGTCCCACTTGGTCTGCAACTTTGGAAATTTCCCTTTTCGGCGAGTTGGGTTATGCAGCCACTAGGGGTTTCGGTCTCGGAAGCTTTTTCAGTCCCGGGACCAGTCTCGGACCTCTGCAGCTAGTCCCGGGACTCCTGGGAAATTCGAGACCCACGTGTTTTTTATATTTGAATAGCTTTTTACGTTACAGATGGAGGTGCGCAAGAAGTTGGTGATTTTAATCCTTTCTTGGAAGGTGAACTAGACTTATTTAGGTGAAAATAAAAGAAATGGAAGTACGAATTATTGAAAAATAAAAGAAATAGTAGTATGAAATGAATGACTTAGTTTAGTATGATAAGCTATGAGATAAATTAGGTGAGGGTAGTAGTGAAACTGAAGTGAGCGGTAGTGAAGTGAGCTGTGAAGTAAATGATAATTACGATTGTAACTGTTTATAAATCACATTTATTCCAAATCAACTCTTTAATCGATCTGAATCCAACCAACCAAACCAAACATTACAATAGAATATATCAAATAGAACAAAAAAATAAGAAAGCAATATTTCAAGTAATTCAGACTTTCTTGTTATTAATTCTAATGTTTAGTCTTCTTTACTTAGAAACTTTGGTAAAAAGCTTATATCTAGTAGGTATAGGTAGTCGTTTTATCTAAGTAAAATAATAAAAATATACTCTTTCCTTTAGTTTGGGTGATTAAGTTATGCATAAACTTATAAATGTCGTTTGACCTGACCAAACATTTAAACAAAACAAAACGAAAATTATTTAATTATTGCACTAGAATCTCACGACTTATTCATTAATATAATAAGTTTGTTTAAACAAATCAAAATTCAAATTAACTCATCAAGCCCCATACGGGCACCGGTGGTCGCGACAACAATAGAATACAATAGCATTTCCAAGAATCCGCGATTGAAGGGTTAAAACAAATCTTCTCATAAAAATCAACCAACTGAAAAGTGTTAAATATCTTTTTTTACAATACCGAGCGACATAATCACTCAGTTAAGTCGCTTTCCAGATAGATAGTATGTTCGTAAAACACTTAGAGCAGATATCATATCATCTGACAAGCGGGATCTCAGACGGTTACAAAAGTATCCTGCTATCGAAAAAGCACGTTCTGCTTCTACACTAGTAGGAGGTATAGTAAGAAGATACTTGTAACAAAGAGAAAGATATTTTCCCTTCTCACCACCATTTTCGTGTAACACCTTTTCAACATTTATCATCATCTGAAATTCATCTCTGCAGAGGTTTCGAGTTGCAGAAACAGGATTTTGTGTGTTAGTTTTAACCATTTCTATTTCTCTATTTAACTCTACTTCCGGAGATATAATCGGTGTTTCCAAACTTGTCATTTGTACGTCTTCAGTTTCTTCCGCAGTTTCAGGTGCAGGTCCCGTAGTTGATGTAGAAGAAGGTGTCAGTGACAGTCTTTCACAAAGTTCGATGATGGATGCATTTATGTCTTCGTTAGATAAAGTTCAGAACAAATCCGTGTTGTTTATGGAGTATTGAAAATAAGTAGTCGGATTATGAAGATACTGAAGGAGACTGGATTCTTTTAGACGGAACTGCTTAATCCTTTTTGTTAAGGCTTCAATCAATTGCGTGCTGTAACTATAATTATTATCTGATTGAGTTTCCACTTTTCTCAAGCAGAACTTGAGGGCTGTGTCAGCAGTCAGTAACGTTGCCTCGCGTCTACAGATGGCTTCAACTGTAATTTTCATTATTTGAAGACTTTCACAAATGTGTTCTAGTATGTCAATTTCTGCATCGGAGAATTTGAAGTCAGAGTTTATGATTGTTTATAGTTAAAATTACTTCATCTTTCTTAATTTTATGTGACATAATCATGAATTTAGTTTTTGTTTCTGAAAATTGAAAGCCAGTTAATTTACACCATTCACACAATTTATTCAAGGTATTTTGCAAAAGAACTTCTGTAGGTTTAAGATAATTACCACTGCAAAATATTGTTAAATCGTCGGCAAAAAGTCAACCTTTCACAGGTTTTTCAATAACTGTTACAATTTCATTAATTGAAATAAAAAAAGAGTAACGCTGAGCACAGATCCTGTCGGGAGTTTATTATCTGTACATAGAGGATCAGATAGGATTCCTTCAACTTTTACCCAGATAGTTCTATTAGATAAAAAATGTTTGATGAAAGCAAGAATATTACCTTTTGTATTCATTTTTTCTAGAAGCAAAGTAACTCTGTGCTTCCACACCATTTCATATGCCTTTTCTAAATCAAGGGCAACAACAATAACCTTATTATTATTGGCAAAAGAGTATATCATTTTCTAAATATGCTAAGTGATCAAGAGTAGACCTAAACTGTCTAAATCCAAATTGGAATGGGTAAATTAATTGATTCTTTTCCAGGTACCATCTTAATCTATTACTATTTTTTCAAATAATTTACATAAATTATAGGTATATTGGGCGATAATTCGATGTCAGTGTAGGGGTTTTACCTGGTTTTGGGATAGGTATAACAATGGCCTCTCTCCACTGGTCTGGGAAAATTTGATGAATCCACATATAGTTGTAAATGTCTAGGAGGTGATTTAGGGCTAAAAGAGGAATTCTCTTTATTAAAGTATTTGAGATGGTATCAGGTCCTGGACTAGAGTCACCTAGGCGTTGTATGATCAACTTTAATTCCTGCATAGTTAAATTTTGATTAATTGGATTACTGTTATCTTGTAAATTAAAAATGGTGTGATTCTCCTCTACAAAGTTTTTGTGTTGGCGGAAATTTAGATTGTAATTATTGGAACTTGAGTTCTCTGCAAAAGCTGATACTAATAATTGTGCATTTACTTTCGGATCACAGCTAAGTTCTCCGTCATTGCTTTTTAAAATTATAGGTTGTTTTTTCCTTTTAAATCCCTTAATAGAATTATTTTTATTAAGAATGGCATTAACCATATCTGTCTTCATTCTATTTCGTAGCTTTGTTTTTACGCCATTCATTACACTGAACACTCTTTCAACCTCTGCATTCGAATATGGTAAAATCAACATTGAAAATGCAAAATCACACAGTTCTTTAAATGGATTACTGCCAGCGGCATCTTTGTACTCTTTCACTTCTGACCAAAACTCTATCGTATCGTTAACTTTGGTCCACTTCGTAAGATTGATTGCATTCCACTGGGATTCTATTAATGTGATTTCATTATTTGAGTATTGAAAATGAACCAATAAGGTGTTTATGGATTCTTTATGAACTTTCAAAACATTTTTACATGACAGCAATGTCACTTTTTGCAATATCTCAATATTATCAGGTAGCCTACAACGCAGTTGTTGTATTAATTTTACTATAAAATTTATGCACCGTTGTCGCTGTTCATGCTCTGTTTGTTCATTTATCAAGCGCTTTTCTCTCATTTCCCTTATTTTTGCTTCAAATCCGTAACCAAGGTAAGGTTTTGGGTCCAAATAATTTTCGACATTTATCGATAAAGGATCGACTTACGGACGTGGAATAATTATTTTTGCAACCAGAAATCCAAGCAGTGTGGGTAAATCATTAAACAATTTACAGGGATCGGCATTCTGGGCTTGAAAGGCTTTATTTACTCGTTGCAGTTCTTCTAAAATCGGGCATAAAAATGATATAAATGCCAAATTCATGTCGTCTCTATACATTCGATAAAGTATCTCAGCAGTATAATTTCGGCTCGATGTTTCAAAATGTGTTTTTAATTCAGACCACTGTTTCAGTATTCTTTCTACTGCTGAATGAATCGATAGCCAGCGAGTTTGACATGCTCGAACAATTTTTAACGGATCATGGCCTTCATTTATTGTTTTGTACAACTCTTTATATTCAGCCTGTCGAGTCGATGACTGGGAAAACCAATTATATGTTTCGGCGATCAGAAATTCCAGATTTCTCGGTATTGTGCCTTCTGAAGCGTGGGATACAGCAAGCTGAATAGAGTGACACACACATCGAATGAGAACGAGTCCAGGAATGTCAGCCTTTAATTTTGCATACACACCGTTATTAACGCCAGTCATGACACTTGCATTGTCAGTTCCTATACCGCTCAAATTTTTGTAGTCCAAACCGAATTCGTTTAGAGTATCTTTGAGTGCGTTAACTATTCCATCTGCAGTGCATTCAGTTAGTGGAGCCAATTTTAGAAATGAAGTTGTTATTTTTTTGCTTTTATACTGTAGTATATAATCACCAAGCCAAGATATTTTGTCACGCTTATGTCCGTGGACTCGTCTAAGAGTAGACTAAACTTTCCCTGTCCAATGTCCTGTTTCAAATCATCTTTAAAGTGTGGACTTAACACGTTTTTTATAATATGGCTACATTTAGTGCGGTGTAAATGCATATCTTTAATTCCATCAGAATCAACGCCCACTTTTTTCATCATCAGACTTAAATGATCCACAGTTAATACGCTACAATGTTCAGCAATAAAAAGCGTCGTGTACGCTTCACATGATTTTGTTTTCCCTACAGCTTTTTTTGGGAAATCAATTGTGCGTTGCCGAGCTGGTGCTAGTATAATATTTGAATTAGCAATGTGCTTTTTCGACGTCATGTGAGCTTTTAAATCTGAGTATTTATTGCTTTTACTCACGATGCACCGACATAATTTGCATTCTGGAAAAGATTCGCCGGAACTATCTTCTTTTCTTACAATCCAGTCTTTAAACAGTTTATCCACAAGCCACTCACTACGAAACTTTTGTTTATAGTTATGTTTCGGCATATTGACCAGACAACATTCATTAAATGAACTTTTAACAAAAAACAAAATGCAAGAACAGATAATTCGCACTGTACCTAATGTAATGAACTAAGTAACTGTCTGACTGAACCTAACAACAAACTAACATAACTAAATATTATGTGAAACAAAGAAAGAACAATAAAAATATGTCTAAAGTGCAACAGAGATAGCATCATTATTTTTTCTTTCTGCTACCTTGTCTATGACTAGGGAAATTCCCGTATCAGTTTACAGAGTTGCCATATTAGAAATAAAAAAATCGTTTTGAATTTTGTGTTATAAAATAAATTCCGCTAAAAAAATCCGTTAGCCGTCAAAATAAGATTCTTCCCGTTTCTTCACACCCTAATCCGCTAGATATGACGGAAAATCCGTTAAGTTGGCAACGCTGGCTCCGATATGAACTACACCCTCCCCCGCACTCCGCACAGTTTTCACGAAACTTAATAAATAGGGCGTTTCTGTACATTTACTTCTTATTTATTTAGTATGCTTATTACTTTTCTATCTTTTAATAAGGTATAAGGACGCATATGGCAAATGTGCCTCGACTATTATAATAATCATTCGAAATATAAAGGGCGCTTAAGGTAGATGTAGACGTACTTACTTAGTAAAAGATAAGTTTTCAAAAAGTGTATAAAGGCACAAATGGTTACTTGCGCCTTTTCAATTGCGTGTGAAACTTACAATATAATATACTTACGACTTTTTAATTACCGAACTCCTAGAGGAATCATAACGGAAATAGACATATTTGTGTAAATACGACCATTTAATTAAGTTTTGTATAAAAACGTCTTTTCATCTTAAAATAGGTATAAACATGCATACAGAAGCGACCTATTTCGTTATGGTAAAATCGAAATGGCACTAGATAGAAAAAAAGTAAAAATACAGAAAGATGCGCCTTTTCTTCCTGAATCCGGCAATATATATAACTCAATTTTGACAAATTTGTTAGATGCGCCCTTCTTACTATCGAGGGCAGTATTATCCACCTAATAAACACAAAGCAACACAAATACAATAAAATATGGCGGATAATAATTACAATAGAAAAGTACTTAACTCACTGTTCAGGCGTCTGCAGGTCACTAGAAAAAGTAACCAAATTATGATTTCTCCGGCTATTTATATCTCGGGTTTGGCTATGACCAGGGAATATTTCCATCTATTGGCTAAACCCATAAAGTTGAATCGACCAATCAAAAATAAGTCAATATTATATCTTGTATGATATTTTAATTAAGGTCAACCGGGGCTAATGCATCACAATACTTTTAATGGAAAATTTATCTGATTATAACATACATATTATATTATCCTAAAAGCTGTAATTTTAGATATAAGTTAGGAAATTTTAATAAATTTTATATTCTTATGCAATTTCATGGCATTTTTGATGGCTTATATGAATAAAATGTATATTTTGCGAAGTTGGGATTTTTAGACGCAATAACCCCACGTGGGCGGAATGCGTCTATCCCTAGTATTAAGGGATTAGAAGAGCTAATGTCGATTTAAATAGAAGTGACTTATAAAATGACTAGTAATATAACTAATAATTAACTTGTAAATCAAATTCTGGGCTTTGTTTAGGAAATTTAGTTAAACCAAATTATTCGGGGCTATAGCGTCTAATTATCCTTGTTACTTGTAGACGCATTCACCCCATCCAAGATTCCAGGGGTGCCCAACATATTGTTTCAACCAGTTCAAGTAATTTATTATTAAAGTTTTGAATCAAACTACAATTTCAAATATATGTCATTTACTAGACCAACTGCAGTTTGACGGCATGTTGCCCTTACAGTTACAAGCCTTTAAATCAGTAAAAATTAACAATATATATAATAAATTAATAATTAACGAGTGAGATCTTTTAGTTAACTTATACCTACACTTTGTTTCAACATTAAGCTTGTTTTCTATGTGACATTATGTTATCTAAGTATAAACATTATTATCAAAAAATTCAGTCAACTATTTTTATAAAAAAAATCATTCAAAGGATACAACGATAATTATAAAAGCGCAACACCTTTCAGTAAGTTAATTTTACAAACCTAACAAAATTTCAACTTCGAAACAAAAAAGTAAGTTGTATTGAAGTAAGTAAAAAATAAAAAAAATACCAAAATAGCATAAGTATAAGTATTTAAAACTTTTTTGTCAATGCGCAGAACCTAAATAATGTTTGCAAAGACCATCAAAATATGAAGAACTTTTACTGTGGCACCAATCCAGTAAAATAAAAAAAATAAAAAAATAAAAATTAGCTGTTTTATACTAACATGGAAAACTAAAATGACAAATTTCTTTTTTGTTTTGATTTTGAAAAGTTGTTCCCTACAAACGGTTCTCATTATTTTTTGCGCATTTAGAATTACATTTTTAATCAAACACTGAATATATTTAATCATTGAATATTATAATTTTTAAAATTTTCTTTAAAAGTAATATGACCTCTGCGAGATATATCAGGGTTCTTAAGGAACATTACAATATCATCATAATGTTTAACATCTGATATATCCTCCACGTCTGGATAATGAAAAGACATAAACCTACTGTTTTTTATTTTTCTGACAAATTTTACGGTGGGTATGTTATCTTCGTTAACAGAAATTATATTACCTATAAAATACTTAACTGATTTTTTTTGTTGTAAATCGCACTAAAATCCAGTCGTGAACTTGTGGATTTCTTCTGCCGATATCTGGTTCGAATTCGTCATTTCTTACGATATTTTCATCATGTTTTGAAAAATAGTCGTCTCATTCATTTTCGTTTTCCATGTCCTGATCCATGTTTTCAAAATTATATATTTCTGCCAAATACTGTGCACGGTAATGATCAAAATCTTCACAGCTTATATCAGATTCATCAAAAGTAATATCTGCGTCATCTTCAGATTCTTCGTCATAAACAGACTTTTTTTGTTTCTTGGTTTGTTTTTTAGTTTTTTTTTTCAGCTTTTTTCTTCTTTGTTTTGCCAACATGAGTTTCTACTTCTACATTTTTGGTTTCTTCTGATAATGTCGCTTCCTTGCTGCAATGGGGCTCTATGTTTACTTTTTCTTTTTTTGTACATTTTTTCTTTTGTTCTTTTTTTATTGTTTTCTTTATCTTCCTCCTCTTTTCTTTTTTTTTCCAAAAACTCTTCTCTTGTAATAACTTCACAGCCTTTTGAAATTTTTGTTTTTTTCAGTTTTACTGTAGATTCACTTCGCTTAATTTTTTGCAAAAGTAAAGTTTCGAAAGAAACTTTTTCCGAGTCAGATAAAATTCGATTTTCAATAATCTGAATCTTGTTTGTATCATTCAAGTTTTTAAATCCCATTCCTTGGCTTTGCAAGGGCAATTTGGAAGACGTTGCTATCGGAGTTAGTTGAAGCTTTGCTGTCTTAGTGCTTTCAATAATTACTGTATTATTTTCATTTGATGTCATCTGTGTTTGCATTTTGGGTTTCTGGCTACTGTTTATCTTGTGAAGCACTACTTGTAAACTCAGTTTTTTTAAAGAAGGAATTTGCTTTCTGGATGTTTTAAATTGATGGAATCTTTTTAAGGACTCGGGGTCAAATTTTCCTTCCGGCACAGCGTCTTTGTTGAATGGGTATATGCCTCCTTTTTTAAATCCATTTCGAATAATTATTGGATTCAGTTCACGCCACACTTCTCCGATGATGCGGCTAAATTCATCTTTTGGTAATTTTTTACCAACATTTAATCGTTGCCATTGCACAAGCTTTTGGTCCCAATTATTTTTCATCGATTTAAAAACTGACAAATCTAACGGCTGCAGTAAATGGCTAGCATGCGATGGTAACTTTATAATGGTCACGCCGTGTTTTTTTGCTTGTTCTAAAATTTTCAACTGGATGTGAGTAGAATGTCCGTCAAAAATTAACAACGCTGGTGGATCTTCGCCTAAATGTGGCAGCACAGTATTGAACATGTACTTTTCAAACACTTTTGAATCAATCCAGCCGTTTTCTGTAGCAGCGTAAGATGTGTTTTCGTAACCTAGTTCTGACATCCATTGGTCCCATGTATTTTTTCCTCGATTGATAATTAATGGTGGCAATTTATCACCAGCAGCGCTGGCAGTGAACAAGATCGTCACGTTATCTTTGCCAGATGATGCGATGGTTCTTGTACTGGCAAACCCACGGGCGCCAACAACTTTTGTTTTGTCGGGATCATTTCCAAAACTAGACTCGTCAAGATTCCAAATCTTTTCCGGTCTACCTTTTAAACCCAGTTCATTCAGAACCTCTTCTAGGATATTGAAGTACTCGTAAACTATGAATGGGTCACATGCCACTTTCCTGGACATTTCTACTGCTTGTGGCTTTTTTAAGGACAAATTGTGCCTTTTTTTAAAAGCAGCAAACCAATCATATCCAGGTCGGTGGTTCCTAAAAGGGGTTTTGTAATTGTTTTGACTGACGTGTATGCTAACTAAATCGAGTGTTTCTTTAGAAGTCAGACCAAACCCGTATTTTTCCATAACTCGCAAACCATCAGCAAGTTTGAGTTCATTTTCTCTATCAATCACGGTAGGTGGTCCACGACTCTCTTTTATGACACCTCTTCTGTTATTCACCCTGTCACATATAGTAGTACGAGGTATGTTGTATTTTTTTTCAGCTTGATACGAGTTTATTTTGCCAGTTTTGACTTCGTGTACAGCTTTTTTCAAAGTTTCAAGATCATATGAGGATGTTGTTTTTCGCTTGTAGTGTCGAACCATGTTGGAAAACCTAAAAAATAGTAAACGTAAAATATTGTACTCCTATCATAAAATATTTACCTATCTACTGGCTTTATTATTTAATCTGAGCTTCTAATTTTGCGTATTGTATAATCTTAAATCGTATATTGGATGGTATTGTATTGGATAATTGGTAATCTTAACTCATATGAACATGAGAAAACTTTCATTGAAATTGAATCGAATATAGTGCGTCAAGAAAGTGAAGAAATTAAAAAGTGGCAACATCGTAGTGTCATCCCTTTTTTACTACAATGTTGCCACTTTTTAATTTCCTCACTTTCTTGACGCACTATACCTACTAAAAACTATATATTTTGGTTTGTAGAATAGCAATAAAATTATCAAAGAATTTACAATGTTAGGTATAGATTTTCCACTATTTCTTTTTATTTGCATAGATATACTTATACTGTTAGCACCCTAAAATTAAAGGTTTAGAACCCCTGACTATGGGGCTATTGCATCACAACAGACGCAATCGCCCCGTCAGGACAGACGCAATAGCCCCAAAACAAAAACATAACCTACAAATTTTAAATTGCATATTGTGTTTAAAACTTGTGCTATTTATGTCGTAGGATAATTTGATACTTCGAATCTTTGCGAAAATCCTAGGGGTTTTGCGAAAACGCGAATAATAAGACATAGGCGAAAAATTATCAAATCTTACTGGACAAAGTCAGGATTTTTGCGAAAATACTCGTCGTTCTAGTAAGATTTGATGTGCTCAACACTGATTGGCTACAATTTTGCTGGCTGACTTCTAATTGGTTCCTAGTTTGCCGATGATTAACTTCAAGTATTGTATCATAGAGTTATGAAGGTTTTGAATAGGTGAGAAAGGAAAATCACTAAATTGATTTTTATAAACTTTTTATTGAAAATTTTAGTATGTATGTTGTTTTCTACAGACAATAGGAGATCTCAGTCGTAGTAAAAAAAAATGATCCAATTTTAGGGTGTAATCCATAAATTGGATGAAACTGGTTAGGTAAACAATTAGTTTAATAGTGCAACAATGGAATTGATCAGTCTTGTTAATTAAAGTCTTGAGATAAAATCACTCATTCATCAGCCTTCTCTTCTCTTATACAGCTAAACTTAAGATATATTGAAGCAAAATTATTATCACATTCTGGTTCACTTATAGTGAACAAAATAACTACAACAAATTATTATTGAATTAGCAAAAATAGGAAAAAATAGACTTATTCAAAGACCTAAACACAATTATGTATTTATAACATGACATAATGCTTAATATATATATTTATTTTTATTTTGTTAATAGTAAGCAAAAATTAAAAGATAACTAGAAAAAAATTTGAAAAGCGAATAATCACAGAACAAAAGATAATTAAATACGTCACTAATGTGAAACTTACGCTGAGTTGCATGGACCTGTAACATTGGAGTTGCAATGCAAGCACAGCTGCGTTTAGTAAATAGTAATATGAAATTATTAGTAAGACTTTACTTGTTACAACAATTCAAAGATTTATGACATTTGGAATTACAAAGCAAACCGTGCTTTTTACAAGCACACTTATTTGAGGAACATTGTTTGCTTGATTTCTTGCAATGACATTGCTTATACCCTTGTCCGCCGAATGGTGATAGTTGTGAGGAAATACCACGAATAGGTAATACTACCTCGGGAACGGGACCGGTAAATTGAGCTCCTGGAGATATTTGAAGTGCGTTTCTTGGTAGCCAATCTTTAATTATACCAACGGAGGTACCAACTTGAAACAAACCATTCTTCTTATCAATTACTCGTCCTGTAATGTTTTTCTTATCTAAGGGTGCACGATCGTACTTCGGAACATCAACCAAAATTGTAGCACCTACATCAATTTCTTTAAATTTTTTGTTGGATGTAGTACACATAGTCGCAGCTGCTCTTTTTAAATTTTCATGCGAACTTGTTCTTTCTTTCTTAATAGAATCTTCTTGCCAGCATAAGTTACATTTAACATTAGAACTACTACCTTCTCTAACTTCAGACACTCCACATGCGCCGTGAATCACTTGTTGGCATTTTGAACATTTGAGTGAATCGGATGTGGTAATTTGGCAAATACAACATTTAACTTCAGTAGCAACAATATTATTGGAATGTTGTTGTTGTACATTTGTGTGGGAATTTGTGTCATTTATAGCGATATTGTTATCAAGACAGATCGTTTTTGTTGTACTTGCTGGGACAATTATTACATCTTCTAAAATTGTAATGTTATTTGCAGAATCGGCGGCTACTACAAATTTGTTCGCTTTATTACTTAGATCGATAATCATTTCTTCTTTTTTATATTGTGTCATAGATGAAAGAGGGGTAGATTGTGTTGAAGTTTGTGTTCGGATAGTCATTTTTTGATCAGTGGAAACATACTGATTTGTGGTTTCGTTAGAAAGCTGCTGATAGGAAAGGATTGCATTTTCAACTTTGGATTCATTTCTACAACCTGCATTACGCTCGTCTTGAATATCTTCAGTGCGAGGAGGATTTTCATTAATTAAAACCTGTTGTAAGTCTTCTTCATTTTCTAATTTTGACAATGTATCTCTAGGCAAATAAGTTGAAGACAGGCCAATTACAGGATCGTGACCAAACAAGGCTTTGTATGGTGAACGTCCTATTGTGCGATGATGCGAAGAATTTTTCTGGAACTGAACGAAATAGGATCCCAGTGACCATTCAGTTGAGTTATTGTCGGACATCCAGGAACGCAACATGTTCTCAACATCCTGATTGCACCTTTCTACCGAACCTAAAAAAGAGAAAAATACTTTATTGCACATAAAAAAAAAAAACAAAACAACAGATAACAACAAAAGACAGTACAACATAGGTGGCCTTATTGCTAAGGTAGCAATCTCTACCAGGCAACCTTTGGGAGAAAGAAAAATGCATAGCGGTAAGCGGGATAGTGCAAAACTTGTAAACAAACCTTGACTTTGAGGATGTCGGGGACGTCCATTCACTATCTTGCATGCAGGCCACAATGTGATTAGCTCTTTTATTATGCTGGCAGTAAGTTCCTTGCCATTATCACTCTGTAAAATCATTGGCGCACCCACTTCTAAGAATATTTTTAAAAGAGCCATGGCTACTTCAGTTGCTTTTTTACTGGTTAAAGGTCTGAGAAAGCAGAACTTAGTGAAGTGGTCTTGATAGTTTAAAATCCATTTGTAATTGTGGCTAGGAGTTGATTGGAGATCAATTAAATCTACCTGCCCACGTTTGTTAAAGTCTTGAGAAATTATGGGGCGTACAACAATTCCTGTTTTTGGGTAACTTTTTTTATTCAGACAGATCTTACACAAGTTGAGGAACAATATCATAATCGGTACCGGTATCACATATTGTTGCTTTAGGTTATATATCAGTTTGTCGCGTCCTCCATGCCCAGTTGATATGTGCGCCTGCAGAAGAATATCATAGTACATATCTGTTGAAGGTACTTGTACAACAGGAGAGTTAAGATCCTTTCTTCTCAGTATCAGAAGTTTTTCAAATTATCCTACGACATATACATGAAATAATGACAAAAAATATAAAGAAATAAAACCTTTGTGGTACTTACAGCAAAGAAACATCGATTACTCTAAAATACACTGAGGTTTAAAACGATTTACTATCAGATGTGGCACATGGAAGGTGTCCGAACGAAATGACAGATTAAAGATGGCGGATTATTTTTTTAAAGTAGGGTCGGTCACGCCATCTATTGATGACTTTTTGTAGTTCTAATACCAGAGATAGAAAAGAGATGGCACGCGTAGTTTTAAATTACGTGATTCGTATTACAATTGAGGCATATAGTATCAAAGCCGGCAATCTCCACTTGTCGCAAATTTGAATTATCAATAGAAAAGATTTCTTGTCTTTACCAAATATAAAAATTAGTTTTCAATGACGAATTCTTGCTTCGTAGCAATTTAGCATACTTTTATTAATTAAATATAGATGTTCTGTAACTTAAAATTTGGTAAATTCATTAAAATTAAAATGGAGATTACCGGATTTGAAATGCACTTGTGGAGACTACCGACTTTGATATGGATAGTGCTGGATATTGCCGTATTTGATTTGAACGACGCCATTTTGTTTCGTGATTATAGCGTCACTAACCAAGTTTGGTACTTTATTGTCGAAGTTATGATGATGTTACAAAATATTCAGTGCCATGAAAATATTTATTTCAGAAATAAAACCCAAATAAAATTTAATCATACTAGTATTAATCTACAAAAAAATACAGATTCAAATTTTTAAGTCTGGGGAATCATCTTGGCATTCGCAAAGTGTATCAGTTTCGTTGACATCCGAGGGAATGACATCCTCGTCAATGTTATTTTTTCAGACATAATCAAATTTCTAAAATACACAAGTTCTTCATCATTCATCCAGCTATCTCCGTAGTGCGTTTGCAATAGCTTTTTTACATCTGTCAATTTATTATTGTTTACTTTTCCTGAAGAATGAATTTCTGGTGGATTTAGCACGTTAATATTTTTGTTCTTGTTACTCCTCTAGATTTTCCTTCATTTAATCTATAGTAAAGATCCTCTTTAACTTAAACGTCAATTTTACTTTTTGTTCTCCTAATGTAAAATCGCTTGGACTTCTGAAATGAAAAGTGCCATGAACCGACACCAGTTGGGTCAAAAAAAAAGTTAACAATATCAGTATTTTCTCTATGGTTGATTCTCCACTTACTTCAAAATACAATCACTTCAAAGATGGCAATCTCTTATACAAAACGCGGGCTAAACCTGTATGTCGGTAACAAATTTTACTTTGGCAATTAAAAAATTATAATTTACTTTGGCAAAAGCTCCTACAATGTAGTATACCCGACCAAACAGTGAATCTGTTGAGATACTGGTACGAAAACCAAACGAATTTTTACTACACAGAGAGGCGGGCGCGAGCAAATAGCCCTCACTAATTTAAATAAGGTTTAATCAACAAGAAATTAAGACTTTTAATTAAATATTTAAAACATAAATCAACTTGTTAGGCAAATTACAAAACAACTTAATAATATTTTCTTATTTTTATCAGTCTGCATAAATGTTATGTACATATCAATACAGAACATTTACTTATTATTTAATTATAATACATATTAATAACACAATACTTAAAAAAATACAATAATAATTTATTTTATTCGAAAAATAAATACTTGCACGGATGGGCGCGTGATGAGCAAATTGCCGCACGATGGTACGCGGTCACCATAAACGCCTCGCTGCGCGGTCGCAACGGAACTGACCTGATGAATAGTTAGGAAGGTACCTAGACATTTAGAACGTTATGACGTTGGGATCATTAAAATATTTTGAATTTAATTTTTGTGTGAGCAAATTGCTCATAGCGCGCCTTCTCACGGGTTAAAAAAAAAACATGTTTATCATAAAAGTAATATCCCCAATTTTACGTCAGAAAAACAAAAAAAAACGTAATAATTGTGCTGGTGGATTTAAATTAAATTACATCCGAAAGATCTTCATGTGGTTCGTAAGTCTTGTCTTTTACGCTATCATCGCTATCATAATCGGAAAATTCTCGGCCAGGATCTGTAACATAATAATATTATTTTACGTAAGGGAACGACCCCAATCATGGACAGCTTAAGAAAATTTTTGACGATTTTTGTAAATTTCTGAAGATTTTTTATAAGTTTTGAGAATTTGTTAAGATAGTGTTTAGTTTAGTATTAGTTTAATGTAACAGATGTTAGAAAAAAGGCCATAATGCATAAATCTTAAAAAATTAAATAAATTAGAAAACACGTTTTTTGACCACTAATGGACAGAAAAAATCTACTGATGGACACCCAATGTTGGACAACATCCAGTTATAAACACCCATTTATAGACAGTTCCCAATGTTGGACATCTAGTTATGAACTTGTAGAAAACTCGAAGTTATAGATAATATCCTGAAAATAATGGTCGCAAATAGAATAAAACTTCATGTATAATAATATGTATAACAGATTATTTATTAATTATTTGCACAAGCTAACGGTGGTATGAATAAAAAAATCTTAGTGAAGGTTTTAACAGTTTTCTAACTTAAATGTTCGCTAAAGTTAAAAACCGTCTTATAACACTCCATATGAATAAACGCTTACTAAGCCTTCGTTAAGTAAAATACTTTTAGATGACGTTTTATAGTTTTTTTTTTTTGGTAATGTTGGTAGTCTGCCAATTTATTGTGTTCAATGTGTCAAAAATAATGAGTATTTTGTAAAAAAAGTAAATATACTTTATGGATTTCATTAATTACGTCATAATAGAGCAAAGTAGACTTTGACATTGGCAACTCACTTGCTGACTACCATAAAGTTAATATACCTAGCGGAATTCCGCTAGGTATATTAACTTTATGCTGACTACTGAGGCCGCCATAATAAAAAGAAGAAGAAGAAGAATGACTAAATTCCTTCGATCGGGGATTCTTGGAAATGCTATTGTATGTATGGTAAAAGTTTAGAATCATGCCCAACGATTTAGGGGGGGGGGGGGAGAGGGAAGGGGGAGGAGGGGGGAGGGGGGTGAAACCCCCCCACCAACTCCACACTCAGGAGCACCCCCGTTTTGGAGCTACTCACCTTTGAAATTTTCCTAATATTGAGGTTAGGTCATCTGTTCTCGGGTGTTTACGAAGTGTTTTTGAAGCATCACAAGGCTGTGGTTGAGTGAAGGATGTATATTTCAATTTTGTTTCACGATATAATCCAAGTTTTTTTGATAAAAATTAAGTAAAATTAACAAAATTTACTACCTACAAACTACAAATAAAATCTACCTTGTTATCACTTGACATTACTTTGACGTTTTGTTTTTTTTTTTATTATAATGGAGCCTTCTGCTTAGGAATTGCACTCTAGGGGTTGGCAAATTCGTTTTTGGGACCATGTCCGTTTGTCACGTCTCCGGCGCTGACCTTAGGCAGCTCCGGCTTTTTGGTCGCCTTCGGCGACCAGCCTCCGCCGCCACGGCGAGTCCTGGTTTCTTTGTTTCGTTACGCAAGGGCGAAGGAGCTGCATTTCCTGCAGCGCCGGACGCGTTACAGACGGACATGATCCCAAAAACGAATCGGCCAACCCCGACTCCACGTAGTACTTGTCTGTCAACCCCTAGAGTGCAATTCCTAAGCCGGAGGCGCGGAGGGAGAGCAGCCCCCGCCCGGGGGGCTCGTTTCGTTACGGCGGGCGGAGGCTGCTCTCCCTCCGCGCCTCCGGCTTAGGAATTGCACTCTAGGGGGTGACTACGTGGAGTCGGGGTTGACAGATTTGTTTCTGAGTTATAATTGATTTCATAAGCATATTTTCAGATAAAATAAAATAAAAGGCTCAAGTAATCGGCAACACTTCAAGAAATATTTTTATACATTGTATCAAAGACACATTTCTTATTTAAAATATTCATTTTATTGTGATAAAAAATAAATAATATTACCTAAGTATATTTATTTATGAATCAATATTGAAATATTACACTACATAAAATATAATCCTTAAAAAAAATTACGAAAACATTGCAAATTGGAATGTCAAAGTGGCAAAGTACACCCTCAGTATCAGTGCCAAAAGCCAACAAAAGAAAAAGAAGAAGGAGAAGCCAAATATTTACTAGCCAAACCCATACAATTACTATATACAGTCCGACAAGGCTTTATATGAATGTGTCAAACTGTCAATGGGCGCTGCTGCTGGTAAGGAGAACTGTCAAAAATTACGTTTTTGTATGATAGAAGCGTTAGTTCCTTTTCTCGCCATGTTCGCATACAGCCTTGTCGAACTGTAGTAGTGAATTTTGATAATTTTACTTAATTTTTATCAAGAAACCTTGGATTATATAGTTTTGGAATGACGGAATATTCGTCCCCCACTCACCACAGCCTTGCAATGCCTTGAAAACACTTCGTAAACACCAGAGAATAGAAGACCTAACCTCGAAATTACGAAAATTTTAAATGCGAATTTCTCATAAATGGAGGGTCTCCTGAGGATGGAAGTGGTACGGGGGGGTTTTCCTCATCCAACCTATCCCTCCTCAACCCATCTCACTACCAAAATCGTTGGGCATGATTCTAACCTTTGGCCTATTCTATTGTTGTCGCGATCACCGGTGCTCGTGCGGGGCTTGATGGGTTGATACTATTTTATTCTGTGTAGTTTACTTTTGAGGCCTTCAATTTATTTTTAAACAAACTACGTTATATATTATCCAAAATGCAAAGTGATAAAATAAAACGCATCCGAAGTGAAAACTGGCTCGATGAGGATAAAGTTCAGGTGTGATGCCTCCGCCTCGCCTATCTTTTTGTAGTTCTTCAGACACTGACTGACTTTGATGACACAAATGTATCGTACTGATTCTTTTGTAAATCTATTTTTTTAAAGTCGTCCTCTGTTAAATCAAATGGATTTATTCTTATCTTATATACTTTTTGTCGACGAGGGCGGCTAGAAATTCCTTCAGAAATTGCAGTAATGTCAGTAATCGCGATAATACTCGATATTTCGTCCATTTCAATCTCTTAAAATGGTCTTAAAGTAGGTCCGAGGCTTCACTAAAGTTTGCGAACTCCTATTTGACGTTTCGAGCCTAAACAACTGTTAGCAAACGTTTATTCATAACGATTATGCTTAAAATGTTCTTAAAATAGGTTTATAACAGGCGCGCTATTTTTTGACAGCTGTCACCTTAAAAAGGCGTTAGAGCACTGTTCGGGAACCTTTATTCATAATAAATTTTACAACAGGCTTTTAAAGCTAATATAAACCCTCGCTAAGTTTTTATTCATACGACCGTAAATGTTTTAGGACTAAATTATATGTCAGAAACAGTCTAATAATTTGTATTCATCACAAAGCGTCTCGTTGACACTTATTATTAAAAAATCAACTAAATTACTCATCTAGTCCAATAAAAGTTATCCTTAATAAAAAGTAGTATGAAAATACTAATTAATCAGTCTCATAGTAATTACTCAATAATGACTAAGTTTAAACACTTTAAATTAATCAATTAAATTTAAAGTGACAAAGAGATCAAAATATGCCTTACAAAATAATAAACACATTTTCTTTTCTTTCAAGAAAAAGATATAAAAATAGAACAAGTTATTTAAATTAAGTAGTTATTTTCTACAGTCATAAACATTTTGAATTAAGTATAACAATCATTAAAAATTGAAGTGGGTTCTATTTTATCCTATATCAAACAGTATAAATATGATACTTGCTCATCTCTTTAACGGTGTAAAAACCTCTCTTATTTGTTAAAACTGGGGGATCTATAACTTCAATAATGTCATTCTTATTGTACCAGATCTTATCTTTTTTCTCCGGCCACTTATATGTTTTCCCAGTGGAAAATGTCATGGTGCTTATTTCGTATGATAATTTATCAACTGTTTCAACAACACCAGGAAAATGTTCACCTTCATACCTAACTATGACGTAACTTCCTTTGGTTATCCTTTTTTTAAATGATATTAATGCCATATTTTCTGATTCAGAATCATCTTCTATATTATCATAATTACTATCGTCACTCACAATATTGCACTTCAGTATCCGTTTCATCTGTAGATGAGTCATCTGATTTCTTGGTATTTAACTTCTTGCTCCCTTTTCTTTTCTTTTCTTCCATAAGTTTCTCTTTCATCATTTTTCTTTCTTTCCTTGCCTCGGACCTTTTATCTTTTTCTTCTTGTATGCGCTTTCTTTCAGCTTCTTTTTTTTTCATGATACTCTCTCCATTGATCACCAGTCACTGCAAATGGCATCTTTTCTCTGAACTTTCGTTTTTTTCCTCTCAGATTATTGTCGACTTCCGGCCATCGTAAATTTCTTTTAAAAGGAGATGGCACAATAAATTCTCCAAGTTTAATAGAAGGTTTACATTTTTCTGATGTAAAAATATTATCTTTTTGAGGTTGATTTAACATATTCGTATCATTACTCTTATCTTTTTCAGGAGTTTTGTGTAACATATGGTTCGGAATATTGTTATCTGCAGATTCTACGAATGAAAATTCACTACTTTGGTTTGAAAGTGTATAACTGGTTCCAGGCTCGTTTTGCAGCAGTTGAGGTAATGCGGATTGAATGTTGTTTATATTTTGATCTTCGCAACTAGGTGTCTCAGCCGCGTTGTGCTCTTTTTGCGCAGAATTTAAGGATCCTTGATCAGGTCGCAGCTTGTCGGTAGATTTCGTTTCGGAGTTTGGAATAGGGTCTGGAATAGCGTCTTCAACCATGCCTGTGTCTAGAATTTCAGGAGTATTTCCGGAAGGTTCATCACCATCTCGTATTGGACCGCCAACAGAGTGCTTTACTCTTGCCCAAATTAAATAAAGTGAAATGTCTTCATTGGGCAATTGTTCATCTAATTCGTGTCTGGGTTTGTAATAAAGTTCCTTAAAAAGTTTTAATTTATCGGCACTCAAACAAGATTTTATTTCTTTTTCCAGATTTTCAAGGAACTGGTTCTGTAACGTAAGATCTTCGGCCTGTGGTATTTTCCGATTTTTGTCATATCTACGTAACTATGGCCGAAAGGATATAAACCCCCAGCACGGAAGCCATTTTTGACAGTGTCTTTAGAAATCGTTTCCAAAGCTGTCTTAATTAGTGGAGCAAAATCTTCTTTTTTTAAATTTTGGTTGAAATGTTCCAACTTCCAGGTCGTTACGGCTTTTTTCCACGAAATTTTTGAAGGTCTAAAAACTGCTAGATCCATCGGTTGAAGTATGTGGGTACTATTTGGGTTCAAAGCTATTACCTCAATTCCATTTTCGAGGCAAAAATTTGATAAGTGCATCGTTAAATGTGATTTATGGCCGTCAAGGAAAAATAAAATGGATTTTTTTTATATTTTGTTCAATAAGCCAGGGATGAAAAATATTTGTCATGTACTCATAAAACGTGCTACCACACATCCATCCGCTTTGGGACCTACCGACACCAAAATTACCTGGGATTTTATGCGCGACTGCCGCCGGAATACGTTCGTAACTGTATACGACCATGGGTGGAGCTAACTGACCTGCTGCGTTCCCAGTAACAAGGACTGTGAGATTGTCCTTTTCGTCTCCTGAAGAGCAGTAAACATGCTTTTCGCCTCTTTTCGCAAGTACTTTACCTGGCTTGGGAGATAAAAAAAAGGCACTTTCATCTGTATTAAATACTCTTTCAGGTTCTTCCAGAGCAGATTTTAATCCTTTTTTCTCCAAATAGTCGCCTACTTCTTCAAACCACTTTTTAATTTGATCCTCGGTAACATTGTCCCGAGCAGTAGTTAAATTTTGGGCAGTTCTTTCAGCCACAATTGGGTGTCGTTTTAAAAAAAGTTGGTACCATTTTTTACCTGGGCGATTATCGACGAAAGGTGTATTTTGACGTTTGTCTGTAATTATTTTTTGGACGCTATCCAACAATTCTTCTTTTGTAATAGGAACATGATTCTCACTCATCATAAGGACCCATTGTTCTAATAAATCTTCTTCGTCTTTAGAGAGATATGTAGTTGGACCCATGGAACAGACCTTAGGACTTATACCTGTCACTTTATTGTATAGAGTTATTCTAGGCACTCCGAATTTTTCAGCGGCTTTTGCTATTGTGTCCCCACTGTTAACGGCATTAACTGCATTAGCCATTTGTTCAGGAGAATAATTCTTTTTAGGCGCCATTCTGAAAAAATAATTCGTTGTCCATTATTGGAAACTAAGGCGAATCCACTAATGGACATCAACTGTCAATTACTGGAACAGTATCTTGGAAATGGTCGTGATAGGTATATTATTAAACAGATTGAAAAGCAAAAAGAAACGAACGTATGTAATTGAAAATTATAAAAAAAAATTAAATTCGACAATTGTCCATAAATGGCATCTTCTTGAATTAAATTCCAGTAATGGACACTACATAATTTTAGGTACCACGACATAACCTATCATGCCAAAAAAATATGAAATATTTCGCACATTTAACCAATATAACATAAAATAATATCAAATTTCACTGACATTAAAACAAACAAAACTATAAACAATTTTTTGTACTTACTTCCTTACGGATTTCCGTAGTAAAAACGGATTTATCAATGACGAGTCGGAGCGACAAAACACAATGTTACGCCATCTTTACACAAAATGGCCGAATAGAATGAAAGTGTCATATTTTGACAACTAATGAATGAAACATTTATTTTAAGTGTTGCCAGATTGCGTAACGAAATTGTTGTTCTTATTTTTGTAATTTAATATTTTTTTTGTCCATTATTGGATGCTTATCCAAGACTGGTGCCGTTGCGTTAAGTGCAACTAATATTTTCAACATAATTTAAGTAAATGAAATGAAAATATTTCTTCTTCATTTCTGTACATAGTGTAAGTAGGTAGTTAGTTATTATGCTGGTAGCCGAATCCAACTTGTTGGAAGAAAGGTTAGACAGATTAATTATTGGTTACATTCATAAAACAATGAGTTGTAGGTAAGTAAAAGTATTTACCTAAACAAGCACTTTCAAATATACGAGCATTGACTTCATGTCTTGTCTTCTTATGACAATAATAATTGGATTCTCGTATACATTTCGTATGTCGTCCCCTACAAAAACAAAACAATTCGATTATTATTTATATACCTACCTGTATCGATTCGCTTTTAAAACGAGAAGGAATGTGAGAAATGAACTTACTGGCCACTGAAGCATCTGCATCGCTAGCTTTAATTTCATTACCGCGGGACTGAATCAAATTTCGAAGATTGACTATTTTGCGTCGTTTGTTGAGTAATTGGGTGAACATAACATTCTGCAGTAAAAAAATATATGATATTATACCTTTTTAGTTCACAACATATTTTCAAACCTTCATAACCGATAAATATCTCTAAACGACTTAACAATATAAAATCAGTAGGTACCTATTGATAGGTTTTGTACTCACCTGATCTTCGCCATCCATTGCTTAGAGCCTAACAGCCTTATTCATAAAAAGTTAAAATAGGTTTATTAACTTGTTAAAATGAGAATCCCGAAAAGCATTATTCATAAACGTTCAATAACGCTAAAAAGCTTTATAAGTATTCAATAGCGGCTTCATAACTTATAACACGGTCGACCCTACTATAAACCTATAATAAACAGAATATGGCCGACAAATGTGAAACAGCTGATTTTTTTCGTGTCCGGACCGTTTGTAGTTGGAGTGATTTAGTTGGTTGAAGCTGTGTTATCTGCAAGACAGAACATTTAAAAGAGGATTAATTGCAAAAATAGTCAAATCGTGTTTTACGGTAGCTATGCAAGCATTGCAAGCTTTGCAAGCATTAGATGCTATTGAACGAGCAGAACATGTTCCACGTCGCCGAAAGATTTACCAGGAGAGATGTGATCCGTTTTCTTTGCCCGATGTAGAGTTTAAAGGTCGATACCGTTTCAATAAAAATACTATGGCCTTTATAATTGATCTCGTCAGACAAGACTTGCAACTGGACTCAAGAGGTTGTGGAACGTCACCCGAGTTACAGGTGCTTACCGCTATAAGATGTTGGGGTCGTCGTGAAGTAAGCACGTTTACAAGTATTTATATTTCTTCGCTTCATTCTTCGATATATAATTAACCAGGTAGTCCTTTGCTTATCTGCTAAGCAATCGCGTTTTGTGGGTACTTGATAAAAAATATTATGTACTTACCGACTATAACGTTTTTAAATCTCTGTCTCTCTGTAACATTTTAGGTTCAAGATGATGCAGGAGATATCCATGGGTTGTCTCAACCAACTGTGAGTCGCATTTGTGCCAGGGTAGCCCGCGCGATTGCTCGCCACTCTGATATCTACATAAAAATGCCAGAGTCCCTGGCAGAACAGCAAAGAGTTATGAGGGAATTTTTTGAAATAAGAAATTTTCCTTTCGTCTTGGGTTGTATCGATTGCACCCACATAAAAATAAAGAAATATGGTGGTGACGCAGCTCAATACTATATTAACAGAAAAGGATTTTATTCATTAAATGTACAGGTAAGTTCAAATGCTATACTCCAACTCCTATTACCCGCCCCAAAGTTGACTCAGACCAAAATTCATCCATCCTCAGCCATGTCATCCATATTTCAGGTAACTTGTGATGCTAAATTACGAATAAGAGACATCGTTGCAAGGTGGCGAGACAGCACACACGACTCGAGAATTTTTACTGAGTCCTCTCTTAAAGAACGCTTTCAGCGAGGCGAGTTCAGAGGGAGACTTTTGGGTGATTCTGGGTATCGACTAGAGCCATATCTTTTTACACCTATACTAAGGCCTCAAGATGATCATGAGGAAAGATACAATCGAGCCCAGATTGCTACTCGCAACTGTGTTGAACGTTGCTTTGGCGTATGGAAGCAGAGGTTCCAATGTTTATTAAATGGTCTAACTGTACAGATGCACAATGTCAAACCAACCATTGTGGCACTTGCAGTGTTGCACAATATTGCAATAGGACACGAGGACTTTATACCAGGTAACTTGCACAAAATAATCATACATAGGCATTTTAAATAACCAGGAATTCAGTAACCTATTTACATAGTAAATTGTGTCATCTTTCTGCTACTTAATGCAAAACCTAATTTAAATTTACAGATCAATACAATGAAATTATTGAGCTACAAGATGCTGTTGCTGAACCACAAGTTATTGAGGACAGAGGAAGAGGCCGAAACAATGCTGTCTTACGAGCATTTATTAATAGGCATTTTAGATAAATAAGTAGGTATATATGTTTACAAGTATTTATTTATCATTATCTAATAACTCCTTTTTTTTTTATAAAAATCTATTTTAACTTTTAACAATGACTTCTCTAAGTCCAAGTTTCGGGCTCTTCTTTGTTCATTGGCCATTTGGACTTCATGTAGTTCTTTTCTACAGGCGGTGTCCACACTTGCAATGTTTTCCGCTGCTGATGCCTGAAAAAAAAATAGGCGGGAATATAGACTTTCGTAATTAATTTTCATATTATTATAGACACTCGATTTCGCTAATAAACACCCTAGTTTATTTAAGGATTTACCTTGTTCATATTTTCTTTTTTTTTACGTTTCTTCGAGGAAGGTTTTTTAAAGACTGATGAACCAGTGGATACAACCTGAAAAAATGAAACCTGTTTTAATAATATTTTGTATCTAGGTAGGTAGACTCGTTGTGCCCTACAACAATAAAACAATTTATGAAAAAGTATTCTTAGACATTGTACACAGAGTGCCATATGTGTAGTTTCTAACTCACTACACTAAATCTACTCTAATCTAATCACTACACTCACACTACACTAAATGGTTACTTTACTAATACTTACAATATCTGGAGTCTCATCCAGTATGGTATGTACATTATGGCCATGTAACTCAATAATGTCCTGAAAAATTATAAACAGTTATTTAACCACTGATTGAGAGGGGAGAAAATATAATAAATGAATACGAATAATTTATTGAAACTTGACTATATCTCACCTTTTTATTTATGTCATCCACCTTACTTGTATCTGTTTTTTGTAATGCCTTTCCAACTGCCTTGACCTGCAAGATTTGCAAAATTTATTTTTAATATTTATGTTATACTAGATGTCCCGGTGAACTTCGTGTCACTTTAAAACCTTCCCTGGACTTCCAGGATTATTTTAAGACTAAAATGAGCATAATCGGTAAAAGCAATGAGTGTACATTATGTACCTGATTTAAACTGTCCGAATCATAGTCGTTGGTGTCAATGATAAATTCATTTGGCAGCCATGAGCATATGTCATCGTCGTTTTCTGGCTTTTTTGATGGAGGTGGACCGCCACCAGTCCGGAGAAGTTCCTTCCTCTCATCAGATTTCATTTTCTTTTTGGTCATTTTAATTAAAAAATAAACATTAAAAAAAAAAATTAAATGGGGCATCCCATTGCGCTTTTATTTGAGAAAGAGTGCGCCACCTTTGCACATAGAGTTGAAACTAGAATTAAAGCAAAATAAAAATTAACACAAAATTGGCTCTCTGACTCAGATTTTTAACATTTCTATATTCAATATGGGCCTCCCAAAAGACAAATCAAAGGGACACTATGCACAATAAATGTATCTGCATATTTTGGTTTGTGTCTTTTTCTTGAAAGAAAAAGCCCACATGTAGCGAAGATGATAAGTTATAATAATATATTCCAATTTTCTGGAGTTGGTATTGGTGTTCTTATTTTCTATGGCGGTTACCCGCTCCTTCACCAAATCCGTCAATAAAGTCTACGGAAATAAATAGGTATAGGCCATGAGCTTCTCAACAAAAAATAGATGTAAATAAAACTTGTGTACAGGAAGGAAATTGTTGAACTAACCTTATCTTCCTCCAGCCAATTTTCACTTCTTTGCCTTTTCTTTATATTCTTTTCTTTTTCCATTTTATAAATAGGTACAACGCAATCCAATTGAAATGAAAAGTTTTCAAGATTTGAATGAAACTAACGAAGTCAAACTCATCACAAAGTACTTTGTATATAACTGGAATAGAGACCTCTCTCGGCGCCCAAAAGAGGCAACTTCATACAGCGCTCCTTGCGTAATCGGCAGGCAACTTTTCTTCAATATACATAATATACGTATATCCTTAACACATTTTTTAGATTTAGTTTATTTTGGGATTTAAATGATGAATTACCGATCGTAAGCATTGTTTTATTATTATTAATAATAATAGGTACATAAATCAAGGAATTCAAAATGCTAACAATTGTTAATTCATGCAATAACATTAAATTAAAAAAAAAAGACCGAAATTTCTTTAAAAAACTATTTATTTATAGGCCGTGTATCGTTTCTATATCAATTCAAATTTCATATTTACCGCGCGTCAATTTGTCACCTGTTAGCGCACACAGCGATAGTAGCCAATGGCGTGCGAGACATGATCCTGTGACGCTATTCGCCATCCGTCCGACGCGCGGGAGTCGCTTTCCGCCAGAACGTCTCGAGACTTGTTAACGCGTGCATCTAATTAATTGCACATTACCGAATCGTGGGTTCATATCAAAAAATACTTGTGAATGTGTGTGGACATTGGAATCCTAAATCCTAACGTGAAAGCCGGCCGGCTAAATCTACCCAAATATCAAAAGAACCAAAGGACATTCGGAGGAGCTACTGATCCCGCTCAACGGCGTCTCCAGTAGATCTGGTGGTGAGTGCTCGATGTTCTTGGTTGCTCATCATTGTGTGTACCGTCGAGGAATCTCTATTTCCTCGTCCCTGTGTGACGAATTGGCGTGATTACCGATTAAATTTCTTTTCAAACCGCGTCAATACCGCCACATCTTTTTGGTGCCGAAACCAGGGAACTTTGGGTAAAATACATTTAGCCTGCCAAATACCGATTCATTCATTCTTAATCATACCTACAAACATAGTTTAGGATTCCAAATTAACGAACAATAAGCATAATCTTTGCTCCATTTCTTTTCACAACTACCGCATTTCATTTTCATAAAGTTATCGAACGTTCTCGCAATTTCTATTCAAGGTTAAATGTTCCAACTTAAAATACCTAATTTTGCCTAGTGATATTTCTATTTCAATGTTGCATGTTCTTTTTTTCTTAACAATTTGCAGTAAGCATTATTGCAAATAATATCGTATCGAGTGAACTTAGCAACACACCGCACGCACCAAGGCATAGGTACTTCAACTTGTTTATCCAACTTCAGGCCATCGATGTATTGCAGTAGATGCGCTTATCGCATGTAACGATTGGAACTTTTTCACTTCATAAATTAATTATTGTGAAGTTAATTTATTTTCTAGTAAACAATATTCTTATCGATATTTTTAAACGATTGGTAGTATATCGGAATAGTATTCGTATAACATTTTTGCATAGACATTAAATAATTTCTATAATAGTGCAGTGTCTATTTCAGTGGCTTAGATTTATATCAAGTCACATTTCTCGAACTTGCATAGTTGTTTACGTACTTTTAAAATTTATATTTTAATTACTATCGATTGAAACGAACTTAACCTTATCGTTTATTGTGGTGATTTATAAGTATGTCTTATCTAGCGAGGCGGAAGTCTAAACCTATTGTTAAAAAATGTACCGAATCGTCTTATACGATTAATAATTTACCTAGTTTGCGTCGTAAACGAACTATCGCATATAATCGTATAGCGAGAGCCTTAGACGTCGGAAACTCGGCTCAGTCTGACCAATCAAAGGTCGAATTGTTTCTTTCATATTGCCAAGAATTAAAATTTATTGCTAATGACTTTCAAGAGGCGCATTTTATAATTTTAGATCTTTTGAAAGATGGCGTCGACGATAAGGATAACGAGATTCAGGAGATGTTCGATGACATGTATTTTCAAGTAGTTACGTTGCAACGCAAATTCGAACCGTGTTCGTCTTATCAACCGGTTGACTTGCGGCGCGACTCCGTCGCATCTGCGCCGGGTAGCAACATACGTTTACCGAAGATATCGTTGCCTACATTCTCAGGAGCTATAAAATTGTGGCCGGAATTCATTTCAACTTATAACGCGTTGATTCACGAGTGTTCTCAATTAACTAATATTGAGAAATTTCATTATTTAGTTTCCGTTTTACGCGGTGATGCCTTATCTTTAATCCGGACGTTTCCTGTCGCGGCAGAGCATTATGCTAGTGCATACGATGCACTCAGAAATCGATACGAGAATAAACGCGAATTAGCTTTTACATGTTGGCGTGACATTTTAGAGGTTAGTTTTAAAATAATTGGTAACGCTCACGATTTCCGAAACTCGCTCGATACTATGGAAGAAAATTTAACTATATTGAAACAATTAAATTTACCTGTCGATCATTGGGATTTTGTTCTTAGTTATCACATTTTAGCGAAGCTCGATCCTAAATTAAGACGTGAATTAGAAGAAAAACATAGTGATGTGGATCTTCCATCTTATATCCAAATTAGAGACTTCTTGCGTTCAAAATGTGAGGCTTTGATTCGTGATACTCATTTTACCGACCGCACTGTTAACAATAAATCCGCGCCATCGTTTAAAGAGTTTCCGATAAATTCGTTGAGATCGAAGCGACAAAATATCACACTGGTTTCTTCTCGTACTAGTACTGGCGCTGCGCGGAACGGCAGCCCTACTAAGGTATCGTCTACAATACCGCCTGTCCGTAAGTGCTCTTATTGCGGCGATAAACATAGCATAATGGCGTGTCAATCTTTTCTTTCAAAATCGACGGATGAACGTATGGCCGTGGCCACTGATAGGAAATGGTGTTACAACTGTTTGAACGCATCACATTCCGTGCAACAGTGTCCTTCAATATTTACGTGTAAACAATGTAAACGTAAACATCACACTCTTTTGCATCGCGAGTTACCGAAAACTAATTCCGTTTCATCCGATGACAAGTCAAGTTCAACGACCTTAGTGGCGAAAGAATTTTCATCTCCGTCTCCGACGACTGTGTTATTAGCGACCGCCATAATACAGATTCGCGACGCATCCGGCGATTTTTATAGTTTTCGCGCGCTTTTTGATACAGGAAGTCAAAATAACTTTATAACGGTTCGAGCTGCACAACAGCTGCGCTTGCAGCCTATCGCTACTTCCGTCAACATTCTTGGCCTAGGAGGTAATCCTGCTGCGGTGGGCGGCGTGATTACTTGCGATGTAGGTGTTAACAATAACGATAAATTCCGTCTTGACATGTTCGTTGTTCCGAACATATGCGGCGAGCAACCGATAGCGAAACTCAACACGAATGGGTGGGAAGTTAAAACATTACCGCTTGCTGATCCTGGTTTTGACATTCCTGGTCCTATCGACGTTTTGTTGGGTGCCGACGTTTTCGCTGAGTCGCTTCTCGAGCAACGTATAAAGGGTAACGCTTCTCAACCACAAGCATTCAATTCTATATTCGGATGGCTTCTCCTAGGTAAAAGTAAACTCGCTTCTTCATGTTTGTTAGGTATGCCTGCTTCCCAGGCTCTTGACAATAATTTAAATACCATCGTTCAACGTTTCTGGGAAATAGATAACGTTCCTTCTTCCTCTCGTCTTTCTCCAGAAGATCAATTGTGTGAAAGCATTTTTACCAATGATCACTATCGTGACGAGACGGGTAGATATTTCGTTCATCTTCCTTTTAAAGATAACGGAGAGCCAATTTTTGAAGGCTCTAGAGATATTGCACTTCGACGCTTTCATGCTATTGAAAGACGTCTGTCTCGTGATCCGAACCTCAAACAACAATATATCGATTTTATGACCGATTATAACGAAAGTGGGCATATGTCATTAGTGTCTGCTAAACAAGTCGGGCAGGGAAGGTATTATATACCGCATCATTGCATTCTGAGACCGGATAGCGCTAAGACTAAGCTTCGTGTCGTCTTCGACGCGTCTGCCAAGGATGCTACCGGCAAATCGCTAAACGACACACTACTGACTGGTCCAAAGTTGCAGTCCAATATTGTTGAGATCCTTCTTCATTATCGCGAACATGAAGTAGTTTTTATGTGTGATGTTCGTCAAATGTATCGTCAAATTAATTTAGTTCCTCATCATCGCAATTATCAGCGTATTTTCTGGCGTGCTCATCCAGATGAACCCCTTCAAGACTACATCTTGAATACTGTAACGTACAGAGTTTCTTCTGCTCCATTTCTTGCATGTCGCGTCATCCAGCAATTAGCCAACGATGAAGGTCACAAGTACCCGAAGGCTAAAACCGTTTTAACTTCCGATATATATGTCGATGACGTCATTACCGGAAGTTCTTCGCTGGAGGAGGTACGTGACATAAAATCACAGGTTATCGCTCTTCTCGGTCGTGGTTCCTTTGAACTGCGAAAATGGGTAAGTAACTGCCCTGAACTTCTGAGTGATCTTCCCTCAGAGGTGTGTTTATCGGAATCTAGAACTTTTACCGAAGCGACAGACACAACTGTCAAGGTTCTAGGCCTCAAATGGGAGCCTGCCTCGGATTCGTTCGTTTTTACCGTTCAACCGACAAACCATTCATGCACCAAACGAACGATTCTCAGTGAAGTGGCTAGAATCTTTGACCCTTTAGGTTTTTTGTCCCCATTAACAATTCTTGCCAAGGTGTTAATTCAAAAACTTTGGATTATAGGTTCGTCGTGGGATGAAACTCCTCCACCGGAAATTGTTTCCCAATGGAACAATTTGTCTCGTCAGCTTTCTTTAATTAGGAACCTAAAGATTCCACGTAAATTCTTTAGTAAAAACGCTTTATCGTATCAATTACATGGTTTCTGCGATAGTTCTGAATTAGCGTATGGCGCTGTCATTTATCTACGTGTGACCTTGTCTGACGGTTCTATACGTGTTTTTATCGTCTGTGCAAAAGCTCGCGTTACTCCTCTTAAGAAGCAGTCGCTGCCTCGCTTAGAGTTGTGTGGAGCCGTTCTACTCGCCGATCTCATGAAGTTCGTCAGGGATACCTTACGGATTCCCACAGATGAGATTTTCCTTTGGTGTGACTCCACTGTTACCTTGGCTTGGTTGCGATCGCCTTCGTCGCGATGGGCGACTTTCGTCGCAAATCGTGTCAGTCATATCCAGGACACCGTACCTACCGAGTGCTGGAGGCACGTTCCTTCTGCTATGAATCCCGGAGATGTCTGTTCACTTGGTCAATTACCCAGCGATCTATTGAACAACTCGCTATGGTGGGCGGGGCCTCACTGGCTGTCTCAATCACCTTCTCATTGGCCAGAGGACATATCGAGGACCCATGCTAACAATGATGTGGTCTTATCTGAACAACGTCGCGCAGCTCTCGTAATCGATAAAACTGATACCGACCAACAACCGTCTATTATTGATCAAATGTTCGAGAAATATTCATCTCTTGACAAAATTTGTCGCATTCTAGCCTATATTTTTAGATTTGCTAATAACGCGCGCCGTATAGGCTTATCATCTGAAACTAATTTTATTACCGAAGTCGAGCGTCATCGTGCGCTACTTGTTATCGTTAAACATTTTCAAAATCGCTATTTTTCTTTAGAAATTTCCAACTTAAAACAAGGACAATCATTACCGCGCAGTTTTCGAAAGCTGAGTCCATTTATCGATAATTTAGGTATTCTCAGGGTGGGCGGACGTCTCGCTCACTCAGGTTTAGAATTTGAACATAAGCACCCTGCCTTGTTACCAAGGAAGTGTGTCCTTACAACAGCCGTAATCGAATCTGTTCACCGAAATAACTTTCATCCAGGTTTAAATACAACTTATTATTTAGTCTTACAACAATTTTGGATACTTGCGGCAAAACGTGCAATTCGAAATCAACTTTCGAAATGTATGCGATGTTATCGTCTTAACCCGAAACCTTTACAACCGTTTATGAGTGATTTGCCTGCCTTTCGCGTTAATCAAACGAAACCGTTTTCAGAGGTAGGTGTTGATTTTGGCGGGCCTTTTCGAATTAAATTAGGTACCCATCGGGGCGCTAAGCTAGATAAGGCCTATTTATGCTTGTTTGTGTGCCTAAGTACAAAAGCCGTGCATCTCGAAGTAGTATCTACTTTATCGACCGATGGTTTTATCGCGGCATTGCGCCGATTCATTTCTCGCCGCGGTCGATGTAACGTTATCCATTCGGATTGCGGTACCAATTTCGTAGGCGCGAGCGCACAACTGGCATCATACGTAGAACAAGCCTCGCAAGCAGAGCGAATTTCTTTTAAATTTAACCCCCCTTCTGCCCCCCACTTCGGAGGAGCATGGGAAATCCAAATCAAAGCCGCAAAATCGCATTTGTATCGTATTGTTGGTGATCAAGCTTTGACGTTTGAAGAACTTGCCACGCTCTTTACTCAGATCGAATCCGTTTTGAATTCCAGACCTTTGTGTCCACTGAGTTCTGATCCTAACGACTTAAGCGTTTTGACCCCGGGTCATTTTTTAACTTTGGAACCCTTAACCGCAGTTCCGGATTCAGATTACACTAACGTTAAAATTCATCGATTGAACCGTTGGCAACTTATTCAATCTTATCAACAGCAGTTTTGGAAACGTTGGAAGCATGAGTACTTACATGGTTTAACTCAGCGAGCGAAATGGACCAAAGATTCAAAACCATTAACCGTAAATTCTATCGTGTTGATTAAAGATACCAATCGACCTCCTCTCCACTGGCCGTTGGGACGCGTAGTATCACTACATCCTGGACCAGATGGAGTAGTTCGGGTAGCAACTATTCGAACTCGTCATGATTATCTGCTCAAACGACCTTTGGTCAAATTGTGTCCTCTTCCTATGGAATGACAAATATAATCAATTAACGCTTAGTTTTAGTAGCAACTTAGCAGTTTAAGCTTAGTACCGTAAGTTATTTATATTTTATCGTTTCTTTTATCAGTTTTAGAAAATCCCAGTTGGTATTTTGGTGGGCGGAATGTATCGTTTCTATATCAATTCAAATTTCATATTTACCGCGCGTCAATTTGTCACCTGTTAGCGCACACAGCGATAGTAGCCAATGGCGTGCGAGACATGATCCTGTGACGCTATTCGCCATCCGTCCGACGCGCGGGAGTCGCTTTCCGCCAGAACGTCTCGAGACTTGTTAACGCGTGCATCTAATTAATTGCACATTACCGAATCGTGGGTTCATATCAAAAAATACTTGTGAATGTGTGTGGACATTGGAATCCTAAATCCTAACGTGAAAGCCGGCCGGCTAAATCTACCCAAATATCAAAAGAACCAAAGGACATTCGGAGGAGCTACTGATCCCGCTCAACGGCGTCTCCAGCAGATCTGGTGGTGAGTGCTCGATGTTCTTGGTTGCTCATCATTGTGTGTACCGTCGAGGAATCTCTATTTCCTCGTCCCTGTGTGACGAATTGGCGTGATTACCGATTAAATTTCTTTTCAAACCGCGTCAATACTGCCACAGGCCGTTTACTAAATTTTTTATAATATTTTTTCGCTTTTATTTTAAATATGCCCTCGTCGTCCTGCTGGCAATCTCTCTTGCCATGTAGTATTTTATTAATTTCTTTACAATAATTATATATGAAGAAGCGGCAAGTAATATTAACTAAACATTCAATTAATTTATTTTTATGTACATCACAACTGATGAAGTCAAAATCTATAAACATATAAATATGTGCCTTTATCAATTCTTTCAAATTTTTTTTATCTAAATATTTATTTAAAATTATATCATTAATATCTTGTATTCCTGAAATACATTTAAGAAGAGAGTCAGTGGGACTGAACAGCCATTGGCGACCTGCATATTCGCGGTATTTTATATGTTCTGAACCCATGTTGGTTGTAAGATTTGTTTTACATGTAGAACAATTTTTGAATATTTTCGTTTTTGCCTTTTTGGCAAAGTATCCGGATATATAATGAAGAGAGCTCATTACTCTCGGATCATTTTTTTCCTCCAACGATTAAATTGTTATATTTGGTAAATACTCCATGTCACAGCCCACAGGTCGCCGCAGTTTTAGAGTCCTCACTTGAGACAACGAAGGCATGTAAATTTTGACACAAATCTTTTTCGCAATTTGTGCCAGCAGGGGCATGGACACTCGACATGTTGTTAACCAATAAGGTGACAAACGCACTTTCAAAATTGTCTGGCGTGGGGTTGGTATTTCGGCACCCATGGCTTCTAATTGCCCCGAAATAGTTTTCGATCGGGTCCTGGTTTAGATGTCTCATCCAAATTGAGGTAACATTATATTTTTCTTCAAGCGTTTTTAATAAAACTTCTACAACGTTTTCAGTTTTCCCGGTGGTTGGAAAAAAAAAATTCATGGTGGAAAGCATACGCTTTGCCTCCACCCATTGTTTATGGTGGATTGACCTCGGCGTTACTGGACCAAGAAGAGGTTTTGCAAATTGTTTGTCTTTTTTGTGTAGCTGCGCCATTTTGCGAGTCAAATTGTCGAAAAACAAAAGAATGTCTGCGGTTTCTTTGCATTCTTGAGGAAGAATCTTCTTATCTGAAATTTGAAAATTTTTGTTGATTATTCACACACACCAAGCATTTAGTCTCATTTGTAGTAATAAAATATTTTTTATCCTACTGTATAATATCTACTTTAGAGACTTTACTTAATCCCAAATGGAGCTGACTATAAGAAACACGAATATTTTCGTGTTTGTTACTGCTTCATTAAAGTGGTCAGTTATCTGTCATACATAATCTAATGAAATGAATGTAGATAAGTATTATAAAATCAATAAATTACCTGCGAGGTAGCCCATATTCGTACCAACATTTCTACTAAATAATTGAGTTGCGTATTTGACTTTCATTTTATTTCTTTTTAATTTGTCAGGAACCACGTGGTTGTCAGTTAATTTTGGTATTAATCTCACACCCTTATATCCTGGGTTCTCTTTGTGTAGTAACAGAAGGTGGTCCCATTTAGCTTTACGTTTTTGTCCTTCCGAAAAATATTCCAAATCTTTTGTTAGAAGATTGTTCCGGATACATTTTAACATGTATGGAGGGTCATATAATGGGATTATTTCTTCATTATTTATTAAAATAACATTTTCTTTCGGTTCTTGTCCTGCTCTGATAAATTCTCCACGGGTTTCTTGTGTAAGTAATTTTATTGCCATTCTGTTATTTGCCCCTTGGTCGCAGATGGTAGCAACCACAATAAAACCTGCTTCTTGTAGTGCTGTAACATTTTCTTTTATCTGCTTTGAAATTTCTTGGCCACTTGTTCCTGCTGCCGAAAACGTGTATGCGGTGGCCATTTTATAATTTTTTACCAGGCCTCGAATCATATATACCTGAGCGTGGTCGGCGAAATAAAACCCCCCCATGCCCTCGTCAACGCTACACGCGGAGGAGCGGGATCGCAACGCATTCTACCGCGTCCTCCGCAACGCTTGCCGCTTCTGGCACCACATCGCTGCAGCAGCCTATGCCCCCGCCTGTCTTCACCGAGAGGCTCCCCGGGCACCGGGGGAGCCTATCTCCTCGGGGCCTATGTTGTGGGCGGAGATCCCCCGATCAGCTGCCCACAGGCCTACGCTTCAACCTCCATGGCGGGGGCGACTTCACTCGCCCCGGCCTTATCGGCTCCAGGCCGTTTACGCGGCCGAGCCCTGGAGGGAGCCTTGCGCTTGCGCCTCGTGCCGGGAGACTTGCTGGCTACTGTGATACAGCCGTTAGTCCCCAGCACGTGGCCGCTCTCCCTGCCGAGCTCTGCGCAGAAGAAGCAGCTGGCCTCCTCCGCGCAGTCGGCGGAAGCAATTCCCGCTACGGTCTACCGGGGACTGGCAGCACGGTGCCAGGTGGCCGGTATCCAGACATCGGTAGCACTGCTTTGGCCTCGCGGCCAGCAGCACCACCTTTGCCAGGACCCATCCCACCTGCAGCCGCCCAGAAGTTACTAACTTCTTGGCGGCAGCCGTGGGGACATGGAGCCACACGCTCCGCGCGCCCCTGGGGCCCACCGTGATTTTGCCCGACCGGATGTCAGTGGCCGGGCAGCCGCCTTCTTTTGCCGCCGCCTTGGTGACATCGGCGGCGGTCGCTGCGTCGTCCACGCCGGAGACGAGCAGATCAACCTTTTGGACAGGGTGAGCGATGCGTCCCTGTCCAGGACCTCCCTCATTTTGTTCGCGAGAGCGTCCGCATTCTGCTGAGCATCCTCCCCGGTCACCTCGAGTATTCGGGCGCCCGTCCTCGCCAGTCGGAATCGGACCCTGTTATTGTGGTGTATACCCACTTCCTCCAGGTCGATCCGACTCGTCGCTTCTTTCAATATAGAGGCATACGTCACGCTCTCGTCCACCCCCTTCTCCAACGTGAGGGTGATGGCGGCGGACTTGAACGGACGCAGCTTCTTCCTTTTCTTGGGAGCTGTCTTTTTGGTTCCACTCTGGACCACGAGGGGTCCGTCGCATCCGGGGCGGGTGTTCTTGCCCTCGTCTGTTCGGCCTCACGTGCAGCCATCGACTCTTCTTCTTCCTTCCCTTCTTTTCTCCTTCCTTAGACGGCCCTGCTGCCTCTGTTGTCGCCTTCTTCCTCTTCTTTGTAGCCGGTGGTTTACATTTAGCCATCGGCGGTCGTCCTTCAGCCGGCACCTCCGCGTTTGCAGCCGCTGCATCGGAAGCAAGCGGCGGCCTCCGCCTCGGCTCCGGCAGGAGACGATCCTTCAACCTGGTGAGCCTGGCGTTGAGCATATTGCCAAAGGTCTCCACGTTTGCACGAGACACTTCGGCCAATAGCTCACGCACGTCGTTTCCCGTGGGCTGGGAAGTCTGTCTGCGCAACTCGTTGAGCTCCTGACGTAAAATCGCCACTTGCCCTTAAGGCCGCGCGTTCTGGGCCTCCAGCCTTCTGATCTCTTCCGTTGAGGAGCGATCTTTCACTTCATCGAAGACCATTTTAATGGTCGCCACCGATTCTTTAAGGTACCTTACGTAGGTACCCTTAAGATTGGAGGACTTCGTGGCGACCATTTCAATGGTCTTCAGCGAAGTCTCTACCGTTTTCACTAGGTCAACGCTTGTCCGCTCCAAAGTCTCTTCTCGCGCAGGAGAAGAAACGGGGAATCCGGATTGGGAGTGGGCGGAGCTGATGGTCGCTCGCGTCTTCCTCGCCTTCCGCGCCGCCTCAACGATCTCGGCCTCAGCCTGCAGCCGAATGGCCTCTTCCTTTTCCCGATTATAATCGGCCTGCGCCTTCGCCAGACCGACATATTGGCCGGTTGATGGCGGGCGGCCGCGTCCTCTCTTAGATTTAGGCACCGCCCCCTTGCTGAGGGGTGGCGCCATGTCGTCATCCGATCGCCTCTTTCGGCGTGTCCTATCCGAGAATGCGGGCAGGCCCTCGGAGTCCAGCGACATGCCAGACATTTCGCTGGAGTCCGAGAGCAAGTCCTCGCTGTCAAGTCCAGGAGTGTCTCGTCCGGTGGTTCGAGTCGGGGGCGGCATGAGCACATCGCGTGTCAGCAGGACACGCGGAAAGTCTTTGTCGCCCCACAACTTCTTGTCACTCA
This sequence comes from Cyaniris semiargus, assembly GCA_905187585.1. Classification (NCBI taxonomy): domain Eukaryota; kingdom Metazoa; phylum Arthropoda; class Insecta; order Lepidoptera; family Lycaenidae; genus Cyaniris; species Cyaniris semiargus. The sequence continues at coordinate 1,928,387 of LR994566.1, read as the reverse complement.
AAGCCGCCGCCGGCGCGGTAATGGGCGCCGGCTTCGGGCTGTCGCACTTCTTAGCGCCTCCTAGCGCCACCAAAACGGCCCTCTGCCTCGCCGCTTTTGCGGCCTCCGACTCGCTCATCGCAGTTGTTGGTCCCTCCGTATACACGGACCCCCTTGCGGAGGTGCACGGGATTTTCCGGCCCCAGAGGAGCCGCGACCCGCCCGGAGATTCTTTTGACAATTGCGATCCTCCATAGCTTCAAACTCCGACACCCCGGGTCGCGGGCCCGTTCGTCACACTGCGGGCGCAGCCAAACACACACAACAAGCACGCACACAAACACACGCCATACCGGCGTTCAGCCCCCCTCCCATGTCACCGTGAAAAAGCTCACGATGGCACGGGGGAGGTGCCCAGGGACACGACGTGGACGGACCGGTATCGCCCCCAATAATTACTTATCCTACCTTATATGGGAGGGAGGTGAGACACACACTACACCTCCCCCGTTTTTTTGAAAAAAAAAAATTACACACTAATATATTTTTTTACCCTTATAATATAGTGATAACTTATTAAGTGTAGTTAATTATACTAATTTAATAAGTAACAAATAAGAATCTTACAATTTTTTTATAACCTTATTATAGCCATTAATCTTACTCTCTCTAACTTATTATAAATACAAATCTCTGCTTTTTTTTCACTAAGATTACATTTTTAAATTTAACTTCAGTAATGGGTGGTTGATGATGGAATTTTTCAATAAAATTTTTAAAATAATACTTTTCTCATAATAACCTTGCCTTTTTTTTGCGTTCTTTAAAATGTAAACTCTATACATCTTCTCTCTGTTCTCCTACTTTGAATTTACTTAAATAGTTCATTGTCTTTAAAAATATATTATATTTTTATTTATTATTATATTATTATATTTTGTACACACTGTTATTTTATTAATACTTTAGTTAATTTAATGATCTCCCTGTACCATCTGCACATTTCACATTGATTATTTCCCGAACATTTTTAGAATTAAATTCCGTTTGTTGATGTGTAATATTGCGAGGAACATCTTCCAAAAATGTGTTTCTCATATGATTTTGACATATCCCGGAAAATTCAGGTATGTGTAATTGGTGATAACTCAAAAGAAATGCTTCTATGGAGTTTGGTACTTGGCGAAGCTGTAATTCTGTTCCAGGTTCAAAATTGGGCTCGTTCCAAAATAATATTCTCCTTTGTATTGTATCTTGTAAAGGAAACCTGTCAAACTTATTAAATTTTCCAATTTGTCCAAAATTAATACAACTATGAATTAAACAAAATAAAAAAAAAACCGCTACAAGAAGGACCAACTACACAAATACAATTTTTTTTTGGTACCTTCTTATCAACTAAATAATAAACAGAGTTAAAAAAAAAATATATTAGAATAGTTATGGAACTGATAATTTAAAAGTTCCTCAAGTACCTTAATACTGTCTTGAATATCATAATAATATTCAGTCACACCATTCCAAGGCGCAACATATATTAAACGATTCATAGAAATAACTCTAGTTTTTAAAAATAGTTGTCTATACGACATATCCACTATTTCTTGTTGAATAGCGCCAATACATGTTTGAAGAATTTGTTTATTTCTAGGCATATATTTGTATGGACCAATGTCCAGTATATAATATATAAAAGATTTTAGCCACTCTTCCAACTGGTTAGATTTTTTCTTTCCGTCTTTAAGCCCTTTACCTTCATTAGGTCTTTCGTTATCTGCTTTCGCAGTTAAAAATCCGGTTCGGACTCGTCCTCCACCGAGGACTGTCTGGATGAAGATGAAGATGTAATGTCTGACGTTATGCTATTGTAAGATTTATGTCACATTTATCTGGCTGTTTCAAATCAACACATGTAATGTGTCCAGACGGTGAATTGCCAGATAAAATTGCAGCTGGTTGGAGTGGAAGTGAAGGTGTTATTTCAGTGGGCTCCTGATGAATGGTGACGTCAGTAGATAAAATAGATGAAATACAAATGTCGGGCATCAATTCTTCAGGAAAGCAATGTTCTAGGAACATTCCATACGCTCTATTATAAGATTGAGCTCTCATCTCACACAAGGTTTGATGATTGCGTTTGATTTTATACAATCTTGCTCTCTTACTACTTCGACTTATTGCTAAGTCATTGACTACTTCTTCAATCGCGGAGGTCATGGACTCGGCAATATCGGCTTGGGTCCGTTTGAGTTCTAGCCTAGCACTAGCTGTGAGCGTCCGTGGCCCAATGGGTAGACCTTTGGTTCGCACTCGTCGAGGGTGCAGATTCGGATTCGTGGAGGCGATTTTTTTTTTTATTATTAAATAAGGGGGCAAACGAACAAACGGGTCACCTGATGGTAAGCAACTACCGTCGCCCATGGACACTCTCAACATCAGAAGAGCTGCAGGTGCGTTGCCGGCATTTTAAGAGGGTGTCCACGTAATATGGACATCGCATAAGTTCTATGTCCCTGGCGCACGGACCTCGCGGACCTGCGGGGGTGCCGGGGGACAAGGCGGAACGGGTTTGGAGCGGCGACGGCGGCGAGCTGCGCGGCGGAGCTCGCTCTCTTCTGCCCGAACCACCGGCGCACGCGCACGTCCACTACATACCTTAGTTACCAACATTGTAATTAGTCTAATAATATATCGGAGTTCTATCGCTTGCATCTTTCATTTATCTACCAGTAGATAGGACCCGACATTTTGGTCCTTCGTCATTACCAGCGATTTGGAGTGCAGCTTGGACTTTGCATAACTCCTTGGTCCAAGAAGAGCCACGTGGGACGGAAATAAAGGAACATCAAGAAGAGCATTGGGACGACAGGATTGGGCTTACAGAGTGAGATCGTTCCAATTTATTTCCTATTTCTACATTTTTCCTTATTTATTCCATTCCTAGCCTTATATTCGAAAAATCTTGCATTTATTCTTACTAAATAATTACTGCATATAGCATTGTTAATTTAAGCAACTGTTAAATTTAAAATAATTGTTCAATAACGCTTACATTGCACGTACCTATTGCATCAGCCACGCGCACCGCGCACGCGGTATCATCGCGACCACGTGCATCGATAGGTTATTTGCCTATCGAACTTGTTTTTCAGTGCCTTATCTATTCTATTGTTTCATTTCAATAACAAGGTTAAATATTTCCCACGGTAATTATCTTCCATATTTCGCACTATTACGCATTCTTCTAAAATGACTGATAAATTACTCATCAAAAAGCGAAGTTCAATGAAGGCTAAGCTCACTCATTTCAATAATCATTTACAGCTTTTATTGAGCAGCGATTGCTTATCCAAATTACAGCGCAGAGACTTAGAAAGCCGCTTCGATAAATTCATAAGAATTTACGATGAATTTGATAATTTACAGACCGAGATCGAGATGCATTCAGACAATTCAGAGGAGGCTTATGAGGCTCGAGCCCAATTTGAAGAGCAATATCACACACTGATTGCACAAGCGCAGACGCTACTCGCTGACAATCCTGACGAGGATATAAAGCGCGATTCTGGAGGGTTTGTAACGGGCTCGGAAGATGGATCAGGTAGGCCAAACAACAATTTTGTTCAATTACCTAAAATTGATTTGCCTCACTTTGACGGCGGCTATCAGTCTTGGCTCGAGTTTAGAGATACCTATTTATCGTTAATACATGACAACAAAAATATCGATAAAATCAATAAATTTCATTACTTACGTGCAAGTTTAAGAGGTTCAGCAGCAGAAATGCTTAAAAATATAGTATTTAAAGCAGACAACTATGAAATAGCGTGGAATTTACTTAGTGAGCGATTCAATAATAGCAGGCTTCTAATAAATTTTCATGTACAGGCTTTGTTTAACTGTGAACCAGTACACAGGGAGTCTAGTGTTTTATTGCGTCGTTTGATTGACATAATAAATAAAAATCTTAGGGCACTTAAAATGTTAAACGAGCCCACTGAATATTGGGACACGCTCATTATTTATATGATGTCTATAAAATTAGATCATATAACTTCTGGAAATTGGGAAGAATACCGCAATACTCTTAACAATTCGCCAACATTAGTACAATTCTGTGCATTTATTGGTAATAAAGCTGACCTTTTAGAAACATTAGAAGAACAAAATAAAACTAGTGATAAATATGGCATCTACAATAATACTATTAAATCAAAAAATGTCATGTTTTCAAATAATAATAAAGGCCAATCCAAAAACATTTACACAAATAAATGTCCATTATGTAGTAAAGATCATTTGTTATATACATGCGAATTATTTAAAAGACTTTCTATCGAATCACGTATTAAAAAGGTACAAGAATTTAATGTTTGCAAAAATTGTTTACGTCCGGGTCATGACGATAAGCGTTGCAAATTAGCTCATTGCAAATATTGTAAAATCAAACATAATACTCTTTTACATTTAGATAAATCAAATTCTCAATTTATAAATCCTATGCCTGGGCCTTCAGATGTCACACTTTCAGCTAATGCTACAACTTATTCTAATCAAATTAGCTGTCTAATTTTACCTGCTATTACAAACAATTTACCTCCAATATCTATAAACGTTAAGCATTTATCTATGCCCTCAGGCGTCGAATTAGCCGACCCATCTTTTAGTATTCCGTCTGCCACAGACATTCTAGTGGGTGCCGAGATTTTTTGGGAGGTCGTAGGTAACAATCGAATAAACTTAGGTAAAAAACAGCCTATTTTGTGTGAGTCTAAGCTTGGTTGGATAGTGTCCGGATCCGTATCCGTCTATTCACTGACAACCCATTCACACATCTGTAATTTTACTGATAGTACGCAATTAAATTCTAATTTAACTAAATTTTGGGAACTTGATTCTATTTTACCCAATCAGCTTTCAGCAGAAGAACGCTTCTGTGAAGAGCATTTTAAAACTAATACCTATCGTAACAATGAGGGTCGATTCGTAGTTACTATTCCTCTAAAGTCAAATCCTGAGTACTTAGGCGATTCATATGCTATAGCTAAGCGTCGTTTTTTCTCATTAGAGAAGCGCTTTAGCAAGGACGAATATTTTAAAAAACTATATTTAGATTTCATGCGCGAATATGAAAGTCTAGGACATATGACTGAATACCTAGGTGGCTCTAGTGATGGTCATGTCGAATATTGTGTTCTACGTGAAAGTAGTTCAACCACTAAATCACGCACCGTGTTTGATGCATCGTGCAAAACTACGACTGGTATTTCTCTAAATGAAATATAGGCTGTAGGGCCTAATGTCCAAGATGATCTCTTGTCTATTTTATTACGTTTCCGACAATATAGGTTCGTAGTTGCAGGAGACATCGAGAAGATGTATAGAGAAGTAGAGCTAATACCGGAACAACGTTCTCTACATCGTATTATTTTTCGCGAGGATCCGTCTATGCCTCTTAAAACGTATACTCTAAACACAGTTACGTACGGCACGGCCTCTGCCCCTTATTTAGCGACTAAGTGCTTAGTAAGCTTAGCCGATCTAGCACGAGACTCTAGCACAGAAGCTAGAGACGCGATACGACACGATTTTTGGGTCGACGATTTCCTATCTGGTAGTAATTCTATTTCTCAAACTGTACAGTTATGTAACGAGGTCAAATCTATCTTAGCTACCGCAAAATTCAATTTAAGAAAATTTAAATCTAATAATAAAGAAATTTTAAAACAAATTGCACCAAATCATAATGACACTATAAACAATCAAATAAATCTTTGTGAATATACAAATAATATTTCTTCTAAAACTCTAGGCATTAATTGGTCTTGTGAAACAGATATTCTTTCATACTCTATAAATACTGAAAATTTGGAAATTGTTAGTAAACGTCATATTCTTTCAGTTATAAGTCAAATATTTGATCCCTTGGGTCTTGTAACGCCATGTGTAATTGAGGCTAAATTAATTATGCAAAAACTTTGGATTGCTAAGTGTGAATGGGATGACGATGTACCTACAAACATAAAAAATGAATGGCTTAATTTTGCTAACACATTACATAATTTAAATCAGTTAAAAATACCTCGTTGGATTTCGTGTGTTGATTCAATTAAAAATGAAATTCATACATTTTCAGATGCGTCAGAGAACGCTTACGGTGCATGCGTCTACATTCGATCTGTCGATAGCAACGGGTTCATTACGGTACGCCTGCTTATTTCTAAAAGTCGTGTAGCCCCAATAAAACCGACCATTACGCCGCGATTAGAGTTATGCGGCGCGTTACTAGGTTCAAGACTGTGTACTAAGGTAAAGGAGTCTATCACTATACCTATAGATTCATGTTGGGATTGTGCGAAATAACACAATGATTAACTAGATAAACTGAGATTTATTCGGACACACTATTACAAGATGTTACAAGATGCAGCTCAGATGAAAAAAAAGACCATAGATTAGTGATCACGCATAGACAACAGAATCACACATAGACAACAGATTATACTTTTAAAACATAAAGCACAGACGCACGGCAAATTACATTGTTTAGTTTATACTAATAATTATTATTGTTCTAACACCTGCCCTTAAACTAAAAAATCTGTAAACCAAGATTTGCTACACAATTAAAATGTTTATCTTTACTTAAACATTTAGTTAAGACATCTGCTGGCATATTTTCAGTAAATAAGTATTTTAGCATTACAATTTTATCTTCTACAATCTGTCGTACAAAATGGTGCTTTATATCAATGTGTTTACTACGACTATGGTTAACATGACTTTTACAAATGCTCTGAGCCGACTGACTATCATTAAACAAAGTTACAGATAAATGTTTACCCAAACATTCATAAAGAAAATTTTTAAGGAATTTAGCCTCCTTTCCTCCCTCACACAAAGCCATATATTCTGCCTCGGTGCTCGATAGAGCCACAGTTCTTTGTTTTCGGCTTTCCCATGAAACTACTGAATTTCCTAATTTAAATACATAACCAGTATATGAGCGACGGTCTAGCTGATTAGATGCCCAATCCGCATCTACATATCCTGTAATACTTAATGAAGATTTTTCATACACTATGTTATAATTAATAGTCCCTTTTAAATATCGCATTACACGTTTTGCTGCTTTCCAGTGTGTATCAGAATGACAATTATTAAATTGGCTGAGCAAGCTTGCCGCATGCATAATATCTGGTCTAGTACAAATGGCTATGTACATAATACATCCCACTAAACTTCTATACTTGGAATCCATATCAGTTTGGTCACCTTTTTCAAGCTTAAGGCCACATTCAAGAGGTGTACTCACAGGCTTGCAATCAGTCATATTAAATTGATCTAATACCTTCTGTATATAGTTTTTCTGATCTAATGTAATTTTATTTTGTTTTTGATTTAATCTCATTCCTAATATATGTGTAGCTCGGCCAAGATCTTTTGTTTCAAACCTACTCATCAATTTTTCCTTAAGTAATTTCTTTTCTAGTGTATCTTTACTTATAATTAAAATATCATCGACATACAATGCTAATATAATAAAATTTCCTGAATTATCAGATTTGATATAAACACAAGGCTCACTAAGTGTTTTTTTTAAACTGAAGGTCTGTCAAGACACTATCTATCTTATCATACCACGCCTTTGAGGCTTGCTTAAGCCCATAAATAGCTTTATGAAGTTTAAATACATGGTTTTCCTTACCCTTTATGTTGTATCCACTTGGCTGCTCCATGTAAACGGTCTCCTGCAAATCACCGTTTAAGAACGCTGTCTTCACATCCATATGATCAATGTGCAAGTCTAGGTTTACCGCCAGAGCAATCAACGTACGTATAGTAGAATATCGTACCACAGGCGAATAGGTTTCCCTGTAGTCAATCCCGTATTCCTGGGTATATCCTTTAGCTACAAGGCGTGCCTTATACCGAAGTAACTGACCTTCGGTCCTAGCTTCTTCTTGAAAACCCACTTACAGCGAACAGCCTTCTTTCCTTCAGGTAGTAATGTCAAACTCCAAGCCTTATTTTTCTCAAATGACCTGTATTCGTCCTCGATAGCTTCCCTCCAGTGTTCCTGTTCAGGTCCGGATAATGCTTCCTCAATTGTCTGTGGTTCTCCGTCATGACTTGTTGCCGTCATTGCAATTGCAGCATTCACACTTTCATCAACATCTTCATAATAACTTGAATTTTGATCTTCAGTCATGTCCGGATTCCATGTAACATCATCAGGGTCATCTGAGCTGGAGACAGAAATAGGAGAATTGGTTGTGATCGAGTCAGATAATTCTATAGTAGGCAAGGGATTAACATTGTTATCATCATTTGTTCTCTCAACATTTTCTATTTCATTATTAAAACTTATTTGACAGTCAGTAGTAGAGTTATTCTGATTTAACTTTAATTTTATGTCTTTATACATCATTTCTTCTAAGAAGCACACATCTCTAGATTTAATGCATTTAGAAGGATTTTGGGGATCAATTAGTCTGTATCTTTTTGACTCATTACAATATCCAACAAAAATATATTGTTTACTCTTTGCATCTAATTTTTTACGCTTCTCATCCGGTATCATTACATAAGCAACACAGCCAAATATTTTCAGAATTGATAAATCAACTTTACAACCAGACCATTTCTCTTCCGGTGTGGTCCCTCTAACTGCTTTACTTGGCGATTTATTTTTAATAAAAATTGCTGTATTCAAGGCCTCAGCCCAGAATCTTTGGTCCATACCTGCATCTTGTAGCATACATCGTCCGGCTTCCATAATAGTGCGATTTGCCCTCTCAGCAACTCCATTCTGTTGCGGAGAGTATGGCACGGTCGTCTGGTTCACAATGCCATGCTCTTGCAGGAATTTCTGAAAATGTTTATTTATATATTCACGACCATAGTCCGTTCTTATCATCTTAATTTTTAAATTAGTTTGATTTTCCACAAGATTTTTAAAGATCTTGAATACAGACAGTACTTCATCTTTGCTTTTAATAAAATAACCAAATGTCATCCTTGTGTAGTCATCTATAAATGTCAATAAATACTTGGCACCACTAAATGAGGAAACTGGCATAGGCCCACATAAATCAGAATGTATGAGACCTAATTTCTCAGTGGTTCGACTAAAGGATTGTTTTGGAAATGGTATTCTGCTCTGCTTCCCTTTAATACATGCTGCGCAGGGATTATTTTTAATAGTAATGTAATTAATTCCAAGTGCCATACCTTGTTTTAATAAATGCATGCTTCGTCTATTCAGGTGTCCGAGTCTCCTGTGCCAAATCTCCTGTGATTGATTCGCCGCACACAAATTCACAGCCTCTGCGCGTTCTTCATCCATGGACTGGATCCGTGACTCCACCAAAGCCACTGTTTGACATGTCGCAGCCTGCTCATGACCATTTCTTGATGGTTGACTCACTGTGTCTAGTTCATAAACACCATTCACCTTTGTAGCACTTGCAACTGGTATCTTCCCGCAGTAAACATAACATTTTTCAGTGTCAAAATGAACTTCTAGCCCCTTGGAAGTTATTTTGTTTACAGATATAAGGTTTGTTGACAGTCCTGGCACAAAAATAACCTCATTTAATTTTGTAACTTGAGTTTGGCCTTTCAACAATAATTCCACCTCACCATGACCTTGGCTATGCATTTTCTGATTATTAGCAACTGTAACTAACCGCGGAGTGTCCACAACATAATTTTTCAATATATCTTTGTTGTTTGTCATGTGACAAGTAGCACCTGAGTCCACATACCAAGCATTGGAGTCTATGTTGACAGCTAGCGCTGTCAATAATGTTCCGTTCCACGCTTTCTCACATTTTTCACTTTCACTCCGTTTACTATTATTTCTATTGTTCGATTTGTTAGGACAGTTCTTTGCGAAGTGGTTCGGTTTCTTGCAAATGAAGCACTTTGGATGTTTGTTTATACCTTTTGAAGAAAACTTGTTTGCAAGCATCGCACCTTCACTCTTGTCAAAGTCTCTACGTAGATTTTCTTGCAATAATTTACTTTTCACGGTTTCACTGCACAATTTAATATTAGAGTTTTCTAGTGCCATGATAAGCGGGTCATAGTCAGGGGGTAAGCCGCTTAGCATTAATACTGACAGAAAATCATCATCCAATGGAGCGTTTATGTCTCGTAATTGTTGATCTAAGTCTGTGATCTTCAAGATATACGCTTCCATGTTATTAAATTGTTCTAACTTTAATCCGAATAACGTGCGTAAAAGTCCAAGACGACGACACAGGCCCCTGTCTTCATAGGCAGTATTTAGGTTGTTCCATGCCTCGTACCCAGTGGCAGCGTTTCTAACATGGGAAAAAGACGAGGGTTGAACCATCAAACATATCTTTGCGAGTGCCCGTAGTTGTTTGCGGCTGTCATTGACCTTGGGAACACCCGGTGCAGATTCGTCGATGCAATCCCATAGATCTTCGTGCACTAAATACATACGCATCATAAATTTCCAGTTTCCGTAGTTGGATATGCCACTCAGCTTCTCGAAATTGATAGTAATTCCAGAGCTTGTAGTTGAGGATGGTTGTCCCGGCGCCGACATCATGTCGTCAGACGACATCGCGTATTTCTCGAATTTTACGACTTTACGACGAAAACTATTTCGCGAATAATATGTGTATATTATTCGCGTAATCTGGGTCCCATAACCTGTTAGGATTGTGCGAAATAACACAATGATTAACTAGATAAACTGAGATTTATTCGGACACACTATTACAAGATGTTACAAGATGCAGCTCAGATGAAAAAAAAGACCATAGATTAGTGATCACGCATAGACAACAGAATCACACATAGACAACAGATTATACTTTTAAAACATAAAGCACAGACGCACGGCAAATTACATTGTTTAGTTTATACTAATAATTATTATTGTTCTAACAATCCATGTTATTTTTGGTGCGATTCAACTATTGTTCTCGGTTGGCTAAAAACATCCACTAGTCAACTTAAGAAATTTGTTGCCAATCAGGTAAATGAAATTCAGGAGAACACTTCTGGTAGCACATGGAGCTACGTACCATCTAAATTAAATCCATCCGATCTTCTTAGTCGTGGTCTGAGGTCTGATCTTATTATCAGCGATTGTAAAATATGGTGGAATGGACCTCAATTCTTAGAGAAAGATGAGAGTTTTTGGCCTCGTTTACCTAAAATATCGAAAGAAAATTTGCCAGAAACTATTTGCAATTTCTCTGTAACTAATTCCAGCGAAAATAATTATAAAAATGAAATTACTCAAAGTTAAGGTTTCTATTTTACAAAATTTTATAGAAAAATATTCAGACATAAATAAATTACAAAGAGTAGTAGCGTACATATTAAGATTTATTTACAACCTAAAAAATAGAAATAATAAAATTAAAGGTTTTTTAACATGTATAGAATTACAAAAGTCACTTAACTTAATTTTACACGCTTCACAACTAGAAATGTTCCCAGAGGAATATTTATTATTAAAAGAAGGTAAAACTTTACCTCGTAAAAATAGATTGATTTCGCTAACACCCTTTTTAGATGCTAACAATCTCATTCGCGTAGGCGGCAGGCTTGCTAACTCGCAATACGATTATAATGTGAAGCATTCAGTTATTTTGTGTAGTAAGCACCATTTAACTAAAATTATATTTAGAAATGCTCACGAAAGGCTGCTTCATGGCGGACCTCAACTACTTTTATCATTTATTCGTCAATCTTATTGGCCACTAGGTGGCAGGAATTTAGCTAAAAGTATTGTTAATAAATGTGTTCGATGTTTTAGGCAGAAGGCTACTAACATACAGCCTATAATGGGCCAATTGCCGGCATGTAGGAGTGCTTTAGAATTTCCCTTCCTCAACTGTAGTGTCGACTATGGCGGGCCAATATTGATAGCCGATCGTAAAGGGCGAGGATGTAAATTGATTAAATCTTATTTATGCATTTTTACTTGTTTGGCCGTCAAAGCTGTACACTTAGAGCTCGTTACTGACCTGACAAAGGAAGCCTATTTAGCGACTCTTAATCGTTTTATTTCTCGTCGGGGTAAACCACAATCTATCATGGTACAACGGTACCAATTTTGTGGGTGCCGCTAATCTAATTAATAATATGTTACAGGAGTCTAACGCTATATCTACTATTTCCCAGGAGGGCATCGAGTTCTCTTTCTCTCCAGCGTACTCACCGCGTTTCAATGGTGTGGCTGAAGCTGCTGTACGCTGCACTAAGTATCATTTAAAAAGGTTGCTTAAACTAACAAACTTAACTTACGAGGAGATGGCAACTCTATTAACACAAATTGAAGGCATTTTAAATTCCCGTCCTATAACACCTCTATCCAACGAACCCTCAGACCTTACCGCCCTTACTCCTTCTCACTTCTTGATTGGACGGCCACTCTTGTCAGTTCCACATCCATGCGTCTCCGATGTCTCTATAACATCCCTGGAGCGCTACAAGCGGGTGGAACTCTTAAATCAACATTTCTGGAACCGCTTCCATAACGAGTATGTTCTCCTGCTTCAACAGAAAACCAAATGGACGGCTGCATCTGGTGCTCTATCGGAGGGCGCTCTCGTTCTCGTGAAGCACAAGTCGCTGCCTCCTCTTCTATGGCTGCTGGGGCGAGTCCAGAAGGTGTACCCAGGCGGAGACGGTGTCGTGAGGGTCGCTGACATCATGACACGCAAGGGGACATTGCGGCGCGGATTCAACAACATCTGTCCACTTCCTATTGAAGATAACTCTTCAACCCGGGCAGTATGTCCACGTAATATGGACATCGCATAAGTGCGATGTCCCTGGCGCACGGACCTCGCGGACCTGCGGGGGTGCCGGGGACAAGTCGGAACGGGTTTGGAGCGGCGACGGCGTCGAGCTGCGCGGCGGAGCTCGCTCTCTTCTGCCCGAACCACCGGTGCACGCGCACGTCCACTACATACCTTAGTTACCAACATTGTAATTAGTCTAATAATATATCGGAGTTCTATCGCTTGCATCTTTCATTTATCTACCAGTAGATAGGACCCGACAGAGGGAATACGCTGTTTTCTTGAAGGTTTGCAGGTCGTATAGGTCCGGAAATACTGCTGGTGACAGTTCGTTCCAGAGTTTTACAGTGCGCGGCAGAAAGTTACGCGAAAAACGCACTGTAGAAGGCTGCCACTCATCAAGGTGATGAGGATGGTATATTTTTCGCGTGGGACGATGGCGAAAAGTTGCAGGTGGTATGATTCCGAACAATTCCTCAGAGCACTCCCCGTGATACAACCGATAGAGGATGCAGAGTGAAGCTACATCTCGGCGTAATTCCAATGAGTGATGAGGCGTGTACCAATGAGACATTTTCTGATCTCAAGTATATAATACGGACACTCATACGGTGAAGGAAAACATCGTGAGGAAACCCGCACTAGTTGGTCCCAGACGTATTGACTAGTTCTTTCCTCTGGACTAGGCCGACTATGTTGCGAGAATGCCGTATGTGCTTGGGCAACCATATAGACATTTAAAAATCTTGTCCTAGGCACTACAGTATTTGAGGAGTGGTTACTTCGCTCTGAAAATACTGTATAAATCATCCACAACGGATGTAAAGGCCTAGTTTTATCTGGCTGTAGTTTGAGATTTAAAGAGCGAAGCCTGTCAAAAATAGAGGTTAAATTTTGGATGTGAGTTAGCAAATCTTTTTAATAAATGACAATGTCATCAAGGTAAACAAAATAGCGCTCTCCCCGGAGCCCAGTCCACATCCCAGTGAGGACATTATTCATGAGGCGTTGAAAGGTAGCAGAAGCATTTTTTAGGCCAAATGGCATCCTGGTAAATATTAAAATGACCTTGTGGGACACTGAATGCGGTTTCACATGCGTCGTTTGGTGACATATTGATTTGGTGGAAGCCTGATGCTAGGTCGAGAGTGGAGAAATATTTTGAATTACCTAACTGGTCAAGTATTTCAACTATATTAGGGATGGGATAAGTTTCACCGATTGTTACGTCATTAAGGCGACGGTAATCGATTACGATTCTCCACTTCTTCTGTCCGGAAGCGTAGGACCATGGGGATAAGGAAGGTTGGATAATTTTTTGATTAAGTATTTTTTGGATTTGGGAATTGACTTCTTGTTTATGGATCTCAGGAAATCTGTAGGATTTTACATTTATTAGCTGGTCTGAGGAAGTATGTATATCGTGTTGGATAGCATCAGTAGAGGTAAATATATCATTCGGCAAATGGAAAATATCGGAATACAGTCTGCAATTAAACCTACCTGCCAAATTTTGATATGTTGATCCTTGTTAAAAATAAAAATACACGTATTTTTTCTTTCATAATCACTCAGTACTAAAATGTTGAGTAATAGCTTCCGAAAGTTATCCTAAAAAAACACTACAATTAATGGACACTACGCGTCGCCCGCGCGTGAGTTGCCCCCGCGCGCGCGCCTCCCCCCGCGTCACCCCCGCTCATACCCACCGCCGCGAGTGACCGTTCTGCAACGATTTTAAATGGGATAAAATATGTCATTAAAAAAAAATAACACCCAATTTTTTTTTGGTTAAATGGACTCTCCTAATAATACCTAAGCCCTGGAAAAAATTTGTCAGGAAGGTTTAATTGCACCCTGTATTTAGAGCACGTTTCATAAAGGGCGTTGCATTCTTCGTCATTTAAATGCGAGACTCGGAGTAATTTTAAAACTTCATTAGTTCTATTTAAAAATTGTGTATTTGAATGATTAATTTGGTAGCATGCATCGATTGGGTGTAGAATGAGTCTATAGAAATTATAATTTTTGAATCTGTTATCATTAAACTCACACTTCCTACATTGTTCAATAGTGTGTCCTTGGGTTTTACAATACCTACAAAATAGACCGTGCACATTTCGCTCGAGCGTAGTGTTTTCTCTCCCCAAATTGCGTGTATAGGAAAACACTTAGTTGCTCCCTTGACTCAAATTCCTTAATGGAGCATGTAGATTCTGCCTTACTTTCAAGTTGTGACAATATGAATTTGAATAGTATGTTTTTGATCTTCTGTGGCTAGTTTCATAGCATTGTCACAGTTGGCTATAAAATAATTTAGTTATTCTCTGGACCCGTCAAAGGTTTTATGAATTTAAACAGAATGCCTATATCTAGATCTATTTTCGAAATTTGAATTTGTGCCTGAGACCTTGTTTTTGGTTGATGTAATGGTTGCGGTGGTTGTTGTGGTTGCTATGGTTGCGGTGATGACATTTTAAGAAAATATTAAATAAAATTATTATAAATGAATCTATCGGTGTAATAGACAGCCACGGTGCAGCAAATACAATACGCTTATAAGCTATTCAGCTAGTTCTAAGAATTGTCTTTAAACGAAAACAACTGCAGTCGTAGACCCCAAAGGATAGTTATTATTTCTCTAACACTCACAGTTTGCATGAAAATTGAAGAATACAGGAACATCACGAGCACGGAGCAGCACAAATAATGCTATTGATAGCAGAATAAACACCAACACTTTTTTTTACTTTTTGGAACACTTTCACTTTTGAATTGATTTTTCACTTGATTTTCACGATTTTAGTTCTTTTTACACACACGATTCACGAAAACAGGACAGGAAGACAGGAGGCGTTCTCCATGGATACCCAGTCGGTATCCCGCCGCGTAGCCACCAATGTTAGACGGTCAATTATAAACGTCTTTTAAAAAAAAGGATTTTATTCAAACACACTTGGATTAATTCATAATAATTAGAATTAGAAATAGATTTTAAAATATAGCCAGGCAAATGCCGCCCGCGGATGTTAGAAAGATGGACAGGAACTGAGGTCTCGGGCCGAATGTAGGGATTATATATCAAATGGAAAGATTAGTGCTAGGCACTATTATATACTAACGTAGTATATAAATAAATAAATAAAATAAATAAAAATCATTTATTCTCAGACCAGTGATCCATAGTGTTAGTAATAATTTGACTTAAAAACTATGTTAGTAGTCTTATAAAATTTACAATTTAATAAAATCATAAAATTAAAATGATGTCTTTGATTAACAGGTTCATTGAGACTTCATAACATGAAGTTCAATGAACCTGCCCACCAAGACTGAATCTACTCTTTCACTAACCATCCTCTCTCGACTTTGTTCGAGCTCCCTCGCACCCTGTTTACTAGTGAGGCGACTTCCCTATTAGTGCATAAAAGTCGTCTACACAGGCATCTGCGAACTTACCCGATGCACTACAGTAGCGAGGCAGCCAGAACAAAGCCCTGAAGATGTTGTTGTACTGAATATGCAGGGCATTGTAAGACTTCTGTGTATATTTGGCCCACAAACTGCTCGTGTAAAATGTCTGGCAATATTCTTTAAAAAGAGAGATAATAAGTATTTTGAAAATATTTCTTTATTGAGATCAGATTAATATCACTTTGGCAATATCTTCAATTCAACTTATACTAATAGGTAACACATCTATTAATATTGAGATCAAATCAACATTACAAGGACAACATTATTAATTTAAGTTATAATACGTAATTTTTAAATTATAAATTATTCAGAGAAGAAATCGGTTATAATAATTGTATTTGAAACAGAATGAGGCGATAAGCATTCATTGCTTGTGCGTAGACAGTCCGGTTTTGCATTATGTGTGTAGTTACGAGAATGACTGGAGGAAGGTATTGCGTTTGGAACAGAATCCTGAGGCGAAAAGCTTTCATTACTCGTTAATTGACTTTCTGTTCTTGATCTGTTATGACGGAGTAGCCTGCGTATTTATAGGAATGACTTGTTGTAGGCATTGTGTTTGGAATATAATCTTGAGGAGACACACTTGTGTTACTTGTAAGTAGACCTCCGTCTTGCAGCATATTGTGTTGTGGTAGAGTAGCCTGCGTTTTACTTTAATTATTATATACCTATAATAATTAATTATTTACTCATATTCTTCTGTTGATAATAATCAGTTAGCAACAAAAACATAATTTATAATTAATAACAATGACATGTAAATTATCCTTAAAATATATTCAGAGTTTCTGCATCGGACTGCAGAATCTGATTTTCCAAACCGCCGGCTTTTCTGGCCACTTGTGCGTTGATTTTGTATGGTAACCGCGGGTGATTCTGTCGGTGGTGAGTACACTGTAGAGGAGAGTACATATTGACAAGGCGAAGTGACAGGAGAGGGTAGACCCTTCATTTAGAAATGAAGGTGGTATGGAGGAAGATGGTAGTACAATTAATGGTGTGGGAGATTGTGTAACAAATGGTGTGGGAGATGGTGGTATTGGATACGGGGGTACAGGAGATGGAGATATGGGAGTTTCTGTATGTTGTGGGAGGACAGTAACCGGCAAATAGTCAGTAATTTCTATTACCTAAAACATTTGTACAAAATAATACTGCATTTTACTATACTCAAAGTTAAAACATTATATTACTTATATATACATTGTTGTACATTATGGTTTACCTCTCCCAATCCTGTCTCCTGCAATCCTATCCCATTGACTCTGTGTGCCTATTATGTTAAGTACTTTTTCTGTCGTGCTGGATATTTTTTGTGGCGGAATATTAATTCCAGTTGCTGCTCGAGCTGTCCTCGTTCGAGCAGCATCGGACCGGGCCTTCTTTTTAGGGCTAAAGTTTAGAATCATGCCCAACGATTTTGGTGGTGAGATGGGTTGAGGAGGGATAGGTTGGATGAGGGAAACCCTCCGTACCACTTCCATCCTCAGGAGACCCTCCGTTTATGAGAAATTCGCATTTAAAATTTTCATAATTTCGAGGTTAGGTCTTCTATTCTCTGGTGTTTACGAAGTGTTTTCAAGGCATTACAAGGCTGTGGTGAGTGGGGGACGAATATTCCATCATTCTAAAACTATATAATCCAAGGTTTCTTGATAAAAATTAAGTAAAATTATCAAAATTCCCTAAATAGTAATTGTATGGGTTTGGCTTATAAATATTTGGCTTCTTCTTCTTCTTTTTTTTTTTGTTGGCTTTTGGCACTGATATTGAGGGTGTACTTTGCCACTTTATTTGACGTTCCGATTTGCATTGTTTTCGTAAATTTTTTTAAGGATTATATTTTACGTAGTGTAATATTAGTAACGATAGCTACAGCCGTGGGTACCAAAAAAAAAAACAAATTTTAAATTATACTTTATTAAAAAGTTCTACATTAATTAAATTAAAATTACTAAGTACGAATCTCTTAATTTGTATTAAGAGTGATTCCCTACTGAAGTGAAGTAAAAGAATGATGTCCTCCGCTGGTCGCACGATGGTGGTGGCCGCTTCTGCTGACTTGGTTATTACTCTGAATTGATGTTGAAATCTTGCACCGTGTGCGGTACAGTGCGGTAAAGTTGTGTGCACACTTGGGTTTCTGAATATTAAAATAAAGGTGCGGATACACTTATGTTGATGTGTATCATAGTTAGGATGGTGTAACACCTCCCCCCGTAGAACAGCGCCTGTTGAAGACTGTTGTCGTAAACTGCGCTGGAGGATGATCAGGATCTATTTTTCTAGGTCGAGCGTAGACAGCTGGCATCTCTATCTTGCTATTGTCATTCGGATTTGATGTTTCAGCCAAGGATCTAGTATATCTCTTCCATAAGTACACGCTAGTGAGGGCGCATGCACTTAATAGTATCAATGCATACATAGGTATTGTAGTGTGATAGATACCGTAGTTGTCTTCATTTTTCAATTTTATAGGTTGCATGGAGATTCTTGTATTGATTTCTTGTAGATTTTTCAGGCTTACTGAGTTTAGTGTAAGAGTAGCCTGTGAGTCTTCTTCAGTAGTCGTGTAGTTGGGCATATTCAGTAGCTTGAGCGCCTGGCCTTTTAGACGATCCTTGGAATTCGAAATGGTAAATTCTGGTGCTTCCATAAAACATTGCTTAGGGATGATGACAAGATAGCTGCCTTGGAGAGTCTCGTACTGGTGACGTTCGCAGAACATGTGGACTTTTGTTGGCTCAGGAAAACTGACAGTGTAGTGCTTCTCATCCAGTTCTTCAAATGCTGCATGGCTCAGGGTAACAGTGATGGGCTTGCACAAAGGGCTTCGCTCCTGGGTCGATATTAGTCGCTGCACGCAGTCCTCTGGCTGGTTGAGTGGGTTCCGCTGTTCCTTATATATATGCCAATTGTTGGCCTTCGGGTATTCTGCCTCTATGTACCTGAATTCTTTCTCATGGATAACAAGGAATGGAAAGGTGGGTTTAAGGATTTCATGGTGCTTATTAGGAACTATAGATAACTTATATAAAGTAAATATCCTAGCTAGAAATATTGGGAATTTAAAAACTAAAACTATCTCATTACCCACATAAAATGAGCCTACTCTAATTATATCATAGTATTCTCTTACATCTAAATCAAGAATACGCTCACTGCCGTACAATGATGACAGTTTGCTTAAAATAGAGCGTATGTTAGCTAAATCTAAAGCCGAATGATGTAAAGTGGAAGTTTTAATAAATGCTAAAATGTTCTGTAACTTAATTATTTCCTGTGAAATGGAATCTACATTGTCACTCAATATTAAGAGTATTTGAGTGAGACGAGTATATTTCACTAAACTGAAATTCTGCTTTATATTGTTATCATTAATTTTATTAATCATATTCATCATTTTATTCTGATTATCTTTAATAGTTTCTATAATTTTTGAATACTGAACTGTCCAATTTTTAGATAAGCTAATATGACTGTTTAATTCACTAATCAAATTATTTTCGTTTTCCTGCAAATTTTTAATAGCTTCATTGTAATGAATAGCATCAGTATAATCTAAGTTGCCAGTGACACTTTTGATTACTGAGCCAAGACCATCAATAAGGCCTCTTTTAGCACGGTTGGACACAAATGTCTCTAGCTGATTTAAAACACCAGTAAGCTTATTTTTAAGGTATGCTATATGGGGTTCTAGGAAAATTTTTGTTTTATTCTGAAATTCTTGAGTAAAGGAATCTGATTGAATATCGATAGACTTAATTTGGGACTCTAATTCTTTAAGGTTAATTTTATTTAAAAAGGTATGATAATGAGAAATGATCCTAGTGGATCCCAATGTAAAAGGTAAAATTCCAGGTCCATCGTTTAGGCTTTCAAGTTTTATCTCTTGTGCTCGGACGACGCTCAGGAGAAGAAAGAGGATCAGCAGTCTCCTGTAACAATTGTGCCGATTTAGGTACTCTTTTGAGTCTATTTTTGGCAATTGGGTTTTGTTTTTTTCTCGTATATATATGAATAGGTAAGTCAGCCATAACTACATCATGGGTATAACGTGGGGCTAGTTTCTGTCGTGAAGCTGTTGGATTCCGGAGAAAAACTGTCTGTTCAGGTAAGTAATTAATTTCAGATTCCCTATTTCTATTTCGGTTTTCTATCATATTTTCTCGAGAGTCATTAGATATGTCCTGTATTGTCTTGTATGCTAAAGTCATTTTGTCTTTATGATTAGTCATGTACTGTTGTAGAAGCTGGGCGGAAATGTCTATATCAAAAGCATCTCGTGGGTCAAAGTGTCCAGTAATTACTTCTATAGGTCTACTCTTAGTTAAACTATGTATACTACTATTATATGCGAGGAGTGCGTAAAGCATTAAGTTAACTATTGATTCCGAAGTGTGGCTTAATTTTAGAATTCTAAGATGTTCGAGAATAGTGGAATGAAAACGCTCAACTATTCCGTTTTCGTTTGGTGCGTGAGGGGCTGTTTTATGATGTTGTATTTTATGTAATTTCAGGAATTCCGCAAGCAGCTGATTCGTAAATTCGGTACCATTATCACTAACTATTGTCATCGGTATGCCATGGTGAGTACAAAAATTAAGTAAACCTTGTAAAACGCTGACAGCAGTAGAGTCACGCAAATGATAGGCTTGTGCGTATTTCGAAAACGCATCTAGGATTGTAAGGAACTTTTCATTTTGGATTGTAAGTAAATCTATGTGCACTATTTCTAATGGTTTAGAGGCAGATGGAACTAATTGAAACTGTTGTCGTATGGGATTACGGTCGTATTTTGCTTGTCCACATATGGTACATGAGTTAATGAATTTTGTTATGGTTTCCTTCATTTTTGGCCAATAATATCTATTGGATAATGCTAAATAGGTTTCAGTAATACCTCGATGGTTCGTTTTACCTTCGTGGTATTTTTTTATTATATCCTGCTGTTTTAAATATTCACGTACATTTTCTACTTCACGTTTTGTTACGGTCAGGAACATAGATGAATTTTTAAAAGCTCTTTGTATTATAGGAATTATTTTGTACATAGCTTCATACGGATTTATTAATAAACCAGTTTTAATTTTGGGATTAACATATTCTTTTATGGAGTTGATAACGTCTACTTCTAAGCTGGATTCTGATAACTGAATGGATGTTCGCGTATGGTTTTCGAAAGGTTTGGTGACAACAGTGCAGCCCTTAATGTCGCCTACAACGGTAAGTACTATTTGTCTAGAAAATTTATTTAATGGGTCATCAGAGATTGGGATATTTAATATGGGTTCTTCGTTGCTAGTATGCACAGTAGCGGTCCTTGAAGAGGATTCGCTAGCAGTAGCTGTCCTTGAAGAGGACTTGCTTGCAGTGGCGGTCCTTGAAGAGGACACACTATTTGTTATTGTCCTAGATTCATCTTCTGGATCGTAAGAGCCTTCTGACAGATTTACCACTATAGAATTTGTTTCATCATTATGTAATTCAATTCTAGAAAGTGCGTCGGCGTTAGTATTAATTTTTCCCTGCTTATATACTACAGTAAAATCGTATTCGGAAAGCTTAAGACGCCATCTAGTAAGACGCGAGCTGGGTTCCTTTAGGTTCATGATCCATTGTAACGGTTTGTGATCAGTGATGATTTTGAATTTACGGCCGAATAAATAAGGTCTGAAGTATTTAGTAGCCCAAACTATTGCAAGCAATTCCTTTTCTATTGTGCTATAATTACATTCACTGGAGTTGAGGGTTCTGGAGGCATAGGCTATTGGTTTGTCTGAACCTACTGTTCCTTGCGATAAAATTGCACCGATAGCAACATTAGACGCGTCGGTAGTGAGAATAAAATCTTTTGAAAAATCTGGATACTGTAAAATGGGATCGTTTGTCAAGAGGGTTTTGCAATGTTCAAAGCATTCTGTATAGGTTTTATCAAAAGTAATTTTAGAACCTTTTTTAAGACATTGAGTTAGTGGTTTTGTTATACGTGCAAAATCCGGAATGAACTTTCTGTAATAGCCTATTAATCCTAGAAAACGTTTGATTTCGGTTGTGTTTTTTGGTATTGGATAATTTTGAATAGCATGAATTTTATTAGGGTTAGGCTTAACACCCTCGTTACTTATTACATGGCCTAAAAATTATGTTTCAAGTTTAAGAAATTCCGACTTATCTAGCTGAATTTTGAAATTGGATGAACGTAATTTATCAAAAACTTTTCTTAAATTTATAATGTGCTCCTGAAGGGAGGTACTGAATACTACAATATCATCTAAATATACTACACATATTTTATTTTGCAATCCGTCTAGAACATTGTCCATGACACGCTGGAAAGTTGCAGGTGAATTTTTCAAACCCATGGGCATACGTAAAAATTCATAATGGCCGTTTTCAACATTGAACGCGGTTTTATGGATATCCTGGGGGTCCATTTCAACCTGATAGAACCCACTAGCTAAATCTAAAGTAGTGAAGTATTGGCATTTTCCTAGTTTGTCTAGTATGTCAGATATATTGGGAATGGGGTATTTATCATTTATGGTTTTTTCATTGACCTTCCTGAAATCTATTACAAGACACCACTTAACTTTGCCGGAAGCATCTGCCTTCTTAGGTACTACCCAGATTGGAGAGCTCCAAGCAGAATTGGATGGCCTAATTATATTTTGTTCTAACATTTTTTTAATCTGGTCTCTTACTTCTTGCCTATGAACATAAGGATAACTATAAGTTTTTGTATGAACTGGAATTTCATCGGTAGTCTGAATTTTATGTTTTATTTTATTTGTAAATGTTAAAGATTCGCCCTCAAGATAAAATATGTCCAAATAACTAATACATAAATTAATTAAATTTGCACGTTCCTCTGGATTTAAGTGATCTGTCCGTAAGCGAGATATTACTTCTTTTGCGCGTTCAGATATGGTTTCTGGCTGGCTCTCAACATTATATAATTCTGCTTCTACCGGTTTATTCATAGAAAATATAATGTCATTATGCGTAGGATTGGTTACTTCAACCCATCCTCGATTGTTAGTTACTTTTGTCAAACATTCGGTAATGTAACAGTTACAAAATAATTTGCTTTTCAATTAAAAGATAGTTAATAGGTAATCTTACTAATTTTGATGAGTTGGCCGGAATAACCTCCTCGTATAAATTCGCGTTACGTGAGTCATACATATGAATAGGAATTGTAGCGTTACGGGTAATTAACTTTTTATTTTTAAGATCGATATTTGATCCAAAAACGTCCAATAAATCAAAGCCTATTAAACCGTCAAAGTAGTTGTGAAATTTATATACGAACAATGTTATATTACTATTATCTCGAAATTCCGGAAAACAAGGTAAAGTGATAGAATAATTATTTCTACTGGTAGCGTGCACATTTGTAACTTCGAAAGGATCATAATTTAATGGTATAAGCCTAAAATATTTTTGTACAGCGTCCGGGCTAATAAAAGACTGATTAGCGCCTGTGTCTATTAAAAGCTTAAGGGGTGGATCGGATATTTGAATGTAACCTAATTGTCTCTGAATATGAAAATTAACTTCTATTTTGGCTTTTCTAATTTCGGGGCCTGGTGAAAATTTACATCGTCAGCAGTATTTTGGTTTTCAATTTCGGTCACTTGCACTGTTTCAGGGTAGGGATCCTGGTTTTCATAGTAGTCGGTTTGTTCACATGTCAAATAATTTTGGTCATGGTCAGAATAGTCTTGGTCATAATACTCGTATAAGTCATTATATTCATTGTCAAATTCATTATAATTCATTTCGCGCGATTTTAAATAATTAGTTGGTGGAGGATTGCCGGATCTACGCCAATCGTGTCCACTAAGGGTTGGTGGCAAAACTTTCGGAACAAAATGACTAACGCCACTTATGGGACGGGGCTGATTATGATTATTAAAATTATTATTATAATTCTGATGCATGAAAGGTCTATTTATTCTGAACATATTACTTTGGGGGTTGTAATTTGGGGGTGCGGCACGCATTATTTGCTGCGTACGTGTGGGACCACGTTGCTGCTGCATTTGGGGATGGTAATTTAATTTTGAAGGACCCTGAAAATTATTCACAAATTGTCGCGGAAAATTAGACGTATTTAAATTAAATGGTTTGGGAACAAAATTATTGAGAGGCAAATTATGACTATGCTGGTTTGAATTATTAATTTCCTTTTTGCTCGAAAGACTGCTATCATTTCTATGTTGCATGTATAATGCATTTAATTCCTCCTGTACATATTGTAATGCTTTTTCCATAGATTCCGGTCGCATACACCTAACTCTATAACCTAAGGGGTCTTTAAGGCCTCGCAAATAAGCTTGCAGTGTTAATTTTTTATATAATGTGCGTTTAGCCTCAATAGTAGTACTGACAGTTTCATGTAAAGAAATATATGTCATAATCGTGCTAAAAAGATTTTGACAACGCTCATAAAATTCCTGTGGTGTACTGGAACCTTGGGTCTGCATCGAAAGGTCACTATAGAGTGCTGTCTCGTCACGGTGGTCAGCAAAATTATTTATGAGAGCATTTTTTATGCCCTGCCAAGTTTCTGGTATAACACTTGCATTTATTAATCTAGCTGCGGGACCAGTGATCTTATTTAAAATACCATTAAGTAGCGCTAAATTACCTAAATTATGTTCTGGCTCGGTACCTAAGTGAGTTAAAACTATTTGGTCGCAAAGATTAATAAAACGATTTAAAACGTGAGGGTTCCCGTCAAATTCGGGTAACATCCTCATTGATTTATAAATGTTATCTAATTCGTATTGAGTAATATTTTCTGAAAAATTCCTGTTCTCGTCAAAAGCACTATTCCTACTAGAACTACGTTCACTTAACCTACTATTACTATTTTCTCTTGGATGAAAAATTTTGAAATATTAAATCAAACACTTTAATTAAAAAGAAAATGTATCTAATCCTATTATTCACACAAAAAAATATGCGATTTAATTTTTATGTAACGAATAATTCTACCTACTCCTATTA
The DNA here is from genome assembly GCA_905187585.1 of Cyaniris semiargus. Taxonomy (NCBI): domain Eukaryota; kingdom Metazoa; phylum Arthropoda; class Insecta; order Lepidoptera; family Lycaenidae; genus Cyaniris; species Cyaniris semiargus. The sequence goes on along the minus strand of LR994566.1, from coordinate 1,903,113 downwards.
GGTATAATTAACACAAAAATTAAACGATTTAATTTCTGTAAAAAGAATAAATCTACCTAATTCAAAAATTCACACAAAAATTATGCAATATAATTTTTATGGTATAAGGAATACTTATATTTAATAGGAAACTTATGGATAGGTTTGGTAAGGAACTTGAAAGATTCAAGGTACTTACATTTGCATTTTTCTCAGCCGAATCAATGTCTGGATTCCCCGTAGGCTGCAACCGTAGGTTCTTCTACCACACGGGTGGTACGCGTCGCGATGATGATTGTCCCGAATTTCGCGAACCGGCCCGCGAATAGATCCACAAGACTGCGCCAGTAACGATAGCTGCAGCCGTGGGTGCCAAAAAAAGCAAATTTTAAATTATACTTTATTAAAAAGTTCTACATTAATTAAATTAAAATTACTAAGTACGAATCTCTTAATTTGTATTAAGAGTGATTCCCTACTGAAGTGAAGTAAAAGAATGATGTCCTCCGCTGGTCGCACGATGGTGGTGGCCGCTTCTGCTGACTTGGTTGTTACTCTGAATTGATGTTGAAATCTTGCACCGTGTGCGGTACAGTGCGGTAAAGTTGTGTGCACACTTGGGTTTCTGAATATTAAAATAAAGGTGCGGATACACTTATGTTGATGTGTATCATAGTTAGGATGGTGTAACATATTTCAATATTGATTCATAAATAAATAACATGAATATTTTAAATAAGAAATGTGTCTTTGATACAATGTATAAAAATATTTCTTGAAGTGTTGCCGATTACTTGAGCCTTTTATTTTATTTTATCTGAAAATATGCTTACGAAACACTGCTTACGTGGAGTTGGTACTGGGGGGTTCACCCCCCCCCCACCCTTCTCCCTCCCCCTCCCTCCCCTCCCCCCTCCCCCCCTAAATCATTGGGCATGATTCTAAACTTTTACCCTTTTTAGGTCTCGCCATGTCTAAAACAAAGTTTCACTTCTTATACTCTCTCTAAATATTATATCACTTTAGGTTTTATTACAATGTAATGTTAAATACCTCACGCCACTGGTCGACAGTCTTGTCAGACCCTAGTTCGGCAAGCTGCGTCTTTAGCTCCATCCATTCTCTATCTTGCTCTCGCCGACCTAGGGGCCCGGAAAACTCCCCGTTGGCAGAAATCTCTGTGCGTCGACATGTAGTCGAGCAGCAGCTCGATTTGTCGGTACTTTGCACGCTGTAAATAGGTGATAAGATACAATAGGGATTGCTAGAACTGAATTCGTTTTCTCATAGAACCTAGATATACACAGATATTCGCACATTAATCATTATTGTTTACGGCATAGTGTTTTTTTTTTACTACGAATATAGTTTATTATTCGTAGGTTTTTTACCCCAAAAATTCTGTTACTTCTCTTATTTTGATTGCGTCAAAAGTTAAGTTAAATCGGTTTCTTTTTAGCAATTTCTGTAATCGTGTTGAATGACTCTTGAGTAAAACCTGGCTTGCAATTAAAACAAGAATACCACTTTTGCAGGGTATTAACATGTGGTAAACGTAGATCGAATTTATCTCTAATATAAACGTAGCTCCTAGGACTGTAAAAATGAATAGTTAAAGACAATTTTGTTGCGGTACGCGACTTCAACATCATTACGATGATTTTCAAGTCCTGGTCTGTCATTCAATTCTTCAACAACCTCTTGTAAAGTAAGAATTATTTTTGTCACACTTATTTTTTTCCTTTAAATTTCTTAATACCCTATTTTTCCTAAAATTTTTCATTTCAGCCGTGTATTACGGTCCATCCATGTCTTTTTCCTTGGAGTCAGGACTATTATTGTAAATGTTACGCGAAGGGTCAATGACCTCCGAGTGCGTATTCGTAACACAAAGCGAAATATTTTGATTGTCTCGTGCGGAAGCGAAAATGAAATTATTTTGTTGCACATCCTCTGTCTTAGAAGTGCGTGCGGGCGGGAAATGCGCGGGTGCGTCTGCAATATGCGCGGTTCGTGCGTATGCGTTGTGAGCGTGTTCTTCATAAGAAGCGGGAGCGGGGGGATATGCGGGAGGGCGAAGCCCTAAAGAGAGAGAATTGCTGCATGTACTTACGCGGGAAGCGAAATTCTCATATGCGGGAGAATAAGAGGGAGAGTTGCTGCGTGTATTTACGCGGGAAGGGAATTCTCATATGCGGGGGAATAAGAGGGAGAGTTGCGTGCTTCTACTCGGGGAGCGTGCGAGAAGGCACCAGCGCTGGCGCGCGGAGGCGAACTATTATAGCGAGCTGCGGCTGCGAGCGAGCGGGAAAACATTGCGATATGTTTATCATTGCGGTTATGATTAGGTTTTGCAGGAGTATTTAAATTATTGTTATGACCTTCAGCGTGTGAATAAAAAGAAGAGAGTTCCGTTTTGTTCTTGTTTTATTTTACTCACTTTCACAATTACAATAGTTTGTTAACTTTTACACTTTTCGTATTACCAGGCAGAGCGGTGGCGGCCAGAGAGATTAAAAAGCGGGAAGCCGGAAATGTCATCTGTCAAAGTCAAACTATTTTTTTTAAACATATTAGCGGCAAAACATTCACTTTCTAAACAGCGTGAGTCATTGTATTAGCGAAAGCTTGCTTTGTAGAATCCGAAAAATGTATAAGCGAGTGATGATTACGCGAACAAAAACGACAACGTTTAGTAGAATTACAAGCTACTATTGAATGACGGTGGCTAAGGCAATTAAAACATAATTTATTAATTTTCGCGTACGTATAACGTTCAAAGGGATTTAATGATGTAAATTTAGGACATTGATACAACTGGTGTTTATCAACATTGCAACAATTACATTTTAATGATTTAGTTTCATTAAATGCGTATGGAGACGGTGAATCATACCTACTTTGAATGTTGACAAATGTTTTAAACGTTTTATTCTGTGTCGCGGCGCGAGTTTTGTAAGAATTTGTTATTGTTTTGTGAGCTAGAAAACTTTACAATTTTATTAACATTGGTGCGACTTAGAACGCGATACTGGTCTCTGATAAATTTAATTAATTCAGATGATGTTGGAAATTCTTTGTTTTCTCTAATATGCATTTCAAAACACTTAACAGTTTCTAAATCTAACGATCTCAATCCTAAGTGAACAAACATGAACTCAGGTAAATTTGTTATATCGATCTGTTTTAAAGCGGACACAAGCGTCGAGTGTTAATCTACAAAACCCTCCAAAGCGGCCGGAGTTGCGGTATTTATTACTGGTAATTTAAGAAGTTGGTTAAAATAAGACACTGCAAGTGAACGTCTATCGTTATATTTGTCACAAAGTGCGGACCATAATAATGAATAATTATCGCCCGTAGGTGAAATTCCTTTACTTAAGTCGAGCGCGTGCCCCGTTAATCTACCAAGCAAATATTGCATTTTCTCTGAGTTGGACAAAGTACTATTATTATGTATTATGTTGTGGAAATTTTCATAAAAAATAGACCAATTTTGAATGTCCCCGTTAAAAGAAGGTAATTCTAATCGCGGCACTCTAATTTTAGAATTATTGTCGTTATCATGATTACAATTCGATTTTACAACGCTTTCTTTTGATTCTATGGTGGAGCGGTTGGCTACTTCAATTTTGCGAACAAATGCGTCAAATGCGAAAATTTGCTGAAAATCAGGCGATGCGTTAGGATCAAGAATTAAAGTTAACTCACTTTTATTATTAATTGCGGAAATAAATTCGGCGCGGATACTATCTATAGTTACGCAATTGGTTAAAAAATCTTGCGAACTTCTAGTGGGCGCGGTCGATATTGGAATCGAATCAAAAACATATTGCATACGTTGAAAATACGCAGCGGCTTTAATTTCAGCGAGTTTTAAGTTCCGTTCGTCTGCCATTTTTGCTGAAGCGTCAGCGTGCTCATGGCTTCGTGTCGTCGCCATTTTGTTTTACACAAATTATACGAAATAAAGCGAGTTTGCGGATAAATTTAATTAAAAAACGCGGTAAATAACGCACAAATTATGAATATATCCGGCTCGAAGGACCAATGGTTTGTATGCGAATTTAGTGGACTGTATTAGGTTTAAAAAATTACAAACTATGAATCGTTACCACACCACAAGTTAACATCTGCTGCTGCATGAATACACCAATATAACAAATTAGAGATCTTACCTTGGATGGAAACAGCGGATTTTCAGCGTCACATGTATAAGGGGCCCCCCTTTTTAGCGGATATAGAAAATTCGCGGCTTTTAACGTAGCGCGGTGCGGTTAGCGGAACGCGGCTCAAGCGGAACTGAAAGAACTTCACTCTTTTTGTCCTGCGGCCACGATTTGTGACGAACTTCACTATTGGCGCAAGTGGCGCCAAACTCGCATAGCGGATATCGAGGGAAAGAGAGGATTATATATAGGACAGGATCAATAAGACCTCGTCCAATGTCATAACAGTGCACAAACACAACAACAGATGGCGTTATAAATTATATGCGGCAACAATTCATAGAAATATAACAAACGGCGCCTTCAGTGGGGGTACACGAAGATATTGTTTTAAATTCTAATAATTTATTGATGTCATGATGTATAATATATTAAGCCAGTGGTCCCCAACATGTTTTTGTTTTAGAAACGAAGTTCCCTAATATATATTTTTTTTTCATGCGGGCCGCAAACATTTTTGGTCTTGGTGTCGCGGGCCGCAACAAACATTTTTAGGTTTAAAAAATAACGTTATTCAAAATTAACGATTTGCAAGTGAAAAAGACTTTCACGTTGGCTGTATAATCTTTTGCCCGTGGGCGTGAATTTCAAAATGGTTTAACATCACGCGGGCTACAAATAAAGTCCCGGTGGCCCGCATGCGGCCCGCGGGGCGCGGGTTGAGGATAGCTGTATTAAGCTCACAATAATTATAATAGTAACATCTATAAAATATATATAAAAATAACTGTCAGCACTACTGCTGCGGTTTTGAGCGTTTAATCGCCTCAGCCCTCAACGCTCTTCGAACTCGAAGAGGAGTGATTGTAGCGGTACAGTATTAGCGGCGCCAGCCGACGGTTACCTACGCCCCCCCTCCTTTTGACAGGCAGGGTTTGCCAAAGCCCGAAAGGTACCCGATTAATGGTATGTACTAATTTTGTATCTCCGAACAAACACTGGAATTATTCAGCGAAACAATTATAATCTCGGTCTGATATTGAGACAAGACTTATCGAGTCTGAGTCTTATAGGTTTCCGTTACGAAGTTGACTTATCATATAATATATTATCTGATAAGTCTGAGTATAATTAATATCGAGATATAGTCAGATACTGTTGATAAGTCTGATCGATAATATCGAGACTTTGTCAGGTGAAATTTATAATGATAATAATAATTGATCGAAATGGAATCGATCTGCAACACTTATTATCAGTAATGTTTTATAAGCAGTAGCTTATCTTAATCGTTTTTGGGATCATTTAAAACCATAATCTGGCGAATCCAACGAGGGCTCACCTAATCCAGATCTGGTCCGGTTCTATCGGTGCCGGTACTCAGAATCGACCGTTGGCACCTGGTTTAGGAGTGGGAAAGCTTCGGGTTCATTCGTAACCTGATCGAACCGTATATCGGTTACTTCTAGTGATATTTTCCCGATTGTCTGGTCTTTGTGACCTAAAAAAATAAATATTGGGGTAGCTTAATTGCTCGTTATAATAGACTTATTTGTCGATAAAATATGTTACAAAAATTATTGAGGGTAGTAGTTATCACGTTACGTAGATAATAAGTAAGTTTCGTTATACACTCGCGGTGTATCCCGAATCCCAACATTGGTGCAAAATTTATTTAATAATAATAATTATATAACAGCAGACATAATAAATTATAATCGTAGTTCTATATTTAGAACAAAAGGATCGCGCGGGACGCGCATTGGTTGTTAACTGATGAGACTCGCAGTCAATCTAGTTATTAGCTCAAAATAGCTGTTCTATATAAAACGTAAAAGATATTAATATTATAATAATAATTATGTACTTCTATTTATAGAACAAAGAGCGCGGGAATAATTTTTATTTTTAAACATTGTCGGAGACTCGTAGTCAATCCATACATTATGTTGATTTAAAAAATATCAATATATTTTAAATTTATATAGTAATTAATTCGCAGTTAATCTCCTCAAACCAGTCAACATATTATACTTCTATTTTTAGATAAAACATCGTCAGAGACCCGCAGTCAATTCCGATGCATAAGGATTGTGTTTAGAGACTCGCGGTCAATCCACACATTATGGCGGTTTATAAAATAACTCGCTGTTAACGCCCAAACTGGCCAAAGTATAGTTCTATTTATAGTAGAACAGATAAAACATCGTCAGAGACTCGCAGTCAATTCCGATGCATATAAATTGTGTTTAGAGACCCGCAGTCAATCCACACATTATGGCGGTTTATAAAATAACTTAATATAATTAAACACTTGCAGTAATTAACTTGCAGTTTTTTCCCCCAATCGGTTAAACATATAGTTCTATTTATAGAATAGGTAAAACATCGTCAGAGATCCGCAATCAATTCCGATGCATATAGAATATAGATTGTGTAAAAGGACTCGCGGTCCAAACACACTGTACTTATTGACTCACAGTCGCAGTACATGCCGATTAGTATTGAAAATAATTGGCTCGTCTTGGCTTCGGTAGTGCCTGCCGTTTATTTAAGTATTTAACCCTGGAGTCGTCGCGCGGATTACAATAGTAATCCACCGTTGCAAATCTAAGTATTTCAGAAAAACTACGCAGTGACATCGTTCGTCGCTCCGTGTACTTTACACTGGATAGTTGGTGCATGCGCTCAGTGCTGCGCGAGCGCCGATCGCGTGTGGTTGTCGAACAGGAGTCCCGTAAAGTTCGTGAATTACTATTGTAATCCGCGCGACCTATTACGTAAGTTTTTTTTTTCATGTTATTGTTTCTGTTTTCCATAATTTTGTGGTTATTTTGAACTGTATTTGTTTTTTATCTGATTATTATTAAAGTTTATACTATATTAAATTAACTTAGGTTAATAAATTACTGGCATAATGCATATTTCTTATAAAAATAATTAATTTTAGAATCACTATGGATCAACAGCGTGCTGCTCAAATTGAAGCTTGGCTTCATGAAGATTCAGAAGAAAGGGAAGATTCTGACAATGTTTCTAGCTCGGATGACGAAGAAGACTTTGTTGAGGAGCAGAACCACGAGTCCGAGTCTGAGCAGGAGGCAGACATCCCAAATGAGGTATCCGAAAATAACTCTGTCTCAGTAGCTGATCAGTATTACGTTGGTGTTGATAATACCATCTGGTCAATGACTGCGCCATCTAATAGAGGAAGAACTCGTCGACATAATATTGTTTTCGTGCCTCCTGGACCCAAAGGTGTGGCACGGCAGAAAACAACTGTTGAAGACTGTTTATCTCTCTATTTACATGATAATATGATTGATCTAATTGTCAAATACACCAATATCAAAATTGAATCTGTCAGGACCAAGTACGGAAGAGAGAGAGACGCTAAATTGACGGATCTTCTTGAAATGAAGGCATTTTTTGGGATTTTGTATATGTGTGGTGCTTTGAAATTAAACCGGACCAACTGTAAACAAATATTTGAACATAGAAACCACACTGGGATCGACGCAATTTATTTAACAATGTCTTTGCAAAGATTTGAATTTCTTCTAAGAAATTTACGCTTTGATGATATTTTTGATCGCAATATCCGCGCTACGATTGATAAATTGGCACCAATACGAGAAATTTTTGATTTATTTATTGCCAATTGTAAAGAGTACTTCATCCCAAGCGCAGAAATGACGTTAGATGAGCAGCTGTTGGCTTTCAGAGGGCGATGCTCTTTCCGACAATATATTCCTAATAAGCCTGCAAAATATGGCATAAAAGTATTTGCACTTGTCGATGTTCATTATCCGTACACATATAATTTAGAAATATATGCTGGACAGCAGCCTAACGGACCTTATCGTCTGAGTAATGAACGTAGTGAAGTAGTGATGAGAGTTACACAACCTGTTTTTGGTCGAAATATAAATATCACGATGGATAACTGGTTTTCATCGCTTGATGTCGCTAAAAGACTTTTTGAAAACCAGACTACAATGGTTGCTACGGTGAGAAAAGATAAAAGAGAAGTACCAAGAGAATTTCGGATAGCAAGAGGAAACCCATTATACAGCTCAAAATTTGGTTTTCATAGTCCGTGCACAATGGCATCCTACGTAGCAAAACCAAATAAAGTTGTGATCATGATGTCTACAATGCATAATGATACAGCAATTGATAACAGCACAGGTGATGAACGAAAACCTGAAATTATCACTTATTATAACCGGACAAAAAACGGTGTTGATCTGGTGGACAAGATGTGTTCGCTTTATGATGTGTCTAGAAATTCTAGACGATGGCCAGTAACAGTATTTTATGATTTGCTCAATCTGAGTGCACTGAATGCGCTATGCGTATATACAGCGAACAAAAATTTCGAGAAGATTACTAGACGTGAGTTTCTAATTTCACTTGCCTTGATATGGATGAAACCGTTGGCTCATAGGAGGTTACAGCAAAAATCACTGCCACGGAATTTAGCTTTCAAAATAAAAGATTTTTTAAATATTTCTGAAGTCGGAACCCAACCATCTACCTCAACATCTTCGCGAAGTAGCTCAATAGGTCGCTGCCATGATTGCGGGAGGTCACGAAATAAAAGCACTCGCCGAACATGTAATTCTTGTACCAAATTCGTTTGCCCGGACCATTCCAAATATGTTTGTTCTTCTTGCTTAGACACCACTGATTAGTTTATTTTTTTTACTTAATTTTAATATTTGATCTCAATTTGAAACTAAAGTGCCATTTTTATATTAAAATAAGGAGAAAATTTTTGTTTTGTTTTTTTTTACGTACATAAAGTTATATTTTAAGTTATATTCATTTAAATAATAAAGAATACTCTATGTTACTATGTTTTTAAGTATAATAAACCAAATTGATTACTACACTCTCGTTTTATTCTTAGTTTAAAATGGATTACATATGTAATCCACGCGACCACTTACGTTCTTTTTCCAAGCGCGACGACTGTAGGGTTAATAGTACTTACATGTATTTTCTTGTTACACGATAAAATAACACTGACTTTAGTTACTTACAACACTGACTCAATCATCTTAATAATAACCAGCTACGCTTTGGCATGGTTACTAAGTATACGTGCTCGCGTTGCCTCGCGTTAACAAAGAATGGGGCGCGCTGATGAGCGAGTGTCCAACAGTATTATTTTTTTCAAGTACCCACATACGTCTTTAAAAAAAAAACGCGATTGCCTAGCAGATAAGCAAAGGACTACCTGGTTAATTATATATCGAAGAATGAAGCGAAGAAATATAATTATTATTTGCAATGTTGTTTATTTTATTATCAAGTTTTAGTAGCACAACAAGAACTCTGTGTCGTGTTTGTCAAAAGTTGTATTAAAAAACTCATGTAGATTAGTGCTTACAGGTCACCCAATGGTCGAAATTCGACCAATAATAATTTAAATTATAAGTTTGAACGCTATTAGTTCGCAATGATGTAGTCGTATATTCGTAAGGATAATTAATGATAAAACGAACTTACCTGTACGTGAAGTTCTATCATAATTATGCGAGCTGCTCAATTCTCGCGATTAATATATAACTTGTAGTACTGTCTTCATTTACCGGCCTTAACACGAAGAGTTTAAATCATATTTCAAATCTGCAACTAAAAATAAGTAAAAAAACAAGTCATTTACAGTTTAGTTTCATAACACTCCCACATTTCCCTCTCTACAACGAGTTAGAGTAGGGAAGTGGGGAGAGTAGGGATCGTTCTCTCAGTGGCATTCGGACTTCATTAGTTTAAAGATAAAGAAAAATCTAAAATACAGACTTCAAGTAGGTTGGGAAATTTTGTGGAGGGAATACAATATTAATCGCTTCGAATTGAGCAGCTCGCATAATTATGATAGAACTTCACGTACAGGTAAGTTCGTTTTATCATTAATTATGCTTCGCTGCTCAATTCTCGCGATTAATATTTAACTTGTAGATGTTTAAAGGTATTTGAAGTCTGTATCCCTTAAATGAAAAGAGATCACATAAAAAATCAAACAATTTTACTATCGTACATACAATACTAATAATAATTTACAAGTAAGTAGGTATGCATACAACTAACTTGTTTGCGAATCAAGAATAGATCTAGCAAAAGAATTATTTTCTATAAGTAAAATCTCTCTATTATAAAACCTTGCAAAGACTGAAGACGACGTGCTCCAACCAGCAGTTTTCCTTATAACGTCTATGCTTACTCCCAAAGATTTTGCCTTAGAAGTAGAGGCGTGGCGAGTACTGTGAGAGCCGAATATGCTTACATCGACACCACTCTTTTGGAGCACGTCTCTTATCCAATGACTCAAGGTTTGGCTACAGACTTTTTTGTGTGGGTTTCTGTAACTTATAAATAAATTATCACAGGAGTTTCGAATTAACTCAGTTTTAGATCGATAGCTAGATAATGCACGGGCTGGACAAATATTTTCATTAACATGATAAAACTGTATTTTTAGTATAGGTTGATTCATATTTGGTTTTGTGGTTTTAATTATATCAGAAATTTTGATAATGATTTGATCGTTTTTAAACAACATGTCACTTAATTTAATGTTTGAAATGGTTTGAATTCTATGACCAGTGACGAGAGCTAGCAAAGTAATAACCTTTTTTGATAAGATTTCCAAATTTAAATCATCATTAGGATAAAGAGTCGAAAGATAATTTAGGACAATAGAGGTATCCCAAGTAAATTCATATTTCGGCTTTGGGGGTCTGAATCGAAAAATTCCTTTCATAAATCTTAAAATCCGATCGTCGTTCATTATGTTAGAACTAAATAAAAAAGATAAAGCAGATTTACAACAACTTAGTTAGAAAATATAGTATGTTAGGCACTGATGCGTTTAAATAATCTATGTTTTGCAAGTTACAGAAGTTAAACCATTCCTTAAAGTGAGAATTGTATTGCTTCTGAGTATTAGGAGCTAAAGAATTTATCATTATATCTATAGAAGAAGGAGTTACGCTTCTTCTTAACAACGTTTCCCTGATAATATTCCTGTAACCAGGGTAAGGTTTCGGTGTAGACTGTGTGGATACCTGAAATATTCACATAGTAACAGGTTACTATTTGGCTTAAAATAAATAATTTGTGATATTATTAAGCGTTTAAAAACAGGAAACCAGGGCTGTGTAGGCCAATAGGGCACGACAACAATCCCAGTAGCCTGGTCAGCAATGATTTTACTAAGCATTTTTAAAATTATAGCAAACGGAGGAAAAGCGTAGAAAAAATATTCACTCCAGTCTATAGTAAAAGCGTCAATGCAAAAAGCGAATGGGTCCGGCTTCCACGATACATATTTACCACACTTTGTATTAGAACGGCTGGCAAATAAGTCTATTTGAGGTGTACCAAAATTTTTGATTATATGCGAAAAAGCAAAATCAGCGAGTTCCCACTCGGTATCAGATTTTATTCTACGTGATTCAAAATCTGCAATACTGTTTTCAGTAGATTTTATATATGAAGCAAAAATAAATAATTCCCTTTCTTCACAAAATTTCCGAATTTCTTTCGAAACATTATGCAAATGTGGAAACTGGACACTACCCATTCGATTTATGCACGCGACAGCAGTTGTATTATCTATACGAAATAATATTTGACGGTTACAAATATCTTTTGCAAATATTTTTAACGCAAAGAAAGCTGCTAATAGTTCTAAAACATTAATATGATAATGTTTTTCTTCACTTGTCCAGAAACCATTAGCTCTGACACCATTAGATGTAGCACCCCATCCAGTATTGGATGCATCAGAAAATATGACTAAATCATAATGACTTTTCCTAATATGACTTACAGAACGATCAATATTCTTACTCCACCATTCTAAGTCTTCACTAATAATTTATTTTTTTAATTGTATTATATAGTCATAGTTATTATGTATTTTTAAATGTAAATATTTCTGCCTTTCAAAGATTTTTGTGTGTAACCATCCATATTCTATGCCAGGACAAACAGATATTAGTAAACCAATAAACTTAGCAAAGTCTCTCAGACTATATTTATCTAAAGAATTTTTATGTAATTGTATTCTTACTTTCTCTATTTTATCCTGTGGTAATTTCACACAAAAATGTTTGGTATCTATAATGAAACCTGAAAACTTACAGGAAGTATTAGGTACTAAATTACTTTTATTGTAATTAACTATAAAGGCCAAATTACTTAGTAATAGGATAGTATTATCTAAATTTAGTTTACATTCGTTATAGGTATTACTAATCAGTAATATGTCATCTAAATATATTGTAGAAATATAACCATGTAAACGTAAATGTTCTATAACCGGTTTCATGAGCTTAGTAAAAACAAGAGGTGCTGTATTTAGGCCAAATGGTAAACAATTAAATTCATAAGTTAATTTTTGAAATTCAAATCTTAAATATTTCTTATACAGTGGATGTATAGGAATTAAAAAATAAGCGTCCTTTAAATCTACCGACGCTAAATAACTATCTTGATTTATTAACTTTATGGCAGTTCTAAAGTCCTCCATTTTGAAATGGGGCGGTTTTATAAAAAGATTGAGTTTCTTTAAATTTAAAATTAGCCTGTGCTCGCCATTTGGCTTAGGTATCAGAAAAATTGAAGATAGAAAATCACCTTTTGACCTAACACAAGGTGAAATAGCACCTTTATTTAAGAGCTTCTTAATTTCAACTTAGATATTTTGTATGTTTTCCAATTGATTAAAATTATTTGTTGGATTACTTATTTGAAAAGGAGCACTTGTAAAAGGTATTTCATAACCCTCAATATATGATAATATTACAGCTAATATATAATGATAAAATTAAGCTTGCGCCAAACTATAGAAAAATATCTTAGTCTGCCAGATAAAGTGGTTACCTATGACGTTAAGACTTCCTGGTTTTGTAAGGGGCATTGCCCCGACTGACATTCCTCGAGTTGTGTCTGTGTGTAGACTCCTGATGTGGAGGCAACGTCGTCTGGCCCGTAGTTCGTTGTACAGTCGATGCTGGCCTCCGGTTCTTCACCTGAGATTTGGACTGCGGGCGCTTCCAGTTTAAATTGCTCGTAGAAGGCTGAGGATTTGTTTTTGCTGTATGGTATCTAGATTGGAAATCTTTTAAGTCTTGGCTCGATTTTTGTATAGCCTTATTAGTTTTCAATTTTTCAGCCAAATCTTCACCGAATAAGTACTTATCACGTTTCGCATCCTTCAATGTATCCTTAAGCTTATCATTCAATGCAGATAACATAAAATTTCGTCTCAATTTCGTGTCGATGCAATGAATATCGCATAAAATCTTAGAGGCGCCACTTATATGCTTAATTATACTTTGGCTCGTATCAGACGTATTAGAAGCCAGCGTCTGTATGGCGTTAGTTAACGCTGATAATGCGACACCTATTTGTGATTGACGTTCGGCAAATTGTAAATCTTTTTTATACAAAATATTTGATACTGCGGCTTTTACTTCCGCGTTTAAAATCGGTGCTGTAAATAACAAGCAATTTCCAGGTATTGGATGATCTTCTTTAAGTTTTTGTTTATCTTCCTTTTTTAAACCATTTTGTTTAATATTCTGAAATCTAGTAGCTATATCTTTATGTATATCTTTGCCTAAAGGAGATTCATCTTTCGGAGAATCCCCTAACAAAGCCAAAATATTTTCATCGAGGCTTATTTCCGGTTCCGATACATTATTTTTGTCAGTTGGGACCGGAGCTGACTCCACATCCTGAGGAGTAGTTGGCACAATAGGATCCTCCATTTCATTTGATTCGTTATCGAATATTTCACAGTCTGACCGAGATTCATTTTCCGGTATAAATTCTTTTTCAGAGTCTAGGAAGAAATAAAATAATTTTTGTTACGAATAAAATGACTGTGCAAATAAAATATCAGTTTTACTTTATTTATTGAAGGTAATGGTCCCAAAAACCATTCGCATCAATTATCCGTGAAGGCAACAGTCCCAATATTAAATTAATAACGTACTGTTCGCATCACCTTTTACTGATATATTAATTATTAGGTCCTCGTAAAATTATGAACTTTTCGAAAAAGCAATAAAAAACCTGTAACAAAAAAGAAAAGACTTACCGAGACTGCTTGAATCACTCGAGAAACGTCTTTTCAATACTTTTTTCTCCAATTTCCGAATTTTCTTAAGTAAATATGCTTCCGTATCACGACTCCTTTTCCTTTTTGCCATCTTCAAAGCTTTCAAATTCACTCACTGCACTATTTCACTATTTTCCGTAATTTACGTGTTGCGGCCGCTGCACGAAAACAGATAATGAAGTCCGAATGCCACTGAGAGAACGATCCCTACTCTCCCCACTTCCCTACTCTAACTCGTTGTAGAGAGGGAAATGTGGGAGTGTTATGAAACTAAACTGTAAATGACTTGTTTTTTGACTTATTTTTAGTTGCAGATTTAAAATATGATTTAAACTCTTCCTGCCTTATTAATAAACACAGACTAGAGCAAGAATAACTTTACTCCTAGGCTTAAGGTAAGAGTAATTAAATTCAGTATTAATAAACATGGAGTAAGGAAGGAGTAAACTAATCCGTATCTACTCTCGGAATAAAAGTTAATCCTTGACACTACCTAGTTTAAGGTTGGTAGTAGTGAAGGACAAGCATAGAACAAAGGCGTATTTTGACAATTGAATTTTGACGGCATCATAAGACATAACCTACAAAACTCATATTTTTGCTGCTTTGATTTTCAATTTTGTTAGCGGAAAGATGGATAGTGACTATTTTACTGAAGATTTGAGGGTGATAGAGGACATTTATGAGGTTGAAAACATGCCATTGACGAGGAGCGTGAAGCATTACAAAATACGTAAAAATCCACTGGAAGAACTTGAAGAAGGCGCATTTAAAAAAAAATACAGGTTTTTAAGCATACTGCTGTAATGATTATTGATATGGTGAAAGGTGATCTAGCTGGCGATACAAGAGGTGGCTTTATACCACCTCACCTTAAAGTATTGGCAGCAATTAGAACATGGGCCCGTGGAGAGGTAAAACTGATTCTATAAGTTGCCTATTTATTCAAAATTTTAACATATGGAGAAATTAATTCTAATCTTATCATTGTAATTAAGTACCTAGTCATATTATATAAATTTTTACCTACTTTCTTTTTTTAAATCTGCCTAATTTTATGTTGACAGATTCAAGACGATGCAGGAGATCTTGGTGGCATGAGCCAGCCAGCAATATCATTAATTTGTAAGCAAGTAGCCTTAGCAATAGTGGCGCATAAGGCTCATTGGATTAAAATGCCTCAAAGTGAAGCGAAACAAAATGAAGTGATTGCTGGATTTTATGCTCTGTGTGGATTTCGACAAGTAATAGGAGCCATTGATTGCACTCATGTAAGAATACCGAAGGTTGGTGGAGATGTAGCGCAATACTACATAAACAGGAAGGGATACAGTTCTATCAATGTGCAAGTAAGTTATTTAGAAGCCTTTCATTGACACTTCAAAATATTATATTGTGTAACAATTGTTTGTATACTTACTTGGTTTGCAAATAAAGTATTTGAATTTGAATTTACATTGTTCCAGGTAGTATCAAATGCAAACTTAGAAATAATGGACATAGTGGCACATTGGCGAGGCAGTACACATGACTCGAGAATATTTAATGAATGCCATTTGAAGCAAAGATTTGAACAGTTGGAATTTAAAGGAAGACTTTTAGGTGATGCAGGTTATGCTTGCAGTCCTTATTTATTTACTCCAGTTCTAAATCCAACTACACAGAAGGAGGAAATGTATAACCGAGCTCACATAAGAACCCGTAACATAGTGGAAAGGTGTTTCGGGGTATGGAAGCAAAGATTTCGGTGTCTACTGCGGGGATTTACTACAAAATTGGAAAATACAAAGCTCTACATTGTTGCATTGGCAGTTTTGCATAATATTGCAATGTACACACAAGATTTTTATGAAGAAGAAGAAGGTGGTGATGATGAAGTTCCAGTGAGATGGATTATAAGCAGTTCCCACAGAGGCAATGCTGCCCGTGCAGCATTTATCAATGAGAATTTTTAAGGAATTTTAAGTTTTTTAAGAATTTTAATTTTTCTTGATTTATTTCTCTTTCTAGTATTGCTGCATTTAATTTACCCTATTTCTGTAGAACTACATAAATAAAAACATTTAAGTTGACAATAGGTTTTATTTATAGAACATTAAAAAATGTATAAAAATTTATTGAACCGTAACTCACATACAAATTTTCACATAATATAATACAACCTTACATTATTTTCGAATGTTAGGCTGATGTGAATTATTGCATGAAGCCTCACATCCTTTCTTTAATTCTAAAATTTCTCTTTCCAGTAGTGCTGCTTTAAATTTCTCTTGATTTATTTCTTTTTCAAGTATTGCTGCATTTAATTTCTCTTTAAGTATCTCCATTTTGATTTTGTGTTCTTCTTCAGCCATTTCCATATGCCTCATATGTTCCTCATCTTTTAAAAGTTTGCTATGGCTTAACATGCGGCTCACATATTCTTCTCTGTCCTGTAGTAATAAATAATTAAATATATTGTTGGTTAGTAGTGACATAACAGCATAAGTATTAATATTACCTTTTTGGGCTTTGAACCATTACCCACAACATTGTTTAAAATTGTTTTCCGTTTTGGCACCTGCAAATGAGAAAAAAAAAACATTCAATACACTGCATAGAAATAAATCAATGAAAACATTTCCCTTTAGATTATAAATATATACTTACATTCTTTGTTGGATTCATGCCGATACATTTTGTTTTTGGGGTTACCACGATTATTTCCTCTTCAGAGATCTGTAGAAATATAAAGTTTAAAATAGGCCTGTTGTCCTATTGACTAGACTAAATTGAGTAGACTAAATGGGAAAGTTGGCAAAATGAACCTGAGGGAACATTTCAGCTACAAGTTCATAGTAATTGTATTTATACTTACATTCTTTGCTGGATTCATGCCAATACTTTTTGTTTTTGGAGTTACCACGGTTATTTCATCTTCAGAGATCTGTAAAAATATAAAGTATTAAAACTTTCATTTTTTTTTTGTTAAAAGAGCAATTAAAATATTGAGAGAACATTTCCATTGTAGCAGGATAAGTATTATTTAGGCATAGTATTATAAACTGTGAAGTTTGTGATCAGGGAAATCAAACTGGTGGATTGGCTGTTTGAGAAAGTTGTCCAATAAACCTGAAGGATAATATTACCTTTCTGAGTTTTGAACTATTACCCACAACATTGTTAAAAATTATTTTCCGTTTCGGCACCTGCAAATGAGAAAAAAAACATTGATAATCTGCATATATAAATAAATCAATGAAAACATTTCTACTACAAGTTTACAGAAATTATAAACATCTACTTACATTATTTGCTGGATTTATGCCAATACTGTCTGTTTTTGGAGTTTCCATGGTTCTATCATTTTCAGAGATCTGTAAAAATATGAAGTTTAATTTTTCCCATACCAAATATGCTAATGAAACTTTCAATTTTTAATGTGAAATAAGCAATTTAAATATTCAGAGAAAATTACCATAGCATGTATAAAGTTATAAACTATAGGTAGGTACCATTGAGGAAGCATAGGAATCAACTTCTCTGATGGTACATAAGTAAAGTAATAGATGTAAGCTCACCACTAAAGGACTTAATTCTTTGAAATCCACTTGAGTATCAACATCTTCAATAGCTTCTATATAAATGTTCTGAAAAAGTATACAAGTATTTACAAAATGGAAGTAAGTACTATAAATTATAGTATAAAGAAGTAGTTCAAAAGTAAATTTATTGTGAGATACTCACATCTAGCTCCTGATTTGATACATTGTTTATATCACCTATCATGGTTCCATCGGAATCATAAATATTGTGATCCCGCAGTAATTCTGCAGGATTTAACAAATCTTTTATTTCCATCAAATAATTTTCAGGAGTTGTTGGCCTTGCACCTCCGCCAGTTTTATTAATTTCTTTTTTGTACGTGCTGCATACTTTTCTTGCATGAATTTTCATTGCTTTCCATTGAATTTTTAGCTGGCTAAGATCTCTTGGCCATTCTTTTTATCATGTTAATGAAAATATTTGTCCAGCCCGTGCATTATCTAGCTATCGATCTAAAACTGAGTTAATTCGAAACTCCTGTGATAATTTATTTATAAGTTACAGAAACCCACACAAAAAAGTCTGTAGCCAAACCTTGAGTCATTGGATAAGAGACGTGCTCCAAAAGAGTGGTGTCGATGTAAGCATATTCGGCTCTCACAGTACTCGCCACGCCTCTACTTCTAAGGCAAAATCTTTGGGAGTAAGCATAGACGTTATAAGGAAAACTGCTGGTTGGAGCTCGTCGTCTTCAGTCTTTGCAAGGTTTTATAATAGAGAGATTTTACTTATAGAAAATAATTCTTTTGCTAGATCTATTCTTGATTCGCAAACAAGTTAGTTGTATGCATACCTACTTACTTGTAAATTATTATTAGTATTGTATGTACGATAGTAAAATTGTTTGATTTTTTATGTGATCTCTTTTCATTTAAGGGATACAGACTTCAAATACCTTTAAACATCTACAAGTTAAATATTAATCGCGAGAATTGAGCAGCGAAGCATAATTAATGATAAAACGAACTTACCTGTACGTGAAGTTCTATCATAATTATGCGAGCTGCTCAATTCGAAGCGATTAATATTGTATTCCCTCCACAAAATTTCTCAACCTACTTGAAGTCTGTATTTTAGATTTTTCTTTATCTTTAAACTAATGAAGTCCGAATGCCACTGAGAGAACGATCCCTACTCTCCCCACTTCCCTACTCTAACTCGTTGTAGAGAGGGAAATGTGGGAGTGTTATGAAACTAAACTGTAAATGACTTGTTTTTTGACTTATTTTTAGTTGCAGATTTGAAATATGATTTAAACTCTTCGTGTTAAGGCCGGTAAATGAAGACAGTACTACAAGTTAAATATTAATCGCGAGAATTGAGCAGCGAAGCATAATATTTATTGAAGTGATATTTAAAAATTAAAACAAAGTAGACATCATGGTAACCGTTGTCGGTGTCACAGATAATTAATGTAATAAAATATGTATAGGTCTACCAGAATCTGATGGCAAAAAGTGAGAAAGTAAATTGACTCTAGCAATACCGGGGTAATTGGAATAAAACATTTTGATCTTTTTTTTTTTTTCTTATAGCGGCTGATTCTGTGTGTGAAACATGAAAATATATAAATTTATCCAATGATGAAGGATATTTTTTGAAAATCTGCTGTCAAAATTTGCCATCAGATTCTGGTAGACCTATAACAGTGTTTGAGAATAGGCATATAGTATCAAAGCCGGCAATCTCCAATTGTCACAAATTTGAATTATCAATAAAAAAGATTTCTTGTCTTTACCAAATTATATAAAAATTAGTTTTCAATGACGAATTCTTGCTTCGTAGCAATTTAGCATACTTTTATCAATTAAATATGGGTGTTCTGTAACTTATAATTTGGTAAATTTTTTAAAATTAAAATGGAGATTACCGGATTTCAAATGCACTTAAAATATTGTATACAATTTCTAGTCACTCACTCTAAAAAAAAAATATATTGTCCGTTTACTTACAAATACATTATATGTTCTGTTAATAAGACTTAGAACATACTTTATGTTAGTTATCACAAATATGTCATTAGCTAGTTAAAATTAATTGTATGTGTCTTGAATATTGTATACAATTTCTAGTCACCCACTGTAAAAAAATATAGTGTCCGTTTACTTACAAATACATTATATGTTCTGTTAATAAGACTTAGAACATACTTTATGTTAGTTATCACAAATATGTCATTAGCTGGTTAAAATAATTAATTGTATGTATCTTGAATATTGTATACAATTTCTAGTCACCCACTCTTAAAAAATATATATATTGTCCGTTTACTTACTTACCGGAGGCCCAATCCCCTACCCTATTCCCTTCCCTCCCCTATTCCTGTCTCTTCCCATCCCTACCCTCCCCTATTACCCTATTCCCTCTTAAAAGGTCGGCAACGCACCTGCAGCTCTTCTGATGCTGCGAGTGTCCATGGGCGACGGAAGTTGCTTTCCATCAGGTGGGTCACCTGATGCTCGTTTGCCCCCTTATTTCATTAAAAAAAAAAAAAAATACATTATATGTTCTGTTAATAAGACTTAAAACATAGTCATGTTGGGCTCTGGCCACCCAAACCTTAGAATAATAACATGAATATTAACAGATAAGCACTTTAAGGATCCCAGAGGTATCCATTACCAGGGATCGCTAGAGAAAACCTGTGAGGTCTCCAGCGACTCCGGGGCATTCGTTCAGAGCATCCAACTCTGCTCAGACGTGTCATAATTAAGTTTAATTGTAATTAATTTTAAGTTTAACTTTAATAAATTTTATTAGTTTTTAAAAAAGCATTTTCCGCTCCCCAAAGTTTGACTGGCGCAGCCGGTAGGATTTTTCCGTAAAAAGCACGACCTTCAAAATTAGGACGGCATAGGGAAAATCCGGAACCATCAAATAAATTTTGTCAAAGTGCGGGAACCAAAAGCGATGATTGCAGCAGCGGCGGGTTGGTGAGTACAACTTTTCACCTTCCTTTCCCTTCGTTATTTTCGGAATCGAACCTTGTCCGTATAACGTTATCTGGTTTTAAGAATTTTAGATTTTAAGTGATACAAAAAGTAATTAAATAAATAAAATCAAATGAATTAATGTGCAGTAATAAATAATATAAAATTGTGTTAAAATATATTGAGAAAGAAATTCTAATTTAAATAATTATAATTAACATTGAATTCAAAATCATTCTTTGTTAAAAATTAGTGTTAAGAATAGTAAGTTAGTGAATTGAATTTTATTTTTAATCGAGCCACTACGATATATCATCAAGTTTTATAAATAAGTTTTATGAATTTTATATTTTAATATTGTGTGAATTTTCGTGAATTTTGTGTGTGTTTTAACCGTAATCGTATTTTCTTTTAAGTTTTATTACTTTAAATTCTTTTATTAAAAATGGAGCAAATAACGTTAATTCCCGGTGAATTTCTAAAATTAATTCCTCTTTTTAATGGTGATAAACGTCACCTTAACCTTTATTTAAGAAAATGCGAGTACGTTATAGATAAGTTTAAGGGCGGCGAGGCTCAGAATCTCTACATAATGCAATGTATTATGAGTCGCCTGATAGATAGTGCAGCTGCACTGATTAGCGAGCGCGAGGATATAGTTACATGGTCTCAATTTAAAGAAATCTTAATACAACATTTTGGTGATCCTAGGAACGAAGAGTGCATTGCTATAGAATTAGAAAATTTAAAAATTAAACAAGGGGAAAGTTTTCTTGATTTTTGCAATAGGATTCAAGCCGTGCGTTCAGTATTAATATCCAAGGTAAATCAAATTACGAATGCCGAAATTAAGCAGAGTAAAATCATTATATACAACCACACCGCATTAAATGTATTTCTTTATAATTTACCCGAGTATATGGTGCGAATAGTTCGTTTAAAGTGTCCAGATACTTTAGAAAAGGCATTAAGCATAGTTTTAGAAGAAGTTAATTTTAACGAGCAGTACAGTGCGAAAAATAAATACGCCAGTACTAAACCACAGTTGCAAAATTCAAATTTTAAAAATTATAATGCAGGTAATTTTCCTTTCAGTCAAAATAAGTTGCAACAGCAGATTCCTAAATTTAATTTTGGTTTACCTCAGAATAATTTTAATAAGCAACAATTTAATAGTTTTGGGGCTCAGCCTGGCCCATCCCAATTTGGATATAGGCCTAGTTTTAATAATATGAATAACCAATTTGGATATAAACCGAATTTAAGCAACTTTAATAAGGGCGGTTCGTTCCCTACGCCCAAAATGACACCACAGCAGTTTGGTCAAAGACCACCACAACCGTTTGGCTTTAGACCACAGCAGCAATTTGGTTTTAGACCACAACAGCCATTTGGCTATAGACCCCAAATGAATTATGGATTTAAATCTGCAACAAATCCTCAGGATACAGATGTGTCAATGAGAACAGCACCTTTTAATAAGCCTCAATTAAATGAAATTCATTTTAGCGAAGAACAGAATATTGATCCTTATTTTAATAGTGAAATAAATAATTATGATCCTAATATATACAATGAAAATTATGACTTAAATTACGATCAGAATTTTACAGATTATGTTAGTGAGGAAATTTCAGAATCGAATCAGGAAAATTTTAATGAAATACAAAACACTAATGATAGTGTAGAAAATTTTCACATAATAGCCTCAAGTTGCACACAGAAAAAATAGAACTAAATTGTGACCCAAATTTAAAATTACCGCATATTTTTATCCCGGAAATTAATGGAAAATTTATGATAGACACAGGAAGCACAAAATCTTTCATCAAACCAGAACTAGCATATCACTATTTTCAACCGTATTTACTTAATGAACCATTTGAAGTAGTTAGCACACATGCATCTAGTAAGCATAATGAAGTTATAGAAATACCACCGTTACCCACACTAAAATCTAATATATTTCAAAAATTTTACGTTTATAATGTTGATTCTAGATATGACGGGTTAATAGGCAATGACCTGTTAAAACAATTAGAAGCAGTTATAGATCTAAGAAATAAAATACTTAAAATTAAAAATGCACAAATTCCCATTATATATAATGACTCACAATATAAAATACAGTTACCACCACGTTCAGAACTAAGAGTATCCTTACCTACCACTCAATATTCAGGAGATGCCATTATTAATTTTACAGAATTTTGTGAAGGTGTACGCATGCCAAGTGCAATAGTTAAATGTGTAAATGGTTACGCTAAAACAGTTATTCAAAATTTATGCGATGAAGAAATGACTTTAACAATAAAATCTCCTTTTGTAGTAACTAAATATGAAAGCACTAATTGTGAGGTTAATAAAATAAATAGCACAGATGAATTAAATAGTAATATAGAAATAGATAAGCTATTAGAACAAAATTTAAATAAATTAAGATTAAATCATATGAATAAAGAGGAAAAAGAGAAAATTTATGAGCTGTGTAAGGAATATAAAGATATATTTTATTGCGATAGTTTACCACTTACCTTTACTAACGATATTAAGCATTTTATAAGAACCAAAAACGAGGACCCCATATATGTTAAGCCTTATAGGCATGGTTTTGTGCAATCTCAAGAAATAGAAAGGCAGGTACAAAAACTTTTACATGACAATGTTATTCAGGAATCTTTTTCTCCATGGAGCGCGCCTGTTCACCTGGTCCCAAAAAAAATGGACGCTTCAGGCGAGCCTAAATATAGAATGGTTATCGACTATAGACGCCTCAATGAAATTACCATAGACGACAAATACCCTCTACCACATATAACAGATTTATTCGATAAGTTAGGCAAAAGTATTTATTTCTCAACCATAGATTTAGCAAGTGGTTATCATCAAATTGAGATTAACGAAAGCGACCGTCAGAAAACTGCATTTAGCACCCAGTCAGGACATTACGAATTTAGTAGGATGCCGTTTGGCCTTAAAACTGCCCCAGCAACTTTTCAACGCACTATGAATAACGTCCTGAGAGGACTTCAAGGCATTCACTGCTTGGCATATATTGATGACATTATAATTTATTCAAAAAGTTTAGCAGAACATATCGATAGTTTAAAAAAGGTTTTTGACAGGTTGCGAGCCACAAATTTTAAAGTTCAATTAGATAAATCCGAGTTTTTAAGGAAGGAAGTTCTCTACTTAGGGCACACCATCACACAGGATGGGCTTATGCCAAACAATGATAAAATTAAAGCTGTATTAAATTACCCTATTCCTAAGACAATTACCGAAATCAAAAGTTTCCTTGGCTTGATCGGTTATTATAGGAGGTTCATCAAAGACTTTTCAAAGGTTACAGAACCACTAACGTCATGCCTAAAAAAACGTAATAAAATCGTAATAAATGAAAATTATATACAAGCGTTTCAAAAATGTAAAGAACTTTTAGTTAATGCACCTATTTTACAATATCCGGATTTAGAAAAGCCTTTCATATTAACAACTGACGCATCTGGCGTTGCTTTAGGAGCAGTGCTGTCACAAGGCCCTCTTGGCAGCGACCATCCAGTTGCATATGCTAGCAGAACCCTCAGCGATACAGAAAAAAGATACAGTACTATAGAACGCGAGTTGTTAGCCATTGTGTGGGCTGTCAAACATTTTAGGCCTTATCTTTTCGGAAGGAAATTTACAATATTTACCGATCATCGTCCATTGGCATGGTTATACTCCATAAAAGAACCCAATAGTAAACTAACTAGATGGCGGCTTAAACTACAAGAATATGATTTTCAGGTAATATACAAAAAGGGAAAACAAAATACTAATGCGGATGCATTGTCACGAATTCAATTAAATGCTTTAGGCTCTGATTCAGATGATAGTGACGTCTCAATGAAAGTTAATGTTAATGATAAAAATACAAAAAATTCTAAATTGCAAAAATATATTGATGAAGTTACGGGCGATATAGCAAAATTAGCTAGGAAAAAGGATAGTGAAAACGATGAAATTATATCAATTGGTTCCGATAGCGATAGCAAAACCTTAACTATATCTGATACATCTAAAACTATTTCAGTTAGTCCTAGGGAATTAGATCAAGTAGAACAGTACCCCATACCTTCCATTTCCAGTCATACAGATACTATACATTCTGACATAGAGACGGATAGTGCCGGAATACCAATTTTAAAAGAAGCAATAGATACAAAACCAAACCAAATTTTAGTCTTCTCGTGGTTCAAAAATGAATTATGTGTTAAAAACTTATCCACCCCTAAACGTAAAATATTGGAAGTATTTTTACCCCTCAAAAATACCGAATTAGTTAAAGATTTTCTAAAAGAATATATCCGTCCGAAAATTAAATATTTTATATACTTTGAGAATATTGAACATAGGGCAGACTTTGCCAATACTGTAATTAAATTATTTAAAAAGGATACAGTTAATTTAATAGAGTGCACAGAAAGAGTAATTTTTATAGATGATGAAAACGAGCAGAAAGCTATAATAAAAAAATATCACGAAGGCAAGACATGTCATCGTGGTATCAAAGAAACTACAGTTAGGATAAAGCGCAACTATTTTTGGGATAATTTACAAGAAACCGTAACAGCTATAATAAATGCTTGTGAACTTTGTAAAAAGATGAAGTACGATAGGAAACCACTTAAACCCTTAATACAGTTAACTCAAACACAAGAGGCACCCTTTCAAGAAATTTTCATAGATTTATTCAGTATTGAAGGAAAATATTACTTAACCATTATAGATGCTTTTAGTAAACTTGGACAAGCAATTCAAATTAGTAATCGCTCAACACCTGAGGTAGTGCGTGCTTTAATTAAATACTTTTCATTTTACGGTATACCGAAGAAAATTTCAAGTGACCCAGGTACCGAATTTAACAATACATTAATGCGAGAATTAACCGACATGTACAAAATAGAGCTTCACATTTCTACACCAAACAATCCAAACTCTACAGGAGTTATAGAAAGGTTTCATTCAACTTTAATAGAAATATATAGATTAGCTAAGTATGAGCAAAAATTTACAGATGCTGCTTCTGTCATGACTTACGCTATAATGGCTTATAACAATACAATCCATAGTGTCACTAAGCATACACCTTTCGAAGTAGTTTTTGGGCACACCGATGCTAATAGTACATTTGACGTAGATTTTAATAAATACTATATGCAACAATTACTCAAAGATCATACAAAAAGAACAAAACATTTATATCAATACATTTCAAGTAAATTATTAGACTCTAAGGAGAAAGAAAGATCAAAAAAAGGTGGTGAAAAAGAAATTGAATTTGAAACAGGAGATTCTATTTACGCAAAGGCAGTTAATACTAGGAAGAGTAAAGATAAACCATTATATCAGAAAGCAAAAGTTAGCGGTACAATAGAAAGAAATGTAGTGCCAATACAAGTAGGAAATAGAAATACAAAAGTTCCCATTAAAAACATAAAACGGCCTCCACAGGTGGTGCGTCGTAGTCCTGGCGATGATGCAGGAAAACCAGGCCCTTCAAGTTACGAAAATTGAAGAAAATTCGGGGCTCCTACCACTTAAAATAGGGAATGCATACATGCAAACAGATAAGTGGGTTATTGTTAAGATATTAGATTTAGAAAGAATAGCAGATAATTTAGTATATTATATAAATAGTTATAATGAATTTAGTATGTTAATAAATACAAGTAAGCCGTATCCTAATGAATTTAGTAATTTAAGAGATCAAGTAGAATATATTCGTGATTCGACGATAAATAAGATTAAGCAAATTTTCCCTTTACAAAAATTCAAACGCGGACTTTTAAATCCCCTTGGATCCGTCATTAAATCGATTACTGGCAATTTAGACCATGAAGATGCACTGCGTTATGACAATCTTATTGAAAATTTATATAAAAAGCAAAGTTCTATTCAAAATAAGATCACCTTCATTACCAAAATTATTGATCATCATATTAATAGCACTGAGGTACTGTATAATAATTCTTTAATTTTCGATGAGCGTCTTAAAAGGATAGAAAGAATGTTAAAAGAAATTAATACCAAAGAAAATAATTCAATTTATTCCACTTATGTTTTAGGTATGTATACCACTTTTATTAACAGTTTTCGCATTTTATATGTTACTATTAATGAAATAGAAACAGCTTTAGCATTAAGTAAGGTTGATGTATTACATCAGTGTATAATTAATTCCACAGAATTATTTGAAATATTGTCACAAGTTGAAAAAGTTCATAATTTAGTTTACCCTGTATCTATGAATAATTTAGTTAAAATAGAAAGAACTATTACTGTTAAAGCTTTTATTAAGGGAAACCAGATCACGTTCATATTAGAGGTTCCGCTCATTAGTAATGATACTTACGATATTTATAAAATGTTTTCTTTACCGATGTATGATGAGCAAAAAAATAAAACATATATAATTATTCCTGAATACCCTTTCCTCATGGTGAAAAGTTCAATGTACATATCACTAGTATCGCCTTGCCAGCAAATCTCGGAGAATGATCAGTACCTGTGCACCGAAAAGGAAATAGTTCCCTATGTCTCTACAACGTGTGCGGAGCAGATGATGGAGTATAGTAAAGATACGTCTCTTTGTATACCAAGGGCCGTACAAATAGAAGAATTAAAGTTGCAAAAACTTCCCTCATCCAGATATATTATGTATTCCAGAAACAAAATTGTTATTTCCGAAAAGTGTGGAAATGAAATGAGCAAGACGCCTGTAATTGGTACTTATATTATAAGATTGGAAACTGGATGCGAAATCATAATTGGGAAAATTCATCTGCGCAGCGAGCAACACGCCTTAAGAGAAATAAATTATCAGATAATGCCACAACTACATTTCCCTAAACCGAAGAATGAAATTTCTGAGGACCTGCCATTGGATATAAAAGGAGTTAACCTGGATGACCTGAAACACCTGTCGACGATAATCAAATCGCAAAAGTTCAGTGATAGTGATGAAGTGCAAATAATAAAAGTCAATAGTGTCAGTGTTGCAACCCTCATATTGTATGTCATAATTTTATGTCTCGGTGTATCCCTAGCATTATATAAATTTAGAAATAAGTTAATTTTACTAAAAAATCGAAACCCTCAGAACTCTGGAAATTCGTCTGATGGTTTCGAACTTAAGGGGGGAGGAGTCATGTTGGGCTCTGGCCACCCAAACCTTAGAATAATAACATGAATATTAACAGATAAGCACTTTAAGGATCCCAGAGGTATCCATTACCAGGGATCGCTAGAGAAAACCTGTGAGGTCTCCAGCGACTCCGGGGCATTCGTTCAGAGCATCCAACTCTGCTCAGACGTGTCATAATTAAGTTTAATTGTAATTAATTTTAAGTTTAACTTTAATAAATTTTATTAGTTTTTAAAAAAGCATTTTCCGCTCCCCAAAGTTTGACTACATACTTTATGTTAGTTATCACAAATATGTCATTAGCTGGTTAAAATTAATTGTATGTATCTTGTGTTTATGTGCATGATGGAAGAGACTGCTCTCCACGACACAGGGAATCCTAGTGTGGGGAGCAGTGTTTGTTTAGTATAACGTGTAAAATTGTATTTGAGGGAAATAAAGATTTGTTTGTTTGTTTGTTTACTTGTGGAGACTGCCGACTTTGATACGGATAGTGCTGGATATTGCCGTATTTGATTTGAACGACGCCATTTTGTTTCGTGATTGTAGCGTCACTAACCAAATTTGGTACTTTATTGTCGAAGTTATGATGATGTTACAAAAATATTCAGTGCCATGAAAATATTGATTTCAGAAATAAAACCCAAATAAAATTTAATCATACTAGTATAAATCTACAAAAAAATACAGATTCAAATTTTTAAGTCTGGGGAATCATCTTGGCATTCGCAAAGTGTATCAGTTTCGTTGTCATCCGATAGAATCAAATTTCTAAAATACCCAAGTTCTTCATCATTCATCCAGCTATCTCCGTAGTGCGTTTGCAATAGCTTTTTTACATCTGTCAATTTATTATTGTTTACTTTTCCTGAAGAATGAATTTCTGGTGGATTATGCACGTTAATATTTTTGTTCTTTCTTGTTACTCCTCTAGATTTTCCTTCATTTAATCTATAGTAAAGATCCTCTTTAACTAAAACGTCAATTTTACTTTTTGTTCTCCTAATGTAAAATCGCTTGGACTTCTGAAATGGAAAGTGCCATGAACCGACACCAGCTGGGTCAAAAAAAAAGTCAACAATATCAGTATCTCATCTATATAAATGATTCTCATCTATATAAATGATTTACCTTATCTTGTTAAAGATAAGCATGAGATAGTACTTTTTGCTGATGACACTTCACTAATTTTTAATGTGAAGAGGCGACAATTTAATTATGACGAGGTAAATAGTGCTCTCTCAAAAATAGTACATTGGTTTAATGCTAATAATTTACTTTTGAACTCTAATAAAACAAAATGTTTAAAATTTATCTTGCCAAATGTTAGGCAAGTACAAACCAATGTACTATTAAATGATGAGAAAATGAATTTAGTAGACACCACCACATTCCTAGGCATAACACTGGATTGTAAGTTACAATGGGGTCCACATATTGCAAAACTGGCAGATAAGCTTAGTTCTGCAGCATATGCTGTTAAAAAAATTCGTGAAATCACTGATGTAGAGACCGCGCGATTAGTTTACTTTAGCTACTTTCATAGCATAATGTCTTACGGCATCCTCTTGTGGGGAAATGCGGCGGACATTAATACAATATTTGTGCTGCAAAAGCGAGCTATTCGTTCTATTTATAAGATGTCGTCTTTTGAATCTCTAAGAGAAAAATTTAAAGAAATAAGAATTCTGACCGTCGCATCTCAATACATTTTGGAAAATCTCTTATATGTTAGAAAAAACATAAATATTTTCAAAAAGAAAAGCGATAATCATAATGTAAATACTAGAAATAAGAACAAGTTAGCAATACCAATGTTCAGACTAGCCAAAGTAAGCAATTCTTTTAAAGGCCAATGTATACGCCTATACAATAAAATCCCAGAAAATGTTCAAAATCTACCTTTAAACAAATTTAAAATGCAGTTAAAGAACGTTTGTGTGCTAAAGCGTATTATAAAGTCAATGATTTCATCGAGGACAGCACACCTTGGGAATAGGGTGGCTCCATGCAGGTTACTTTTCGTTTATTTTGTTACATAGCTGTAAGCCATAACTTTGTAATTTTCCATTTTTTTTAGTAAAAGACTCGCACGGGGCCACCGTGCGAGTTTCTTACGCCGGTTCTTCTCGGCGGGGTAGTTTCCGAACCGGTGGTAGGCAACGTAGTTTCTTCGTTCTTTCTACGACTTTCAAAAAGTGTATCATGATACCCATTTTGAATAAAAAGATATTTTATTTTATTTATTTATTTATTTAGTATTTTCTCTATGGTTGATTCTCCATTACGTCAAAATACAATCACTTCAAAGATGGCAATCTCTTATACAAAACGCGGGCTAAACCTGTATGTCGGTAACAAATTTTACTTTGGCAATTAAAAAATTATAATTTACTTTGGCAAAAGCTCCTACAATGTAGTATACCCGACCAAACAGTGAATCTGTTGAGATACTGGTATGAAAACCAAACGAATTTTTATTACACAGAGAGGCGGGCGCGAGCAAATAGCTCTCACTAATTTAAATACTTATTAATCTAGTGTTGCAGTAGTTATTGGCTTATAATAAAACAAGTATTATATATAAATTAATAAAACAAGGTTTAATCAATAAGAAATTAAGACTTTTAATTAAATATTTAAAACATAAATCAACTTGTTAGGCAAATTACATAACAACTTAATAATATTTTCTTACTTTTATCAGTCTGCATAAATGTTATGTACATATCGATACAGAACATTTACTTATTATTTAATTATAATACATATTAATAACACAATACTTCAGAAAATACAATAATAATTTATTTTATTCGAAAAATAAATACTTGCACGGATGGGCGCGTGATGAGCAAATTGCCGCACGATGGTACGCGGTCACCAAAAACGCCTCGCTGCGCGGTCGCAACGGAACTGACCTGATGAATAGTTAGGAAGGTACCTAGACATTTAGAACGTTATGACGTTGGGATCATTAAAATATTTTGAATTTAATTTTTGTGTGAGCAAATTGCTCATAGCGCGCCTTCTTACGGGTTTAAAAAAAAACATGTTTATCATAAAAGTAATATCCCCAATTTTACGTCAGAAAAACAACAAAAAACGTAACGTAATAATTGGATTTAAATTAAATTACATCCGAAAGATCTTCATGTGGTTCGTAAGTCTTGTCTTTTACGCTATCATCGCTATCATAATCGGAAAATTCTCGGCCAAGATCTGTAACAATAATAATATTTTACGTAAGTGCAACTAATATTTTCAACATAATTTAAGTAAATGAAATGAAAATATTTCTTCTTCATTTCTGTACATAGTGTAAGGAGGAGGGTAGGGTGGGGAACAGCGGGGTGATGCACTAAGCGATTCCCCGCGGAATCTTTACGATTGCAGAAACTATTTCACTTTCAAGCAAATGACAAATGAAAACTTTCCGATTTTGCTGTCATTTTGACAGTAGTGACATTTCTTTTGTATGAGTGAAATAGTTTCCGCCACGGATTCGAGAACATCTCACCGCGGATGGGAGTTTGACATCCGACGGCGGAAAATTATCCGAGGATTAGAGCCGTTTTCGCGGAATGTTACCGCCACCTCCGAGACTCGTGAAATCTTTTCACTTCGAGAACTGTGTCATGGCGGATATTGTTAGATGAAATTATTTAATGATAAGAATAAAACAAAGCAATTATTAATACTGAGTTAGTCGTGTCTTGTTTAAAATATAATAATATTAAATAAATGTCGTACTGTAATAATTATGTGTTAAATCTTTAGGAAGTGTTCATTGAACAATAAATATTTTTTATTTATTAATGCAGTAGGTATTTGTATTAATATAATAATAATAAACCACATAGCGGTTTGTCGGCGGGCTTCACAATTTTTTTTTGGTACTTAAATTTTGTATTAATACTTATGTATTATGTTAAAACATTATTGTGCTTTTACAATAATTTTTAAATAGTTATTTATGTAAATCTCTTTAAATAAAAATGAATCCATTTTCGCGTGGGCACGACATCACGCGTAAACTAGACGGTCTAGACCGATTTTGCTGAAATTTGGCATAGAGATACTTTGAGTCCCGAAGACCAACAAATGATACATTTTGTCCCGGAAAAATGTACGGTTACTGCACAAGATACTTTTACGATTTGCGCGTAAACTATTCAATCAATTTTGATAAATTTTGGTATAGAGATACTTTTGAGTCTCGGTAAAGGACAAGGGATACTTTTTGTCGCGAAAAATGTACGGTTCCTGCACAATAAACTTTTATGATTTTCGATTACACTATTTAATCTATTTTGGTGAAATTTGGCATGGAGATACTAATTTTAATCTATTTTTTTCTTAATTATACCGAATTGAATTAAATAATCATCGGTAAGACAGGACAAGGCTGTCGGGTCAGCTAGTATCATTATAATTCCAAGGTCATACTCACCACCGGCCCGGTGGCACCGGGGAACTTCCATAGTCCTACTAATATTATAAAGGCGAAAGTTTAGATGTATGTATGGATGTATGGATGTTTGTTACTCTTTCACGCAAAAACTACTGAACGGATTTTAATGAAACTTTAGAATAATATAGCTTATACATCAGAATAATACATAGGCCATAATTTTAATCGAATTTCAAAATGGAGGAGGTGTTATGTTCGTTTTTTTATGTTCAACGATTACTCCGCCGTTTGTGAACCGATTTTCAAAATTTTTCTTTTGGTGTATAGGTTATCATCCCAATTTGGTACCATATTCATAAAAGTGGTGACCTGATGAAGGGATCCATAAGAAATCGAGGGAACTCCTCAAAATTTATATGGAAACATGTGGTGACTTCGGTTTCGTGAACAGTATTCTAAGCATATGCTACCAACAAGCAAGATTTTGCACCAAGGTATACCATAGTTCGAAAGGTGCTGACAGAACTCCTGACTCTTTATAGATAGAAGTTTGGGAGTTTCGACGTTGTTTTAAGAACGGAAAGTTGTGCTACTAAAATGCTACTATGCAAATTACATTCATCATCATCATCATCACTACCACAAACCATTATAGAACCATGTATCGTCCCGTTTTGACCCTATTATTAGTACTTTTAATAGTCTTTTATTATATATCACTTAAACCGCGGGGAACACCGCGGGGCACAGCTAGTATCTAATAAAAACTAAAATTAAATGAAAAACAAGTTTAAAACAAAAAAAAAAACCAACATATTTAAAGTAATAAGTTTGTTTTACACATAAATAAAAGGTATTCTCACACAACAAGATTTACCGATATATTATAAAAAGTACTCTGTGATTTACCGGAGCACAACACACAAGTTACAGATTTGACAGATTGTCATTGTCACTCGGCAGTCGGCACATAGACAATATTTTTTGTTTTAATTCCACTCATTTCCCAAACGGCAGCCGGCTGCCGCGCTATTTTTTGTACTTTGTAGTTTGTACTGCGCGGTGCGCCATTCACTCAAACCCCAAGTGGCAGCCGGTTACCGCGCTTTTTTATTCAATTATGTAACGTATTTCGCTGACTTACAGACCACTTTTGTATAAAGAAGTTTCATTAGGTACGATCTTTGATAATATATTGGCTACATTCTGAATGAAAAATATTACAATATAGTCTGTGGGCGATTAGTATCTTTTCGGCTACAGTTCGACAAGGCTTTATATGAACGTGGTGAGAAAAGGAACTAAACGCTTCTATCATACAAAAACGTCATTTTTGACATGTGTTTGACAGTTCTCCTTTACCAGCAGCGCTCCCGTCAATGTCACCCACGTTCATTTAAAGCCTTGTCGAGCTGTATTCAATATTGTGCGTTATTTAGTGTGTGTTGCTATAACTTGTACTTTTTTCGAAGTAAGACTTATCTTAGTCTTAAAAAATTTGTTCAGTAAATTAAGAGGTGCAGGAAAATTTGGAGACAATTATTTTCCCATCTTTTATCTTGATACTGACAGCGATGAATAACCAAGGCTATATAATATGCCGTAGCACTTATTGACAAAAAAAAAACTAGTGTCAATTATTTTTTGGTTTCGGATTCATTCCCGCGACGGAAAGTTTGTGAATCGCTGTGATACCGACAGAATATGAGAACTTTTCGCGTGAGAACTTTCCGACGATCGTGAATCGGGGGGCTGGTACCGTCTCAGACCAGGAGCTTCGTATACTTATGGTAGAACTTCACTTACAGGTAAGTTCGTTTAACCATTTAATTATACTCTCTCCTTGTCTGAGACGGTTTTACTATGGTAGATGTTTAAAGATTCATAAGTTGTGAATGAAACCATTTTTATATAAATCAGATAATCAAATTATTTATTTATTACAAAATATTTTTATCTCTAGAAACAACTTTTTCTCAGTTGTTTATGCTAAGATTACAGATAGTGTCGGAGAAGGATAAAGGATCCTCTGTTATTGGCCTTTTGTAAAATTTTGCAAATACAGAAGAACCACTAGACCAACCAGCAGTCTTACGAATAAGGTCTATCTATGCTAAGCCCAGCCCTGTTTGCTGCTGATGTAGATGCATGTCTGGTGCTATGGGCCGAAAATACAGAAACATCTATCCCAGATTCACACAATACAGATTTTATCCAACGACTGATAGTTTGAGATGAAGCCCTCTTATATGGTCTTTTATGTGTCAAAATTAGGTAATCAAGGTTCTGTCTTAAGTTTTCAGTTTTCTTCAAATACATTTTTATGATTTCTACTGGGCAAATTTCTTTTTCCGTAAACGATTTCAAATATAACATTGGTTGGTTAGAATTTTTATTTGATGTTTTAATAATGTCTGGAATTTTTATTTAAACGCCGCTGTGTGTAAATTTTATGTTTGGTAATTTAATTAGAGACAAGGTCTGAACCCTATGTCCAGTGGTAATTGCTAGCATTGTAACAAGTTTTTTAGTAGCCTTGGGTAAGTCCAAATTAACATTGGTATAATTTTTAGATAGATATTCTAACTCTAAGCCTGGATCCCAAGTTGTATTATATTTTGGTTTAGGTGGTTTCATTTTAAACACACCCTTTAACCCATACAGGACCATAAGATATCCAAGATGAAATATTATAATGCAATACAATATTTTAGCTATTTTGGGTGTAAAGTAAGGGAATATCGCTAAAAAAACAAAGCAGAGTGTATACATTTGCTGTAATTTCGTGGGAAATATTTTTCCCTGTGGGCCATAAGGGTAAATAAACTAACAGTGAGAATTATTTTATACTTATTTTATTTATTGCTTTGTGACACAAATAATAATAATAAAAAGATATTAAAGATCACCGAGCAAGATTACATATGTGATGCAAGCAACCAATTGGCAATGCAATATGTCAACTCGATATTAGCTGGTGAACCTAGTGCCTCATCCTCCCGTGGCCACATACATGTTTGCACACTTTGTGGGTGTTCTTTGCGGAATCGCAAATGCGACCGTATTGTGACAGAGAATCCATCTCGCTTACAACAAGCAATACAATATATGGAACTTGAAAATAGAATAGCTCCACGCCAGGTAATTACGATTTGTTTACTATGTACTTTTTACCCGACTGCTCCAAAATGAGGGTTGTTTTTCGAGTGTATGTGCTATGTATGTGTGTAGATTTCTATGTTCCCTGCTACAGCCTAAACAACTTGACGGATTTTAACGTATGAGGTATCATTATATTCGTCTTGATAGCGCGAATGACACTGGGTACATAAATGTCTATAATAATATGTATGCATTTAGAAGTATTGTAGGGGCTACCCCTACAACGCTGTGGAAGGGAAAAAGATTGGGGAGTTACCTGGTGGTTTCTTGAGCTGAAGAGATGGGCGGAGGTGCTGATGGTGCTGAATGTAGTCACAACACTGTCACCTTTGTCTTTATTATCACGGATTAGTTCGCGTACGATGGGCCGATCGGCTACCGGTAGATTTCGTATTTCGTATTTAACGTACTGCGCGACGCAAGGGCGTAGAGTGGACTGCGTCACTGTCAAAACCGACCGTTGCCGATGACAGCCGATCTATATCCGTCCCGCTTTGGCGGGAACATCCTGGGGGGGCCCGGCAATGGGCATGAGCTGATCCCCATCTTGAGCTGAATCCAGTGGGAGCCGGGCAATCTTGCCGACCGGTCTCCGCAGCTGGCCTTGTGAGGTGGCCAAGTCCACGACTCTGATAACTCCATCCTTCCCAGGCAGTAGGCGTGTGATTCTTCCCATCTTCCATTGTAGCGGTGGCAGATTGTCTTCTTTGAGTAGAACCAGTTCCCCAATTTTGGGTGGAGAGGAAGAGGAAAGCCATTTGGAGCGGATTTGAAGGGTATGGAGGTAGGACTTGGTCCAGAGAGCCCAGAAGCGCTGAGAGAGAGCTTGAATGAGCTGAAAGTGCTTAAGGGGGGAGATGACTCGGTCATCTATTATGTGCTCGGGAAGAGCTGTGAGCGGACGGCCTATGAGGAAATGACCGGCTGTGAGGGGCTGATAGTCCGTGGGATCGGACGATAGTGGGCTGATAGGCCGAGAGTTTAACACGGCCTCTATTCTAGTAAGCAGAGTTGAGAATTCCTCAAATGTGAGGCGTTGTTCACCGGGAACTAACCCGGCGAGAAGAACCGGCGTAAGAAACTCGCACGGGGCCCACTTTTTTACCAAAAAAAGTGAGAAAAAATTTAATCTTTTAAATAAAATTTACAATGTTGTAACTTAAAATTATACAATGTCAACATAGTTGTAACTCATACACTAATGTAGAAGTAGCCTTGCAAGAAGCCATCCTACTCCCAAGATGTGCCATCAATTATGAAATCATTGACCTTATAATAGGCTTTGGCACACAAACGTTCTTTGACTACTTTTTTAAATTTATTAATGGAAAGATTTTGAACGTTTTCTGGGATTTTATTGTAAAGGCGTATACATTGAACTTTAAAGGATTTACTGACTTTACTAAGTCTGATCACCGGCATATCTAGCTTGTGCTTATTTCTAGTATTTCTACAGTGAATGTCACTTTTAACTTTAAATTTACTTATATTTTTTCTAACATATATTACATTATCCAAAATGTATTGAGAAGCAACAGTTAGAATACCAATTTCTTTAAATTTATCTCTCAGAGATTCTAAAGCAGACATTTTATAAATAGAACGTATGGCTCGCTTCTGCAGCACAAATATTGTATTAATGTCGGCAGCGTTTCCCCATAAAAGGATTCCATATGACATCCTACTATGAAAATAACTAAAATATACTAATCGTGCCGTGTCTTCGTCAGAAATTTCTCTAATTTTTCTGACTGCATATGCTGCAGAACTGAGCCTACCTGCAAGATTAGCAATGTGAGGACCCCACTGTAATTTACTGTCAAGTGTAATACCTAGGAATACAGTGTTATCTACCAAATTCATCTTCTCATCATTTAATAGTACATTGGTTTGGACTTGCCTAACATTGGGCAAAGTAAACTTTATACATTTAGTTTTACTAGAATTTAAAAGTAAGTTATTAACATTAAACCAATATACTATTTTTGAGAGAGCACTGTTTACCTTGTCGTAGTTCGACTGTTGTCGCTTCACTTTAAAAATAAGTGAAGTGTCATCAGCCAAAAGCACTATCTCATTATTATTATCCTTTACTAGATAAGGTAAGTCATTTATATAGATGAGAAAAAGAAATGGGCCTAATATAGATCCCTGTGGGACGCCTAATTCTATTTTGGTTCCATTGGACCTTTTACCATTTACCTCAACCCTTTGAGTCCTATTTTTAAGGAAAGAAGTCAAAAGGCTAAGAGCAGAGTCCTTTATGCCGTAGTGGCGCAGTTTCCTGATCAATGTAGCATGCTCAACACAATCGAAGGCTTTGGAGAGATCGCAAAACACACCTAAGGCATCCTGCGACTCCTCCCAAGCTTCAAAAATACTACAAAGAAGTCCTATACCAGCATCCGTTGTGGATCGACCCTTAGTAAATCCGTATTGATTATCGTGTAGCAAATTATTTGAATTAAAATGTACTAGTAATTGTTTTAAAATATTTTTTTCAAATATTTTACTAAAGGTCGGTAGAATCGATATAGGCCTGAAATTCGTGGGATCCGATTTACTTCCGGCTTTGAATAAAGGAACAACCTTGCTATGCTTCATTAAGTCAGGAAAAACACCATTTTATATGCAGTCATTAAAAATCATTGCTAGATGAGGAGCTACGATGTCAATTATTGATTTAATAATTTTTGTAGACATGCCCCAGAGATCAGCAGTATTTTTTATATTCAACAATTTAAAGGTATCAATAATATCACTGGGGTTAATTTCTCTAAACTTAAAATTGACATCACACTCCTTTACATTGTCTCTGAGTAGCTTTTCGGCAGCTTCAGGTGAAGAATTTAAATTTTTAGTCGTTGAGACCGGAATGTCAGCAAAAAACTTTTCAAAGACCGTCGCAACTTCTTGATCATTAGTAATCTTTTTATTTTCAAAGTATAGTTCAAAATCAGAGTTGCGACAGGATACATTTTCAGTCTCATCAGCTATTACCTGCCATGTTGTTTTTATTTTATTTTTAGAGTTCTTAATTTTATTTTTTATGTACAGGGCTTTTGCAGCTTTACAAACTTTTCTAAAGGTTTTTGAGTAGTTTTTAACAAATGCTTTAAATACCTCACTATTGTTAATACACCTTTCATCATATAGTTCATATAATCTTTTCCTACTAATTTTAATCCCTTTTGTTGCCCATTCAATAAATTTAGTTTTTTTATTACTGTTTCTAACCGTTTTAGAATTAAATATTGAATTAAATTGAGTTCTTATCACCTTAAATAATTTATTAAAAGCTTCATCAGAGCTATGTGACCTATCCGATAAATGGATATTTGAATTTAATTTACTTCTAAATTGCTCAATACGTTTTGTCGTCACAGGAATAAACACAAGACTTTTCTTCGCATCACTGTCACAATTCATATTAAAAGAAGCTATTTGTCCAAAGTGATCAGAACTTAGCTTATTAATTATTTCTTTTGTAACAGGAATAAGATTAGTAAATATATTGTCAATACAAGTGGCTGTAGTCTCACAGACTCTTGTAGGTTCCTGAAACAAACTGTTAAGGTTATACGATTGAAATAAAGATGTGAATCTTACAGTAGTACCCTGTGGATCCAATACACTGTAACTGCCAAAACCTGATTTTGAGAAAAAGAAGCCAATGTTTTTTTTTTAAGTTTTTGAATGATTACCTAAATCGTTGGTTAGTAAATATTAAGTGTTTGATATCAATTTAAAGGTATTTAAATCAGCTATCGAGCCAAGTATGTTTTATATATGCATTTACATCAAATATATTGATTTATCATAGAAAACTTGTTTTGTCGTAATAAGCATAAGAATGCGAACGTAAAAAATTATAAAGCAAAACACTGTATCTCATAGTTACATGGTATTGACTTGGTAAGAGATTCATTATAGCAGACAGGTAATTATAAAAAGTATTATAAGTGATGGGTATAAAACTAAAAACAAACAAGTATTTATTTTTAATCGTATAATATTTTCATATTATAACTATAAAACAAATTAAGTAATTCAACTTAACAAAAATAACAAACTTGTTATAAATGAAATTATACTTTTACAGTAATTATTTAAATTATCTAAACAATGTCATATAACTCTTATCAGTAATAATCAGTCTTACGGGTTTTCAAAAGAATTAGAAAATACTAAAAAATCTCAAAACAAAACAAAGTAAGTTTCAGAAAACAAAAAACTCAACTTAGATTAATAGGAACTTTGAAAACAAAAAACTCAACTTAGCTTAATAGGAACTTTGAAAACAAAATTTAAGGCTTAAACGTAATATAGACTATATAATCGTAATAAATGATGACTCTGTGAACACGACATTAAGTATTTGGTTCATCGTTGTAATCGTCGAGGTCAGGCTCAGACGAAACAACGAGATTTTTATAGAATATTGACCTTGTCGGAGGCATAGATTTACAAAGCTCTAGTAATTCTTTTTTCTTAATGTCACTAACACCCCTGGCTTCACTTTCTCTTGCTAATGATTCAAATAGATCGGCCTTGCCAATTGAAATTTCATTAGATATTTTTTGCGCTTCTTTTCTTTTCAGAAAATGTATTTCTTTAAAATCTCCATCATAATCATTCTTAGCAAAAATAGAAAGATGCCCCCTTCTAAATTCTATGACTTTCAGGTTATGAATATTATACCCTTTTGGATATGACAGCTTCGAGTCATTTGAAAA
The DNA here is from genome assembly GCA_905187585.1 of Cyaniris semiargus. NCBI lineage: Eukaryota > Metazoa > Arthropoda > Insecta > Lepidoptera > Lycaenidae > Cyaniris > Cyaniris semiargus. The sequence continues at coordinate 1,862,808 of LR994566.1, read as the reverse complement.
CATTATCATGTCTTTGTGAGTTAGTATAGCTACTTCCATATTTTTTCGCGAAGTCTTTATGTTGTGTACAAAGTCGTCAAAATCATAAATTTCTCCAGTCATTTTAAATTTTTTGGTAATAGCCGCATGCACAGTGTCAGCTGCCATAAATGTGTGACCACTTTCAAAATATTCTAATGTCACTGTTTCAATATCTGTTGTTTTATCGTTTATTAACCGTACCAAGGCTGATATTAGAACCTTATTCTTGTTTTGAGCGTTACAGTTATCAAGGAAAAAGTAAACATGTTTTTGATCACGACAATAATTTTTCAGAAAAAATATATAAGTCGTAGCCACATTATATGCTCTTCTGCCACTTTCACCCTCATGCCAAAGAATACATACGGCAGTCTTATTTTTTCCTGGCGGAACGAAAGATTCGTTAAAAAGTACGAGTTTGCGAGAGAAATAAAACTCTTTTGTTGTCAATAGGGGCATTTGAATAGCTTTCTGCATATCAACTGTATAAACTGAGTCCTTACTTCCACTGTTTTCACACTTTTCCTCCACCAGTTTGTAATCTCTTCGCGAATTCCTTTTGTTTTTTAAATGCTGACCCAAATCAATACATTCCACACAATTACAAGGAAGTGGCATTGACTTATGCGCCGTTTTATGATTTTTACATTTGGTGCATATGTCATGTACTGGCTCTGCAGTAGAAATGTTCATTTCTTTAATCACCTTATGCAAATGGGTCCAACTGCACGTTTTCATAGAATTTTCCTGACAGTAAGTTTTAAAATCATTATAAATCGAGGAAAAAGTAATTCCTATTGGAAGATAACGGCGATTAGGGGCATGTTGAATGTTATAATGTGAATGAATGGGTTTATATTTTAGGATGAATTTTTTTATCTCCTGTTGGTAATCACTAGAAAATGCAGTCGAAGGTGGATGATGCCCTCGAGGATCTGGTGCTGCCCCTACTTTTGGATGTACATTTCTTGTCATATAATTAGCTTTTAAGACTGCTTGAACAACTTCGTCATTTGAATAGCCTAACGTACTTAAGAAAAAGCGCTTACATACTTTTCTTTCATCAAGCATCCAGATTAATGTGTTATGCCTTCTAGAATTTGAACCAGCAGTTTTGATCGCAGTTGTTGTTTTTTCCACCTGTCTAGATATAAAATCACGACGCCTTTGCCGATCCATGTTCCAAAACTGTTTATATATTTCTTCTCTCTTCAAATCATTTATGTGTTCACTACATGACTTCTTACAGTTACTGCAAGATGGTCTCATGGGATGCTTCTGTTTCTGATTTTCTAGAATATCTTTCGGATTTCGCAGTCTTTTTAATTTTCTAGGTTGTAAAATTTCTACCTGTTCCTGATTTTCTATATCAACTGGCTCTTCATTACTTGTCATTTTACGTTTCATTGATAGTGAAGAGTTATATTCGGTTATTGGTGTGATCTCGTCATAATTAATGTTATCCATTACATTTGGTTTCCTTTTTTTAGTTTCAGGAGTGGGGATGAATGTAACTTCGTTACAATGTGGTTGTTGCTCTATAACAGCCTTCGTTGTTACTGTGACAAAATCATTATTTACTGGTAATTCAATATCGTCGTTTAGGTCAATCGGAATATGTTCTGTAATTTTAAAGCTATGCGTAGTCGATGATGACCCAACGACATCGACAGTTTTTAATTCTGTGTAGTTTCTATGTTCTGTATCTTCAAAAAAACTCGGAAAGTACTCAGGGTTACTTACGGGTAGTACAGGTTTGATATGGTCATAAGGTATGCAAGTAGGCCGGTTCGTGTTTGTTTCCAGATCACGGTTTATATTAGACACCATTGTAGCGCAATTAGAGTTATTATAATGTTGTACACTGTTTTGAGATAACTTAATCAACAACTTGTTACGATTACTACTCATATTGAGAACTAATAATCACATAACCTCACTTATAACTTCAAGAACAAAAAACTGCAAGCGCATTACACGGCTTTCAATTTGTAAATAAACAAATATTACGCACCACAGTCAAAACCCACTCGATAAACCAATAATGATTAAGCTTGACTCCCGCCACTGCTCTGATTGGCGCGTTCGAGTCACGCGAGGCTCTTGCTAACCGTTATGACAAAACACTGTATCTTGGGACGCGTCGAAATTATTTCAGCAATACACTGCATCTTTGAATACCTTGTTTTGCCGTTTTAGACCTTAAGTTTTGAGTACAGTGTAATTCATATAATAATATCTCAGTACTTTTCATACTGACTAGAAAAACTGTGATATTAGTAAGTTAAAACAGGCTGAAAGAAGTCCAATAAACGTTGTTAATTCAATACACTGTATCTTAAGATACAGTGTATTGGATTCACAGGGTACAGTAGTGGATGTTAAATCTAATAAATTAATGTTAAAATCACCACATATAATAACTTTTTTGTTAGATGCACATATTTTTGACAAAATTTGTTCCATTGTTACTTCAAAAGAATCGTATAACCCTGATGGAGGCCTGTATACGCTCACAATTATTAGATGGCTCAGCTCTATGCAGGCCACTTCTATTATTCGTTCAGTAGAGAGACTCACAATATCCTTACGTTCCTTAAATTTCAAATTGTTTCTGATTAAAATTAGAGAGCCGCCTCTAATGGCATTTTCTCTACTGAACGAACTTGCTATCTGGTGATCATTGAAATTGAAAATGAGTTCATGCGATCTGAACCAATGTTCAGATATACACATAATATCAATGTTAAATTCCTTCAAAAATAACTCAATTTCAAGTTCTTTACCTACCATACCTTGTAAATTCTGATGCACCAGATTAATTAAATTACAATTATTTTAACTTACTATACTTGAATCTTTTAAGTTATTGGTAGGATTTTTACTATTTAAAGTTGATTTGTTTCTGCAAGAGATTTCCTCTATTGTCTTAATATCTAATTTAAAGAAATATTTGGAACATATTCCAATTCGTTAAAACTATGACAAGTATTCTGCTCAATAAAAGCAGTAGTCGAGGAAGCCAAATACTTGGCTGATTTTATAAACAAAAAGTTAAATAGCAACTTGGCTATACGTCTTTTATAAAAATGAGATAAGAAGTACTTATCTCTTTTCATAGTAGATTATTTCAAATCTAAATTATTAATATCTACAACCTGACATTGCTTATGCGAGTCATTTAAAATAATACAATTATTATTTACAGCTGTATACATTAGGCTATTCAGCTGATACCTAGAAATGTTTTCTTTATTATATCTCTTTGGCAACATTTGTATGTAGGGAAAAGTAAACAAGATGACTTTTGTAACATGTTTTATTGAAGATCAAACGAACTTACCTTAAGTGAAGTTCGATCACAATTATATGAGCGACTTCATTCTTAGCGATTTATGCTTACTTGTTGTATAGTGGCGCTCCCATGCGTCACCCTTGCACGTATTTTAGAGATATGTAAAAAAAAAATGTCACTGTCACTAAGTCACCTGTCATGATTCATGACTTTTCCGGCGCTTAGACTCGAGCTACTCATTTTGTTTAGAGCAAATATAACTTACCTGCGGTGTTCATTTTATATTTGTAACTTGGGTAGAGAGAGACTGGTCACAGTCAAAGTATTAGTCGACTCACCTGTAATATGGGGTGGGTTTGGATAAATCGCTAAGAATGAAGTCGCTCATATAATTGTGATCGAACTTCACTTAAGGTAAGTTCGTTTGATCTTCAATTATATTTCGCGACTTCATTCTTAGCGATTTATGCTTACTTGTTGTATGATGTTTAGAGTAAAACAAATATAAAATGTTTAAGTAATTATTCTCTATTTTTATTTAAGGTTTTAAATTACAAAAAATGTGTGATAATTATTATAATATTATCATTGGTAAATGGAAATACTTACTTAATAAATAATTATCAATATTACAAAATATAAGTAATATTCCTTCATATTACAAATATTCTTTAAGTACTCCTTATTATGATCTTAGATAACATTTGAAGTAACTGACTAAAATAAATACATTTCTTTCTTATAACATAAATTATAATATTTACGAAATTTTATTCTGTCTAGATTGGGGAAAAATATTTCCTTATTATAGAATTTAGCGAATATAATAGAGGTAGGCATTAACTATTACTCCATCCTAGAGATTCTTTGATTGGTTCTATGTTGACTCCCAGTTTATTAGCTTTCGTCGTAGCTGTATAGCGAGTGCTATATGGACCAAAAATTGAAGTATCAATACCCCTTTTACCTAATAGTAATGTCTTTGATCCAGTTACTTAAAGTTTGAGTACAATTGTTATTTGTTATTATATGATTTACGAAAACGAATAAAAAGGGTAATCTCATTTACGATAATTTTTCCTTTTATTTAAATATTCTAAGAGGTATAATAATGCAGGACAAATCTTATGGTCCTGTGAATAGTAAGGAAGTTTAAGCACCGGTTGAAAACTATAAAGCTTAGAAGTTTTTATCATAAAAAGTTTTCACCTTTAAGTTTCCACCAATAACCTACAGTAATTATATTAATCAATCACATATTATATTTTGTTTTTATAATATCCGGTAAGCAATACCTACGTAGATTAAAACCTCATCTTTTTTTAGTAAAATAAATACTACATATTTTATTAGTTATTACACCTAATTTTTTGTACCCTATGCACTGCAACAAGTGCAAGTAAAGTGGCAGTTTGCTTAGCAAGAACTTTCAGAACCATTTTCGTTGGGCCACTGCAGAGATATAAACGATAGGGCATTATTAGTATCCCAATTCACTTCTTATTATTCGGCTTAATAAGTCTCATTCTGTAAGTTCCTTTCATATACCTCTTGAGTTGATATCATTTTCTAAATTAGTACATAATAATGATTGGGCAGGTTTAAAACTATTTTATAATTTAATGTGCTATATTTAGCACATTGGCTCAGTTTATCTGACAGAAAAGCTATTACCCTATCGACTGGCAAATTATATAAATCGTAGTTATGTGTTCTCCAAAACATTATCCATTGTTTTATACCACTATAGTATTGCATTTAATATGTATTATCGGATAAAGAATTTAGTATTATTTCAACACATTCCTCAGACAGTGGTGACCTCCAGTATGTACTCCCGGATAACCTCACGACTCGCGGCAACTATAGGCGTAGCGAGCGATGAAGATGTTACAGGACTTTATAAGTAGATTTAACAAGTTAATATCAGGCTTACGAATAATAATATGCTTATGATTCTTAGATAATTCCTTAAACCATGGGAACTACGACTGTACGGCTATGTCAATCATCAGGGTCTTTGTACCACGTAACTACGTACTATGGCACTAGACTATAATAGTAAATGAATCTACGTCGAATTCACCACCTTCGTTACTTATTTTCTTATCTTCACACCATTGCTAAATTTTCCCTGGTTATATAGATCAAATAACTATAATTGGACGCTACCCATTCTGTTTATACGCAAAATAGCGATCGTATATTATCGATCGACTAAAAAAAAAAAATAATTAACGAAAGGCTGGCTTGCGCGTCTGCGCTCGAGTTGTCTGCGGCGGGGCGGCTGAGGCGCAGGCCGGTGGGCTTCCGAGGCGCTCGCTCGTGGCGGCGTGTCGGCGCTGTGGCAGGCGGGACGGCGCTCGTGCTTGTAGAAAACAAAGAAAAATTGTATATTAATGCTACTGGGAAACTTAGTTTCTCTTCTGTAGCTTGATCAACAGATCAACAGTTGAAAAGATTCAGCCACTTTTAGCCTCTCAGCAAACTCTTCCCCGAAAAGTTATTTGTCACTATTATCAGATTTGCATTTAGCGCCTCTTTGTCCTTTAATACCTCGATCGTGTGAATCACAGACACGACAGGTATTCAATTGTTACAATTATTAAAAAACCTTTATAATAACCTCGTGCCACCAACCCACAATATCTTTGTGGACTGGTTTTTTTTTTTTTTGGCCGAGTATTTATTTTTGTTTCTGGAACGTCGTCCAGAAGTTGCAAGACCTTTCGTCCTGAATAGGCTGAGGTTCCTTACCTGGTGTCCCGTCAGTCGTCTGTTCCTGCGGCTGATCGCCATCACGCCCCGTAGATGGTGCCGATTTCAACGACGTTGGGGCGACCGCAGGTGTAAGATTCAGCACCGGCGCGGATTCCTCCAGGAGTAAGGGCCATATGGTCTGCGCGTGATCAACTTCTTGAACAGGATCATCACGATCTGTCAAAAACCGCAATATTTGCAGTTGTATTATCATAATATTTGAACAGCAAAAGCCCTGATATTTGCAGTTACGTATTCGTAATGTAGGTATATCAAGTGTCGGTAGATGTTGAAAAAATAATATTATATTCTATAGCAGCAAGGAACCCCAGTTTCGATAGTTGTGCGTCCGTTTTCAAACAGAAAAAATCCTGATGTTGGCAGTTACGTGTCTGTTTCCAAACAGCAAAAGCCCTGAATTATTTGCAATTATTCGTAATGTACATGAAAACATGTAGGTAGGTGTAAAAATAAAAATTATATATTCTTTAACAGCAAAAACCCCGATTTCGCTAGTTGCGTGTTTGTTTTCGAACAGCAAAAGCCCCGACCTTGGCCGTTGCGTATTCGTAATTTACATCAAAATATGACAGCAAAAACCCTGAGGTTGGTAGTTGCGTGTCTGTTTTCGAACAGCAAAAGCCCTGACCTTGGCAGTTGCGTATTCGTAATTTGCATCAAAATATGACAGCAAAAATCCTGAGGTTGGTAGTTGCGTGTCTGTTTTCGAACAGCAAAATCCCCGACCTTGGCAGTTGCGTATTCGTAATTATTCTACATTAAAATATGTAGGTAGATGAAAAATAAATTTCGACGGTACATCTTTATTGCGTAACAGAAAACCGTTACGTGAAAAAATTATAATTATGCGTTATCTATTGATATATCCCTTGGTATTATTAAATTATAATATAAAATAAGTATAATTATAGCTATTCCCCCTGAGTTAACACTTACTTGGTCTGATATCTGACGAGGATGAATCGATTTGTCGTCCCATTTTTCTTCGAATATTTTCTCCGCTATCCGGACTCCAACGCTTCTTCCCCATGTTGAAAGCTCCACACCGTTGACCGTAGGTAAGTTGCGAACGTGCGAAGGGTTCGGCACGAAAACACGGAATGAGTAGCTCGAGTCTAAGCGCCGGAAAAGTCATGAATCATGACAGGTGACTTAGTGACAGTGACATTTTTTTTTTACATATCTCTAAAATACGTGCAAGGGTGACGCATGGGAGCGCCACTATACAACAAGTAAGCATAAATCGCTAAGAATGAAGTCGCGAAATATAATATTAAATAATTTGTCCAAATATTCAGTCATCTGTTTTTTGTTTAATTTTCCTTTCCTCCCGACTAAAAGTATTAATGTAGTATTCGGACAATATGTCATAGTTAAAGCCCGTTTTAAAATTTCAGTGTAAGTAGCACCGGGCATACAAAAATTAGAGATAGGTTGTCCGATACACATTCTATTCAAATATACACCTAAATCCTTACCTAACTCGTCACTGACTAAAGTAATGTTTGTTGGGCATTCTGTATGTACCTTCTGACTGGAACATATATCTGCAATATTATTTAAAATGGAATGATCTACCTTATCTGAGGAACCGTTGATTCTCAATAAAGAATAAACCCGCTCCTCATTGTAATGGGTCACTTCGAGCAGATCATTCATTGCTGTTATATGCCCCTGCATTTCTTGCTGTGATAACTCATATTTATTTTTCAAATTGTCTAAGGAGTCTAGAAGTATTGAAATCTCTGCCTGAAGGTTGCATACATCTGCCTCGTAGCTACACTTAATTTGCTCTAAGTCAATTTTACAATTTAGCAAATTATTATTCAAGATTTGGTTTTCTTTAACAACCTTTGATAAATTATTTAAACATTTTTTATTTTTCAGTGACATTTTACAATATTTCTTGATGCACTTTCTGATTTTAATATATTTCTTAAATTTTTTCCTACTGTTCATTCCACACAGTGGCAATGAATCATCACCGGTTAAATCAACAGTAGAAATGTCAATGTTACATGATTTAGAGATAGAATGTGACTTACTTTTACTACAGATAAGTTCATCATACAAGTTTTGTGTTTGGGTGGCACTTTGAACATGTATTTGTTCTTCAAGTTTTAAAATATAGTCCTCAGCATTATTCAGTTTAATTTTCAAGTTAGCCGAGTTCTTGAGAGTGTCTTCACGGCATTGGTCGAAGCCATCAACAATGCTCTGTAGTTCCACGTTTTGCTTATGAATGTCCTCAAAGTCCAAGCTTAACTTGTTAAGTTCTAATTTTAAATCCTTATTCTTTTGTAATATAAATAGCATTTCTTTTTCATTATCATCTCTCTCCCTTAACAGCATTTGGCATTGATCCTTGTATTGTTTTAGTTCAGTGAGGGCCACACGAAGTTGCTCCTTCGTACGGCGGGCCACGGCTGAGCGAGTCATCATTTTGCTGTCCATTCCCAAACACTAAAATTAGTTTTATAATATGTTAGGCTTAACTGTTATTGATTATAAGAATTAAAATAATTATAAGTCACCTTTTACTTTATAAGCTAAAGCCAGCCTCAATATTTCAGATTAAGTAACCAAGTTATATTTTGAGATGAGAGTTTATGAGAAATGGCGTCATTATTAACATTTAGGAATTGTTGAACTTCTAGGAGCTGATTCCTAGCACCTACATAGTTTGTGCCGCAATCGGAACGTATTAAAACCGGTACGCCGCGACGTGAGCAGAATCTTTGTAACGTGGCAATGAATGCGTCTGTAGAAAGTGCTGATACTGGTTCCAAGTGAACCGCCTTTGTAACGAGACAAACGAATATACAAAAATAACCCTTAATTAACTTAGCATTCCGTAATTGACTTGATTTTAGTAAAAATGGGCCGGCGAAATCTGTAGACACGTGACTAAATACGGGCTGAGGTATAACTCTGTCGGCTGGAAGGTCAGCCATGACAGGCATTTCGGGCTGAGCACGGCAACGGAAACATCTTATGCATTTATACGTTTTATGTCGAATGATGCGGCGTGCGGATAATATCCAGAAGTGTTGACGTAATATAGCGTGTAGTGTATCGGTGCCAGGATGACAATGAATACGATGATAGTGATCGATGATGAGGTCTGTAAGCGGACTAGAACTAGGTAATATGAATGGATGCTGAGCATCGTATGTGAGTTCCGAGCGAGTGAGTCTGCCACCTACTCGAAGGAGACCGTCCTGCATAAAAGGTGATAATCGTTGTAATCTAACTGTACAGAGTTTGTTTATTTGCAGGCGGTGAATGTCTTCTGCGAATGAGTTCTGTTGAACAGAGCGGATCCAGAAGAGCAGAGCTTGTCTACGTTCATTTACAGTTAGTGGACCTAGTTCTCGTGAGTGTGTAGGTAATTTACAGTTCGAAATAAATCGTCGCATATACGCTGTGACGCCGGTAAGTTTATCTAATGAGCTAAATCGTGTAAGAAGATCACTATCTATACCGGGGATTGTGAAATGACATGTAATTTGTTTAGGTTTGAATCCCGGTAATTCTTGTCGAGTGTGAGCGGAAGGTATCTTGGGCCAGGTATCCTCTGGCAGCTTGAGCCAAGGAGGAGACCACCACAATGTGCTGAGATTCCTCTGTTGGCACAATCAGCAGAGTTTAAGTGTGTAGGTACATGACGCCAGATGAGTGAGAGAGAGTTATTAATAATTTTAGTTACTCGGTTAGCTTCGAATGTTTGTAAGCGGTGAGTAGGAGTTTTAATCCACGCAAGTACAATGGTGCTGTCTGACCAACAGACACGAGACATGAGTTGAGATAAAAGTGTAGCCGCGGATAATTCTAATTTAGGAATTGTGAGTTTATTTTTAATAGGTGCTACCTTAGATTTTGCAATGATGAGCTGAACATTAGCCGATCCATCGTGATTTAATTCATGTAAATATACGACGGCAGCAAAGCCATTTTCTGAGGCGTCTGCGAAACCATGAAGCGAGTATGTAGAAGTTAATTTGTGCGGAGCTACATGTCTGGGAAAGTGTATGTTTGAGATGTGCAGAAGATCCTGAGAAATGCGCTGCCAGTCTTGTGTAATGTTATCTGGAGTGGGGTCGTCCCAATCCAGTTTAAGCAACCATAATTTCTGTAAAAGTAATTTTGCGCGGAATATGACAGGAGTGATCCAACCGTTTGGATCATAAAGAGAAACTACAGTGCTGAGTATGGATCGCTTAGTTATGTGAGTGATTGGCGGTAGTGAAATGTGATATGTGAATTCATCAGACTGCGGAATCCACCTAATACCTAAAACTTTAACAGATGGAGAATCTGAGCTGATGTCAAAGTCCTTAGGCATTTCGCATTGATCATCTGGGAACCGTTGTAAGAGTTGAGGAGTATTAGATTTCCATTTACTAAGTTGGAAACCACCAAGGGATAATAAATTTATGAGCTGAGTTTGAAGGGCTGAAGCTTCTTCTATGGAGTCATGTCCACAGAGAATATCATCTACGAATATAGAGTTGCGTAATACATGAGCAGCTTGGGGATAGCGATGACCTTCATCATCAGCTAGTTGTAATAATGTGCGGATAGCATGATAAGGACTTGAACGTAATCCGTAGGTAACAGTGTTGAGCGCATATGTGAGTAACGGTCGTTCGGGAGACGATCTCCAGAGGATGAGCTGATAATGTCGTTGATCTGGATTAATAATAATATTTCTAAACATCATTTTTATATCTGTGGTAAAAACTACGCGATGTGTTCTGAATGTCATAATTATATCGACAATATCACGCTGAAGGGCTGGGCCTGTATGTAAACAATCATTCAGACTGACACCGTTGGATGACTTGCAACTGCCATCGAATACTGTGCGGAGTTTATCAGTACCAGATTTAAATACCCCATGATGAGGAATATAATAATGAGGTTTATGTGTAAAAGTAGAAGGATGACAAGGTGTCATATGACCTAAGTTTATGTATTCATTCATAAATTCTACATACTTTGTGCGGAGTGAATGATCCGATTGTAATCGCTTTTCTAAGTTAAGAAATCTACGGAGAGCAATAGCATGAGTACTACCTAACTGCGGAGCATTCGATAAAAATGGAAGAGTTACGATGTAACGTCCCGATTGGTTACGAGTAGTTGTTGAGCGGAATAATTCTTCACATTGTTCATGCAATGGGTTTGAGCGAGTTGGACGCGGCTGGGGCTCCTCTGACTCCCATAATCGTTCTAGACTTTTATTTAAATCTTGATGAGAATGAGCGGAATGAGCGGATTGAGACGATTGAGCGATATGAGCGGAGTTAACTTGAACTACTGAGTTGTCGTATAATTGTTCAATGGGACCTATGAGTGCAAAATCAAAAATCGTGCCGAAGGCTATGGGCTTCCCCGGGCCCAAAGTTAACTTAGTACCATCCAACACATAACCTAAAACATCTGAGCCCAAAATGAGATCGATGGGCGCAGGAGTATGATAATCTCGATCCGCTAACGGAATGAGCTGACTTTCCGAGTCATGTACTACATCGGGAACTTTTTGGATAGGTAAATAACCAGTGACATCCTTTAAAATATGAGCGGAAGTCGTGATAGAAGGCGTGTCACTACGTGTAGGTCGAAAAGTAATCGAAACATGACCTTTAGAATTTTGTATGTGCTGGTTACCTACGCCTGAAATTTTTAATGAGCAATGTTTCGGTTGTAAACTAAGTGTTTTTACTAAGCGTTGAGTAATTAAAGTTATCATACTACCACAATCCAGTAACGCGCGGGCTTTATGATAGTTACCGTATTTATCTGAAATTTTTAAAACGACTGTAGGTAATAATATGGGCGTTTGCAATGAGTTATTATTGTGTTGGGTAGTATTAACTTGAGCGGAATCATTATGAGCAGAATCATGAGTAAAATTATGAGCGGATTTATGATGAGAAAAATTATTATTTAAATTATTGGGCTGATTTTCTAACTCTGAATGCTCCGTGATGGTAGGTAGTCCTTGTTTATTATTATGAGGCGAAGATGAACGAGATTGATTAGTAGTAGCAGTTGGTTGATGATGGACGATAGTATGATTTGTGTTTGCTGTGTATGTGTGGGCAGTATTGTCACTACGACGACGGGGCTGCGCGCGCAGGTGAGCAGGAAGTAAATGAGCTGATGATGTTGGTGAGCGTGGTTCACCATGACGAAGAAGTGAGGTGTGGTGATTCAGACTGCCACATTCCTTGCAGGCACCAGTCGACCTACATTCATTTTCGTAGTGCGGACCTAAACACTTGCGACATCTACCTTTGGATTCTATGAAGTCCCAACGTCCTTGAATGGGCTGATGATTGTACTTGGGACAAGCTATCAATTTGTGTTCTGTTGACCTACAATATGGGCAATAAATCCTAGGTTTATAAGTTGCTTGTGCTGAATATACGTGCTGAACTTGTCGGGGGGGAGAGGGGGGTGCATAGTGCTGGCGTGAATGAGATGGAGCTGGCCTGACATGCGGGCTAGGCATGGTATGCGCTGAAGGCGAGCGCTGATACGCGGGGCTTATGGGTCTAAAGCGGAGAGTGCGCGGAGAACGGGGGGAGGGGGGTTGTTGACGGGAAGGGCCTACTTGAGTTTGACCTTGAGACTCAACAGCGCGCGCTGGCGTCGGACATTCTGTCTCGATGCAGCGCGCGTGCTCTTCTAAAAAAGATATTAAATTTCCTAAAGTGGGCAAAACATCAGAGGCGCCGTATCTCCTCTCGAACAATGTGCGGAGCTCCCCCTGCAGCTTACGGACTACAATCGAGACAAAAACATAATTACTATCCATGGGTAAATTTAAATTTGTTAGTGCACTTTGAGCTGAGATGAGGGGAGTGAGAAATGTAGACCGTATACTCGACCGTATATGTATGTTGGGCAGGCCGAGTATAATGTCGACGAACCTGTCGATTAACACACGACGGTTCTCGTATCGACGTGTTAATACGTCGAGCGCAACACTATAATTTTCATTAGTAATTTTTAAATGCGAAACCATTGATAATGCCTCCCCCGACAGGCAAGAGAGTAGGTAGTGCAATTTTACCGCGTCTGACAACGACGCCATGTCGTCCATCAGACTATTTATTTATTTATTTATTTATTTATTAATGATATACCAACAACACATTGCGGCAACATTCATAATTAAAATCTACTACAGTTATGATACGATCTAACGCAATAGTCTATTACAGGTATATACAACTGAAACAAATATTCTCCATAATGTTTAAGATACAAGAAAATTAAAACTAAGAGTAAAATTCATGCTAAAAAAAAAAAAATTTAAGCCTATTAATACGACTACTTAACTTACACAATCAGTTTACATAATGATGATAATTAATAACAAATGGTCAATAATAAAAGCTAATTCTAATGAAAAGTATTAGGATAAGAGTAAGTTTTAACATGTCAGCAAATAAATTAAATTAAATTAAATCAAATCAAATTAAATTAAATTAAATTAATTAAATTTAATTAAATTAAATCAAATCAAGTTAAATCAAATTAAATCAAATTAAATTAAATACATTATTGGGCGTTACAATTACCTATTAGTGGACAACTTACATTTAACATTATTATTACTAAACTTTACAACTACATTTAACATTAAAATATACAAAATACAGTTAATTATTAATCACGAAAGTCAAAATATACAATTCATATCAATGCCAAACAGTTTTTTTTAAAGTTTGCAAGGGAATCATGGAAAATGTCAATGTCATAATCAGCGAGTTTGTTATAGGAGTATGTGAGTCTGTTAATTGTAGAGTATTTACCTAGGTTGGTTCTTACGGGGATTTGTGTGAATGTTTTGGGAGGATGCCTAGGAAGACAACGGGGTACGTGCATGTTGACGAGACCTAATATATTCGAACAGTCTAGGGTGCGATTAATTATTTTATGAAGAGTACAGAGGTCAGCTACTAGCCTACGTTGTTCGAGAGAGTGGATGTTAAAGTGTTTCAGGCGTCTTTGGTAGTTAGCTCTGTAGGGGCAGGACTTATCCTTGAAGGCGAGGTAGCGTGTGAAGGCTTTTTGGACGCTCTCTATCCTATCGCTATGAATTTTATAGTGAGGGTTCCAGACCGGTGATGCATATTCCAGAGTACTGCGTGCTAGAGCGTTAAAGATTGTGATAATGCTATCTACCTTTTTGAATTCAGCGGTAATTTAGTCTGCCTTTACGATAAACTATTTCATATTCATATTCCTCGAGTTGTAAGCGCCATCTTTGAAGTTTACTGTTATGATTTGAATGATTGAAAAGCCATTTTAGGGGTTGGTGATCTGTGACTATAGTGAATTTCCGGCCATAGACGTATGGGCGGAATATTTTACAACCAAATATTATTGCTAGTAATTCTTTTTCAGTTACAGTGTAATGGCTTTCGCTTTTATTTAATGTGCGTGAGGCAAATGCGATAGGACGGTCTTTACCTACTTGACCCTGGGATAGTATGGCACCGATGGTGGCGTGTTCAGATGCATCACAGGTAAGGATACAAGGAAGACTAAAGTCGGGATAGGAGAGAACTGGAGCAGAGGTAAGTTTATGTTTTAGAGTATCGAATGTAACTTGTTGTTGATTTTCCCATTTGAATATTCCTTTTTTAGCAAAGTAGTCAGTGGTTTTGCTGTCATAGAAAAGTCGGGTATAAATCTGCGATAGTAAGAGACGAGGCCAAGAAAGGATTTTATATCTTTAGGAGTTTTAGGTGTTGGAAATTGTGTCACCGCTTCGATTTTGTCTGGGTTAGGCTTGACGCCGTTTTCAGTAATGATGTGTCCGAGATATGCGACCTCTCGTCGGAGAAACTCGCACTTGTCCGGCTGCAATTTTAGGTTATATTTTCGAAGTCTATCAAATATTGCGGTTAGATTTTGAATTTGCGAAATTAGATCAAATGAATATGTTACAATATCGTCTAAATAGGAGTTCTAATTGACGAACAGCTCAAGTTTGAGAAACACACAATAAATACAGTGAGCCGCTGTTTCTACCGTTTAAAAGTTTTGTACAAAATCAGAAACTATGTCTCTGAAAAGCTGCGTAGCATACTCTGCGAGTCACTAGTTCTCTCGATTTTAAACTATGCAGATGTGGTGGTGGGTCCCTGTCTACTCTCCCGGTCTAAAAAACTAATACAAAAAGTGCAAAATGCATGCGCCCGATTCTGTTGCGATATACCACCACGCACGCACGTCACGCCGTACATCAACAGTCTTCGCTGGCTTAAGATGGACGGGCGCAGGCAGGTGCACTTCGCTACTCTATTGTTCGGGGTAGTTAAATTTCAAATCCCATCCTACCTCTTCAATAAACTACAGTGGGCTAGTGAAAATGAGCTGACTGTCACCACTAGGGGCTCGTCCTTCTTGTTGGTCACGCCGCTTCACCGCACATCCGCTTTCAGGGGTAGTTTCAGGTATCTTGCCAGCAAAATCTGGAATAATCTCTTACCACCTCTTCGTGTTCTGCGAACAATAAATACGTTTAAGTCACGGTATAAAACACATTTATTGTGTAAGAAAATAGACAATTCGTAAATAGGTAAGTACCTATAAACACAGAATAAATTCACTTAAGTTTACTTAACTATAAAAATATAATATAATATGAATACTAGATTGACTATAATAATAATTATAATTCCATGTAACATGTAAATTCTGTCTACATTTAATTTATCTATTTTTATTCAATATTACATATCTTTCAATTTACATTATAGTCCACTTTATATTATTATTTATTAAACATTTACTATGAGAATTGATACTATCTATTAATACATAATAATTGAACACTACTTTACTTTATAATTATTATTATTATTAGAAATAAACATTATTATTATAAGCGAATCATTTACTTACCCTTCGTTTTGCAAGCCGAAGCGGAGTGGTTTTTCTTATTGGTTCGCTAGTTATTGTAATTATTGGTAGGTAACCATAACGTCCAGGATTCGCGCCGTACTTCCTCAAAGTACAGCCCTCGTTAGTCATCTCATTCCCTAAAAACTATTTTTACACATAATTTATGCAGTGCACTGCTTATATTATTATTTATTCTCAGATTACTTAGATATGCATAACATAATAATAATGTCTATATTAGTACTTATTATAATAATAATCTAACACTGACCTGGTCACTGAAGCCGCAATATACACAATAATATAACAATCAATTTAATAATAAATAACCAGGTGTTAGGTCTGTCTTGATCAGGCCTCGCTCACGGTGTGCGCGCGCGCGTCGCCCTTATCTCGTTGCAATCTAGGTCAGTCGTCAGCCGGGCGCCAGGTGTTTTGAGCTATGACGTGACGTCATGTAATACAGTTAGGGTGTGAGAGGGTAATAGTTTTGGAATAGGCAATTGCTCAAATATCTTTATTTATTATATAATACAATATATACGTCATATTATTATACCTAATATTTTGATTTATTATTTAGTTTATGCATAGGTACTGCGACCATTATAATACGCATTTGAACATTATATTTATTATTATTATTATTGTCTACTAGTTTGTACTCAGTACGCCAGTGACCAGTGTGCATCTGTCGAGCGATCGACATCAAGGCCTCACAGAATACCAGGGATCGCGGTGTAGTACTATTTACGATGCCGCGATTATCACCTGAGTGGGGTCTTTTTCAGCAGCGCTCGCATTACACTGCATTAATTTATAATTTTAAGTAGGTATCTACTTGCGACAAATTGTTTTTGTTTATTATTATTTTTATTTTTTTTTATTATGTATTTTACTTTTTTATTTTGTACCCATGTCCTTTATTGTTTTCTTCTTTATATTTTTATATGTATATTTTTTTATATGTATATTTTTTGTCTTTTATTTTTTGTTTTCGCTGTCATCTGATGTAATGTGGTGTAATGTGTATGTGCTTATTGAATAAATGTCTATTATTATTATTATTATTATTATTATTAAATATACGAAACAGCGTAGGCCTTGGAGTCCTGAGAGTTTGGTATTCATAAGGCGTTGAAAAGTTGAGGGTGCATTTTTGAGCCCAAATTTAAATTGGTAATGTCCCTGTGGAACGGAGAAGGCGGTTTTAGGTGAGTCTTCAGGGGAAACTTCAATTTGGTGAAAACCGGAAGCAAGATCTAGGGTACTAAAATACTGGCTTTTGCCTAATTGATCTAGTATTTCTGTTATATTTGGTATGGGATATGAGTCACCAATTGTGACGTCATTTAACTTTCTATAGTCGATGACAACTCGCCATTTACGATTACCGGATGCGTCTAACTTTTTTGGGACAACCCAAATGGGTGCTGACCATGGAGATGATGAAGGTTCTATGATTCCTTGTTGCAACATTTCATTTATTTGTCTATTTACTTCTTCCTTATGGATTTCTGGAAAACGGTAAGTCTTAGTGTGAATTGGAGCGTCGGAAACGGTTTTAATTTCATGTCGAACTGCGTTTGTAAATGTGAGTTGTTCCCCGGGAAGATGAAAAATGTCAGAATAATCGGAACAGAGTTTGTAAAGGGCATTTGTTTCCTCTTTATTAAGATGAGAGACTCGTAATTGTTTCAACACTTCTCTAGTACGTTGAAAACTATTTGCATGTGATACAGTGTGAACGGAATTAACAGATGTAGGAGAGATAGCATCCTTTACGTCATCAGA
This sequence comes from Cyaniris semiargus, assembly GCA_905187585.1. Classification (NCBI taxonomy): domain Eukaryota; kingdom Metazoa; phylum Arthropoda; class Insecta; order Lepidoptera; family Lycaenidae; genus Cyaniris; species Cyaniris semiargus. The sequence continues at coordinate 1,844,987 of LR994566.1, read as the reverse complement.
AGTGTAAGGTAGAAGAACTAAGTTTAAATTTGATTTAATGTGTACTGGAGATTCGGAAGTATTCACGACGGATAAATTAATTCTTTTGTTAGGTTTTACAGTGACGAGACAATTGGCGATTAATAAATCTTTAAATATTTTTTGATCTAGTATAAGACCCTCTTTTAATTCGAGGTTGACAACGGAGCATTCAATAACCATCTCTGTACGAGCTGGGATGAGGTAAGTTGGTTCCTAAAAATTTAATTTAATTTCATGTTTTATTTTCAGTACATCGCGGTTAGAATCAATATTACAGCGGAATAAATTTATGAGGTCACTGCCAATAATGCCATCGTAAGGTAAGTCAATATTTTCTACAACATGAAATTTGCTAGATATAAATTGATTAGAATTATCAGATACGTATAGTTTTAGATTAAAATGACCGAGAGTATGTGTGACTTCTTTTCCTGGATCAATACCTTTTATTTTTATTTGTTCTGGTATAAGTTTTTGCGGCTTTCTTTAGTAAGCTGATGGCGGAACCAGAGTCAACAAGGAGGGCTAAAGGAATGTCCGAGATTTGAGTGTAAAGTAATACGTGCGGCAATGTTTTATTTGTATGATTAGTGTTAATCTCATAAATTTCTAAAGGATTTTCAGTATTATTTATTACGGATTTAGTACTTTCAGGTTGAGGATTTTTTTCCAATTTAGTGTGTAGGGATCCTGTAGGCATGGAGGATTTTGAAGACTCAGAGGATTCAGTGTTTTTTAACGATACAGAGGACTCATTCAAGGATTTAGTAGCATTGGATTCAGTGGATTTAGTATAATTATCATTTGATACAGTGGATTTAGAAAGTGGTAAATTATTACACAACTTGCCCGTGTGATGGGGTTGTATGGAACTAGAAGAGTTAGAAATTGCACCACATGTGCGTTGATTTAGTAGCATGGTGTCGGATTTGGTAAGCTTTCGTCCCGCACGACACCGGGACGAGACTTTATTTAGTTTTTTGGAGTATTGTCGACAGTATCATAACCTTCTTCAATATTATTTTGTTCATCATTATCATTGACATCGCATGACGTAAAATTCACCCTTTGAAAAGGCTTAAAATTCTGAGCACGATTATTATTATATTCGCGTTTTCTGCACTGATCTATTGTGTGACCTACATTTTTGCAATATTTGCAAATTGGGGGTGAATTAGCATTAGAAGAATCATGGAAACGATTATTATTATTAAAGAAGCGATTATTTTGAATTCGGTTATTATTGTAATTTGAAAAGCGTTGATTAGTATAATTAAGATTTTGGTTTGAGTTTTGATAGCGCCGGTTACCATCAAAATTAGGTTTCGGGGAAGCCGATTTATTCCGTGGATTTTTGAAAAATTCAACAATTTTTATATAAATCTATATATAAAAATTGTTGAATTTTTTCTTCCGAAATGGCTATATTAATGGCTTTGTTAATTGTTTTAGGAGATTTGCATCTCACTATATTGGAAATTCATGGCAAAAGTCCCATTTGAAAATGATGGAGAGCTAATTCCTCCATAGCTGCTACGCGACCTATCATTTCTCTGCTTTTGGAGCCGTGAGAGATAGAAATTTCTGTGAGTAACTGGGATAAATATGTTTCGACTCGGAGTGCATATTGACTGACAGGTTCATTTAAAGTTTGCTTACAATTTTGCAAATCTGTGAGTAAATGAGCATAATGTTTCCTTTCGCTAAACTGATTCTTTAAAAACTTTTTACATTTTCCATGATTCCAAAATCACAGTACACATTTACTTCAATAAAATAAATTATCCGACGTTAAGCGAAAGAATCAAAATTATGCGCGAGAATCACGACATTCCAATTGCCGGTCACTTAGGATCATCACGAATGTATAACAGAATCCAAGAACAATATTACTGGAAAGGAATGAGAAGTGACATAAAAGACTTTGTAAAGAAATGTAGACCCTGTCAAGAAAATAAGGCGTTTAGGAAAGTTAATAGAGCACCCATGGAAATTACCACCACGTCGACAGCTCCCTTTCAACGCATAGCGTTAGACATAGTAGGACCTTTACCAGAATCGGGACCAGCTAACCTTAAATATATCCTAACTTTACAGGACGACCTTACTAAATTCTCAGTAGCATATCCTTTAAGAAGTTCAACAGCAGAAGAAACCTGTCTCATTCATTTTGTATCCCTCTTTGGCATTCCTAAATCCATCCTTACCGATCAAGGTACCAATTTCACCTCCGACCTTTACAAAACCACGTGCCAATTCCTAAAAATTAAACAAATATGGTCCTCACCGTATCATCCACAAACCCAGGGCGCGTTGGAGCGAAGCCACTCTAACCTTAAGGAATACCTAAAATCATTTGTCAATGACAATCAAGACAACTGGGAAAAATACGTCTATACAGGCATACTAACGTATAACACAACAATACATACAACAACGAAATTCACTCCTTACGAGTTAGTCTTCGGCAACAAGCCCTATATTCCAAATTCACTATACGATTGCGACCTCGGTACAACATACACCGACTATATTAGAAAACTACAGCATAAACTTAAGTACACAAGGGAAAAAGCATTAGAAAACATTCTCAGGTCCAAAGAAACGTCTAATTTCTAAAACTTATTACGATACTCGAGCAAAAGCTCCACCGAAATATAAAACTGGCGATTACGTTTACCTCAAAAATCATTTGAGACTCAGGAAGGCACTATCCCCGATCTGGAAGGGACCTTACAAGATCATAAGAGTTAATAATAACTATACTGCTACCCTGTTGATTAATAGAAGGCATGTTACTCACCATTTTGATCAGCTTAAGCCAGCTGAAACACAATAACCTGAAAAGGAAATGTAAAATTAAGATAAATGTTAGATTAAGTATATTATAATTTAAGTAGGATAGTAATTGATGTTTACTTACCTTATTTCAGCATATCGATCGGTGTACGGCCAGATGTTATACAGCCATTCAGCCATTCTACCGGCATCTTCTTTGATGGACTGGGAAAATTGAAAGTCGTAAATGGACAATTAAATGTAATAAACTATATAGATATCTTCTATATGCAATCCCACCTTGTAAATTTAAAAGAAATTATGAACACAATCACCTTCACTTGTAAACAATCATTACTCCAACAATGTCTAGAGACACTGTCTCCTTTAGCGGTTCGATATGAAGAACTTGTTAAAGAATATGAATCTATATCTCATCTTATATCTAAACGTAATAAGAGATCTGCATTATTCGGTGCAGTAGGAACAATATTTAAACATATTTTTTGGCACTCTAGACGAAGACGATGCGATAAAATACGATTCCGCAATTAACGAATTATAAAACGATGAAAAAACTATTGCACAATTAGTAAAAGAAAATATTTTATTTACAAAGTCATCATTAGAAAAATTTAAGTATTCTATAGCCAAACTGAATAAAAACGAAAAGCGCCTAAATGATAAAATTAAAGATTTGCTGAATATAACGAATCGTATTCACAGCACCACTAAATCACTTAAATTATATTCAAAAGTCCTTTCTATATTAACTTACCTAGAGAGCGCTCTCATGACTCTATCCTTCGAATTAGAAGACTTAATCGATGCCGTCATCCTAACAAAACAAAATATTCTACGTCCCACAGTTATTACGCCAATGCAGCTTTTCAATGAATTAATTAACAATGATAGATACTCACCCAAAAATTCGAGAATCCCGACTATCATGAGTATAGACAAAATTAATTTAATCTTAAGCATATCTGATGTTGCATGTTACTATTTTAGAAATAAGCTTGTATTCGTTTTACAAATTCCACTTGCTTTAAATGACGATTTCAGCCTATATCATAGTTTAACGTTACCTACGCCACATGGCTTAGACAAGCCTAATGTATTTAGTATGATTCAACCTCATAGCATGTATATCGCTATATCATATGATAAAATTAACCATTGTATACTAGATAGTCTAGAATTATGTAAGACGGTTAATTCTGAGGTTTCCTTTGCAAGATTTCAATGATAATGTTGACAAACAGCAATCCCACGTGTGAAAGTGAACTATTAACTAAGACAACTAGTGACATTCCTGAACAGTGTAAAACAAAGACAATTAAAGGTGACGTACACATATGGCAACCACTCAAGAACAATCGGTGGCTATACGTGCAAAGTGTTCCCAGTAAAATACATTTGGACTGCAGTACCACGGGAAACAGTGAATTAAAAGTGTTCGGAATAGGAATACTAAATATTCCTGAAAAGTGTATCGTCTATACGAAAAATTATATCGAACATTACGGTGCTAATTCCTAAGTTAGGCTTTAATATTTTTAATAATCCTTGTTGTAAGATAGATAAATCATAAAATTATACTTTATCTGAAGAAGTTAATATCAGTAATCTCGACGAACTAAAATTTGATAAAGGAAGTAATAAGATAATTTCCGAACTTGATAAGGTTATCAATAAGGAACCTGTATTGTTTAAATACGAAAAACATTATCTTGTCTTTAACGGTATTTTTATTGTCATTGTTATTATTGTAATTGTAATTATTTTCTTCAAAATTTATAATGTTGTTTTTAGTATTTCTAGCTTTAAAAAATTTATTAGAACTAAGAAAACCTCAACCGATAACGAGATTGAACTAGACGATATAGAATCTAAAAATGATCTGGGTAGTCTCACAAAAGAACCAGAATTAAAATGTTTCCGCTGAAATTCGGTTCAACCCCGAATTTCCGTCTTCAGCGGGGGTTTGTTATACCCTTACTATGTAAGCAATTGTGCTTACACTTATTTTTTCTTAAGTCAGCATAAAATAGGAGAGACGCTGCTCGAGCGCCGGACGCAGCTCAGGTCTAATCCAATCTCCGAATCGGTCGGTCGAATTTTAATTAACCGTGTTACTATTTCCTAATTCCATTTCTTGGTAATTAATTGTGACTTTAATTTTGGTTAGTAAAAGTTTTTTTTTTAAAAAAGGCTTTCGCTAAGTCCCCTATAATAGAACGCCCTTAAAGCTAAATTCTGAAGTCAAAAGTCAAATTCTGTTGTGTCATGTCCGCGCGGCTTCGCCCGCGTAAATTAGGAATTTCGATGACAAATTAGCCCACAATATTAGCCTTTGATCCTTAACGTGGTCTACTTTTTATCTGTGCCAAAAAACATTTTTTTGGTACATTTCTCCAGTACTTCGTGAGATAAGCCCTTTTAAATAATTTTCACCCGTTTTTTTCCCTACATTTTCCTCTGTTTATTCGCTCCTATTAGTCTTAGCGTGATAATATATAGCCTATATAACAGATTATAGAAGTAGTTTCTGAGATAAGCGCATTCAAACAAACAAACAGAGCTTTTTAATATTTCATCTCTCATATTATAGTAGCTCATATTCTCGTGTCACAATGTTAGTTACCGTACTCCTCCGAAACGGCTTTACCTACTCATTTTTAATTTTTACCAAATATTATATGCATATTCAGTAGGTCCGAGAATCGGCTTCTGGCTACTTTTTATATTGATAAGTGCATTTATTGAATAAATAATAGTAAATTATTACAACTCGAGACTGACGGCGACCATTGTTTGTGCGACGGGATAGCGATAGACGTTGCCATGGTAACATACTTATTTAGTCACTTCAATAAAATAATATGGGCGAAACACTTTATATAGCAAAACAACATTTTCCGGGACAGCTAGTATTAGTATAGATGTAAGGCCGTTTGTCTATTGCCATCATCACCGGAACGTTACCAACAAGGCAACAAAACTTCAAATAAAATGCATAAAGTGGCATTTTATCATATTTCATTTGAAGTTTTGTTGCCTTGTTGGTAACGTCCTGCAACGTCTGTTGAAGCAAGAATCCGATCACGCGCCGAAGATTGCTACTACAACTATCCAAACGACGAACGCCCTCTGTCGTCAAACACGCGAACGTTTCCCCCTCGCATTCCGAACGCCGGCGTCGGCGCGCGAGGTCGCTATATTACTTTTTCATCTCTTCAATTCAACTTGACTAATGTAATTCAAGACAATAAACGATAAGCAGATTACCGCGTTTTCATTCCGAAGACTACCAAGGCGCAGCCATCCTCACCAGAAGCTGGTCCATCGAACCGGATGCCAAAAATCAAGATTCAATATCAAGATCGAACAATGGATTGTTGAACTTGGGCAATAAATCTCAACTCTCAAGATAACACCTTTTCTGGGGTGTCTCCTGCGCCTGGCTTTATCAGTCAACGGATCACGGAGCTGGTAACCTGCGGATTCTGCGAAGCAGTCAATCATCGAGGACTTCGAGAATCGAACTTCGAGAGGACAAAGCGAAACCGGCCACGTGCGAGCTACATCTAGTCGGTCATTATTTCGCTAGAAATACCTAAAGGGAAACAACCTGGAGAGCTTTACGAAAAGGAAATTCATTGTGAGTTCGTTCCAATTCACTCTCTGAGTCTCTGCTATCCCTTTAAGTTTCCTCTAAACTTAATTTCATTAACTTTGGCGACGCCATTTTGTAGTTGTCTTTACTGCGAATAATCGCAACAACTATTGCACTTTCCGCTTTATAAGTGCATTTTTCTCATTCAGTCTTTAGTTCTTTACTCTTTAAACTAAAGAAATCCCTTTATTCAATCTTTTATTAACATAATAATTCATAGTCTGAAAAAACATTGCATTGTCTTTATATTACCTCAATTCTGAAACTGTTGTATTTCAATTTCAGAGCTTGCGCACCTGCGATCTTGGCCAACGGCCGTGAACTTGCCGTTCTGCACGCTTACGAACAAATACATACTTAAGTATTCCCTTTTTTACAATTCACAAAGTTTAACTTTATTACAACAATGTCTTTAAACTACAAAGAACTTAAGAAAAAGCGTAGCTCATATAAAACAAAAGTAACTCAATTCAAAAACTATTTAGATGTATTTGAAACTTGTGAAAAGCCTAGTATCATACAACTTAACGAACTTAACAGTAGGTTAACTAAAATTGAAGAAAGTTACAATGAATATGATTCAATACAGATTGAAATAGAAAGTTTGCCGGACATTACAGATGCTGATTGCCAAGAAGCCTACAAGGATCGTGAAACTTTCGAGAGCTGCTACTTTACCACAGTGGCTCGTGCGCGCAGCCTGCTGAACGAGCATGCCTCTGCGGGCCACAACGATGGAGCCGCATCAGAGAAAGGTTCATTACAAGGTTCTGTTCTAACAGGTGGGCCAAGCGTAAAATTACCTATTATTCAATTACCTACCTTTACTGGACGGTACGATAACTGGTTAGAGTTTCACGATACTTACCATTCGCTGATACATTCCAATGACAGCATACCTAAAATAAGTAAATTTCATTATCTGCGTTCCGCTTTAAAGGAAGGTGCTGCCAATGTTATCAGCTCTTTAGATTTTTCTGCCAATAATTATGATATTGCATGGCAACTTCTGTGTGAACGTTATCACAATAACAAGTTACTCATTAGTAATCATATACAAGCAATTTTAGATTTTGAGCAAATTCATAAAGAGTCGTCTGTTGCTTTACGAAACATGATTGACAAATTAAACAAAACCTTAGATCTCTGCAAACCCTTAACATAAATACAGAGAACTGGGACATTTTGCTCATTCACATTGCTTCTAGTAAACTAGATGTCGTAACTAGTAGAAATTGGAAGGAACACATGAATTTATCAAAAAACTTACCAGATTTAAAAACTTTTATTTCATTCATAAAAAATCGTGCTGAATTACTGGAAACATTAAATCAAACACAGCATATTAGACCTATCTACAACCGTCCGCGAACACTCTTAACTACTAGTCCCTCGACATACAAATATAAATGTCATTTTTGTAAGGAAAATCATCCTATTTATTCTTGTTCTAAATTCAAGTCATTATCAAGTCAAAACAAATTACATAAGGTCAATTTAAACTTTTACAATACAAACAATTAAAACTTTGCATTAACTGTTTACGCCAGGGACATGAAGTTAGTAAATGTAGACTAGGACCGTGTAAGGTGTGTGCTAAGTGGCACAATACTATGCTTCATGTTGATGAACCGCAGCAGGTTTCCAACTCTTCTTCCACAATTACTAATGGTAAATGTATGACAATCACAGCTCATGCTGCTAATGTCGCTAAAACACACACAATCACTGATGACAATGCCAAAACATCTTTCAGTAATATTGTCTTATCTTCTACTCACCACAGTAGTGTTTTATTATCTACAGCATTAATTTATGTTTTTGATTGAGATGGAAATAAACATATCGCACGAGCCTTACTTGATAACGGAAGTACATCAAGTTTCATTACAGAAAAATTAATTAAAAAATTAAACTTACCTGTTAGTTCTACCTCAATCTCCGTTGAAGGGTTAAGCCGTAACTTATTACATATTACAAAACGTTGTTCATTAACATTTTCTTCCCGAACTGAAAATTATACAAGAAACATTAACTGTTTTGTGGTCCCTCACATTACACAATTTATACCTACTACTAAATTTAGTATTTTGTCTTTAAATATAAATAAAAATATAATATTAGCTGACCCAGAGTTTAATATCCCTGCTGATGTTGACATTCTTTTAAGTGCTGATATTTTTTGGGAAATATTAGGTCATAACCGTATTTCCTTAGGGAAAAATAAGCCAACAATCAGTGAAACTAAACTAGGTTGTTTAGTTTCAGGTGTACTAAACACGCCCAAAAATTATAGTAAGCAGTCTTATCTTAATAATACAGTCCATTGCCATTTTTCAAATAATTTTGATTTAGATCACAGTTTAAATATTTTTTTCGAATTAGAATCTATCCCTTCACCTTATAAATCAATTAAAAAGGAGGACAACGAAATAGAACAGCATTTCATACAAACAACAGTTCGTCAGGAAGATGGTCGTTTGTAGTAAAGATTCCATTAAAACAATCACCTGACACATTAGGTGACTCATATCAGCAAGCACTAAATAGATTTCTTTCATTAGAACGTAAGTTCAAAAGAGATCCTTTATTTAAACAAAAATATTGCGAGTTCATGCAAGAAGATATTGATCTTGGTCATATGTCTGTAAACAAAAATAGTGATGACAAATACAGCTATTTCTTGCCACATCATGGCATTTTACGAGACTCTAGTCTCACTACAAAATTAAGAGTTGTCTTTGACGCGTCAGCTCACACAACTTCAGGATTATCATTCAATAACATTCAGTGTGTAGGCCCCACGGTTCAAGATGATTTAATTAGTATACTCATACGTTTTAGACAACATAAATATGTAGTAACATCCGATTGTGTAAAAATGTATCGTTGTGTTCTTTTGGTGGAGGACCAGAGATGCCTACAACAAATACTGTGGCGTTCTGAACCTTCTCATCAACTTAAAAAATACAAACTAAATACTGTTACATATGGCACAGCATCGGCACCATACTTAGCCACTCGATGCCTTGTGCAACTTTGTAAAGAATGCAAAGACCCGTTAATCCGTGAAACTATAATCCACGATACCTATGTAGATGATTATATAAGTGGCCATGACTCAGAACATGAATTGTCACGTATCTGCTTAGGTGTAATAGCTGAGCTTAAAAAGGGTCAATTTTATTTAAGGAAATGGCGCTCAAATAATCCAAAAGTTTTGGAAGGCATAGATGAAAATGGTAATAACGATAACTTACTTAAACTTGTCAATGATGATCACGCTAAGACATTAGGTCTCCGCTGGTGTTGTAGTTCAGACACACTTAATTTTTCCGAGGGCTCCCGTCCACCACACACATTAGTGAACAAGCGTTCAATACTGTCTACTATAGGCCAAGAATTCGACCCACTAGGTATTGTAAATCCTTGTATACTGCAAGCTAAAATTATTTTACAAAAACTGTGGGCATCGAAAATATCTTGGGACGAATCATTACCGCCAGAAATAGAAACTCAGTGGTTAAATTTTTTAAAACTCTTTTCGCAGTTAAGTAGCCTGACTATTCCTCGCAGAGTCATATGCGACTCACCCATAACAATTGAACTTCACACTTTTAGTGATGCCTCTTTACATGCTTATAGTGCATGTGTTTATATTCGTTCTATAAACATGGAAGGCGACATATCGATACATCTTGTTATGGCTAAATCCAAGGTGGCTCCATTAATGGGAACACCGTGCCTCGCTTAGAACTTCTTGGCGCTGTTTTGGCAACACGTTTAGCAAATAAGGTGAAATCTGCGTTAAGACTCAATGTTCATAATTGCATATATTGGTGTGATTCCACAATTGTCCTTGGGTGGATTAAAACACCAAAATCCAATTTACACACCTTTGTTGCTAATAGAGTATTTGAAATTACTGAAAACTCTGAATCTAACTCGTGGAACTATGTACCAACACATTTAAATCCTAGCGATATTGGGTCAAGAGGCTGTAATGCAGCCCAATTGAAACACTCTTCTCTATGGTGGCACGGACCAAACTTTTTGACTTTTCCCCAGTCTATGTGGCCCCAGAATCCAGGAATTACACCTACTGACTTACCTGAAACTAGATTAAAATGTAACACGACACTTTTGGAAGAGAATTATGTTTTTAAATACTCCAGTTACAGTAAATTACTTCGTATTACATCATATATTTTACGCTTCATTCATAATTGTAGATCTCCTGCTAATAAATTCACTTCTTACTTAAGGACTACAGAACTAAACTCTGCTTCTCATGCATTATGTAAAATTGTTCAAAGGGATATGTTTCCTAAGGAATATACAAGCTTAAGCAATAAAAAACAACTACCACCTAAGAGTAAATTACTCAATTTAAACCCTTTTTTATCGGACGATAACTTGATTAGATTTGTGGTCGATTATCTAATTCAAATTATGACTATAACACAAAACATCCCATTCTCCTCCATGCGGCACATCATATCACTCTGCTTTTATTTAAATACTATCATATTCTCTTAATGCATGCAGAACCTCAATTATTACTAGCAACTTTAAGACACAAATATTGGCCAATAAGGGGACGCGATCTGGCCCGCAAGGTAACACATGCTTGTCATACTTGTTTTAGGTATACAGGTAAAACCATTCAACCTATAATGGCAGATCTTCCAAAGGAACGTCTCCATAGTGAATACCCCTTTATCAATACAGCATTTGACTATGCTGGTCCTATTTTACTCGCTGACAGAAAAGGTAGAGGATGTAAACTTATCAAATCATATATTTGTGTATTTGTTTGCTTGGTTGTTAGAGCAATACACATTGAACTTGTCACTGATTTAAGTACAGAGGCTTTCCTTGCTGCATTGAATAGATTTGTTTCTCGCAGAGGCAAGCCCGCTAACATATATTCAGATAACGGCACAAATTTTGTAGGAGCTTATAATGAACTCTCAACTTTCTTAAAAACTAAATGCAATAATATAAGTTCGTACACGGCAGAACAGGCAATAAATTTTAGATTTTCCCCTGCATACAGTCCCCATTTCAACGGTTTAGCCGAAGGCTCCGTAAAATCAATTAAATACCATTCAAAAAGAGTATTATCTTTAACTCATCTAACTTACGATGAAATGTATACTGTCTTAGTCCAAATAGAAGGAATTCTTAATTCTCGGCCACTGACCCCACTATCTTCAGATCCTAATGATCTTATTCCTTTAACACTATCTCAATTTTTAATTGGACGAACAATAACAATGTTGCCTTCTTCACAGGTTGATATCGAGAGAGAAGCACAGATTTGCACTCTGCCTCGCTATCAAAGAGCTCAAGTACTCACAGCACATTTCTGGAATCGTTACTACAAGGAATATATTTCAGAATTGCAGAAACGCGTGAAGTGGCAACACAAGGACAAGCGTCAACTCCATGTCGGTGACATGGTGCTGGTGAAGGATGACCGTCTCCCGCCCAACCGCTGGCTGTTAGGACGAATTACCCACCTACATCCCGGAGCAGACGGAATTGCACGTGTCGCCGAGGTGAAGACAACAGCAGGGACAATAAGAAGGGCTTACAATCGTCTATGCCCTTTACCTGCTATACACTTTTTGGAACAGAGTATTCCAACCCGGGGAGGCTGTTGAAGCAAGAATCCGATCACGCGCCGAAGATTGCTACTACAACTATCCAAACGACGAGCGCCCTCTGTCGTCAAACACGCGAACGTTTCCCCCTCGCATTCCGAACGCCGGCGCCGGCGCGCGAGGTCGCTATATTACTTTTTCATCTCTTCAATTCAACTTGACTAATGTAATTCAAGACAATAAACGATAAGCAGATTACCGCGTTTTCATTCCGAAGACTACCAAGGCGCAGCCATCCTCACCAACGTCCTTAAACCCAGGAATTGATTTATCTTTGGATGAATCGTTGTTACTATTTCGAGGACGTCTCCAATTTAGACAATACATCAAGTCTAAGAAAGCCCGGTATGGAATAAAGTTTTACGTACTCACGACTGATGACGGTTATGTGTTAAACCTTAAAATGTATCATGGAAGCGAGGATGTGACTGATGCCGATGGAGAACCTGGAAAGAAAGTCGATAAGCTGGTGTTACGGCTCATGCGTCCTTATCTCTTGAAAGGACCTGTATATGGATAACTTCTATAATTCCGTGACATTATCACAGAAACTTCTTGATCTTAAGACGCACACGAATGGCACATTGCGCACAAACAGAACAGACAACCCCAAAGAACTGATCGCAAAAAAACTTAAAAAGGGTGAGCATTTTTGGTTGAGGAAGAAGAATGTTTATGTGAGCAAATGGAAGGACAAGAGGCCAGTTCTTTTCCTCACCACGCGGGAACATCCAGAGATGGTTGAAGTTCGAAACCGATATGGAAAAAGATCTATGAAGCCCATAGAGGTCGCCTCATACAACGCACATATGTGTGGAATTGATCGTTGTGATCAGATGATAAGCTATTATTCTTCGCAAAACCATAAGATGGTACAAAAAGGTTTTGTTCCATTTGTTGGACATTGCTCTCTGGAACTCCTTTTATTTGTTCAGGAAGTATGGATTATTACAACTCGAGACTGACGGCGACCATTGTTTGTGCGACGGGATAGCGATAGACGTTGCCATGGTAACATACTTATTTAGTCACTTCAATAAAATAATATGGGCGAAACACTATATATAGCAAAACAACATTTTCTGGGACAGCTAGTATTAGTATAGATGTAAGGCCGTTTGTCTATTGCCGTCATCACCGGAACGTTACCAACAAGGCAACAAAACTTCAAATAAAATGCATAAAGTGGCATTTTATCATATTTCATTTGAAGTTTTGTTGCCTTGTTGGTAACGTCCTGCAACGTCCTTAAACCCAGGAATTGATTTATCTTTGGATGAATCGTTGTTACTATTTCGAGGATGTCTCCAATTTAGACAATACATCAAGTCTAAGAAAGCCCGGTATGGAATAAAGTTTTACGTACTCACGACTGATGACGGTTATGTGTTAAACCTTAAAATGTATCATGGAAGCGAGGATGTGACTGATGCCGATGGAGAACCTGGAAAGAAAGTCGATAAGCTGGTGTTACGGCTCATGCGTCCTTATCTCTTGAAAGGACCTGTATATGGATAACTTCTATAATTCCGTGACATTATCACAGAAACTTCTTGATCTTAAGACGCACACGAATGGCACATTGCGCACAAACAGAACAGACAACCCCAAAGAACTGATCGCAAAAAAACTTAAAAAGGGTGAGCATTTTTGGTTGAGGAAGAAGAATGTTTATGTGAGCAAATGGAAGGACAAGAGGCCAGTTCTTGTCCTCACCACGCGGGAACATCCAGAGATGGTTAAAGTTCGAAACCGGCATGGAAAAAGATCTATGAAGCCCATAGAGGTCGCCTCATACAACGCACATAATATGTGTGGAATTGATCGTTGTGATCAGATGATAAGCTATTATTCTTCGCCACGCAAAACCATAAGATGGTACAAAAAGGTTTTGTTCCATTTGTTGGACATTGCTCTCTGGAACTCCTTTTATTTGTTCAGGATGTATGTGAAGCAAAATAGCAAATATGAATTCGTCACATACAGAGAAGAAATTATAAGAGAGATGTTGAAGCTAGAGAAAGACACTAAGGGAAAAGACTTGATGACGAGAAAAAAGAATGACTCCCGACGTTATGGTCCTGGACAAGTTCGCCAAGCAGCTGCATTTCCCATAAATTCAGGGCACTGGCCAGTCCGAATTGAGGCACCCCCAACAGGAAAAAAGAAATTTGCATTCTTGACTTGCAAAGTATGCGCAAAAAAGAAGCTACGAAAGGAAACTAGTTACAGGTGCCCAGGATGTCCTGATTCTCCAGCACTGTGTCCAACAGAGAATGGCATGAAAAATATGAAAATTTTAACAACTAATGTTTAAATGATTGTATTTGAGGCTGATTCCTAAAATATTTTGTAATTTATTATTAAAACAGCTATGTATCTGATCTTTTTGAGAATATATTAGTATTTTTAAAAATCGAACTCTTAAGTTAAGTATAACAAAAATGAATACCTCAAAATGTTCCTAAACTGATTATTGTAATCTCATATCATATGTGATTTGATTATTTAGTTGTAGGTTATTTTATAAGCTATTTTGTTTGTGAAAGAAGAGAGATTAAGTTGATGTTCATTATTCACTTATAAGTTGATGTTCATTATTCACTTATCTTGTAATAATGATTATAATTTTTTTTATGAAATAAGGGGGCAAACGAGCAAACGGGTCACCTGATGGAAAGCAACTTCCGTCGCCCATGGACACTCGCAGCATCAGAAGAGCTGCAAGTGCGTTGCCGGCCTTTTAAGAGGGAATAGGGTAGGGATGGGAAGGGAAGGGAATAGGGGAGGGTAGGGAAGGGAATAGGGTAGGGGATTGGGCCTCCGGTAAACTCACTCACTCGGCGAAACACAGCGCAAGCGCTGTTTCACGCCGGTTTTCTGTGAGAACGTGGTATTTCTCCGGTCGAGCCGGCCCATTCGTGCCGAAGCATGGCTCTCCCACGTATTTCATACTATTTTCATAGTAATACTAATAAGTAATTAAAAACTATTATTTTCTTTTAAATATTTTATTAAAAACGTTAATTGTTACTTATCAGAGCTAGATTGGACATAATATTTGATATTTCGTAAAAAAAATAATTAAAATGTTTAATTTTGTTTTATTTAAGAATTATGAAGTACTTACTCAAAGAAAATCTTAGAAAAACAGTGTGACACGACACTACGTTTAGAGGCGGTCACGCCGACAGACGTAGCGTCATATAACACATTTCATAGGATTTTTTTTTTTTTTTTTTTTTTTTTTAACGGGCTTTGGCCCACCACACATTCCCACCACTGTATCTCCTGTGTACCAGGATCGACAGCGGTATCCAACCACGAAAACCCTTTGATATGATCTCAGGGAGCCCGAGGGACATGCTTAAACTGTCTTGGGACCCGCAACGAAATTAATCAGAAGAGAATAGGAGGAGTAGGAAGAATTCCAGTTTCCCTCCCCATACAAAGCGGGAGACAGCACAAAGTTGCAATGACCGAAAGTCAGAGAACTTAAGGGGGAGCACCACGGAAATAAGGCTAATGGTTGTGACTCCTAAGCTGAAGCTAAGTTAATATTGGAGTTTATTGTGTTTGACTGTCGCCAATAATAATTTTGACAAAAACGCTTGAAGGCACGGAAGTTCCTAGCGCTGTCCACGAGATCAGTGTAGTATGCGACTCCAGATTTACAATATAGGTTATTCAGCATTGTAGTTCGTTCCTCTTGCCAAAGACTACACTCCCAAAGAACATGATGGGCGGTTTGTTCAAACATACTGCCCTCGGTCGAGCACTCACACATAGGTGATGCAACCAATTTAAATCCGTAAAGTTTGGCTTTAAAATTTCCATGACCGGTCAGGAATTGAGATACGCTGTGATCAATATCTATCCAGTGTTTGGACAGCCGTTCACGAATATTAGGGAAAAAGTTATAAAGATGTCTCCCTTTAGTAGATTTGTCCCAACGCGTCTGCCATTCGGAGATTAGACTACGTACCGAATCCTCTAAAGGTTCAAACAATCTTGTGATTTTTATTTTATCGCGGGCGTTTAAAAAGTAGGGATTCGTAATGTTTTTGCTATGATAGTAAATTGTCGCACGACGCTGTATCTCAAGGTCAACGGGTAAGACTCCGGCTAAAACAGGTAAAGCTTCGGTGCTTGTGGTCCTATAAGCTTTACATAAGAAGATAAGCGCAAGACGTTGGCTCTGTAGCAACTTTCGACGAGCCGCGCCAATAGTTGCTCTATCGGCCCACACGGGGGCCCCGTAGCAAATACTGCCGAGGTACGTCGCGGTGTAAATTAATTTAAGAGTTTTAAATGAGAGGCCCCATGTCGAAGTAGATATTCTAGTAAACGAGTAAAAATTACGTTTGGCTTTCTCACCGGTTTGAATTATATGTTCCAAAAATGTAAATTTATTTTCCAAATGAAAACCAAGGTAACAGAGTGACCGTTTGCGTTTAACGTTAATATTGTCAAGTTTAATGCTAGGGGAAGATATAAGGGAACCTTTTAAAAGAATTTGGTAAGTTTTATGCGCGGCGAATTTCAGCCGATTACGCTTACCCCAGTCAGATATTAAATTTAGACTACTGTTGGCTTTAGACTCAATTTCGGAACGCGAGTTTGCTTGAACGATAAGAAACCCGTCATCAGCGTAACCAACTAGTATGCAAAGCGGTGGAAGTGGAAGACTTAACAAATCGTCGAATCCGATGTTCCATAATTTAGGCGAAATTACCGATCCTTGAGGGCAGCCGCACGTTAAATCTTTGGCGTGTGTACAATGTCCTAGACGAAGCTTAGTTTGACCGTTAGAAAAGTAAGAATGTATTATGGAATAAATATTACAGTAACACCCTCGATTTTTTAGTTTTAATAGTATCATCGGCCACCAAGCATGGTCGAAGGCCCCAGATATATCTAATGAAATGGCGACCACGTATTTAGTTTCCGATAAATTAACTATTTTTCTTACTTCTAACGCCGCGTCAACAGTCGATTTCCCGGCGGTGAAACCGTACTGTTGACTATGAAATTTAGGACCACCGGGTAGCAGGCGAGGTACAATAAGGCGTTCTAGTAGTTTACCTAAACTCGGCAGTAGCGTTATGGGACGATATGATTTTGGGTCGTCAGGAGGTTTGTTACCCGCTTTAGGAATTAATTTTAAACAACCGATACGCCAAATTTTCGGAAATACGCCTTCTGCGATACATCTATTATAAACGTGTAGTATCGATGAATTAGCCGCTAGACACGCTTGTTTTATCATGATATTTGATATTTTATCCTCACCCGCTGATTTTTTAATAGGTAAAAGATTCACGATTTTTATAAACTCCT
Source organism: Cyaniris semiargus (assembly GCA_905187585.1). Classification (NCBI taxonomy): domain Eukaryota; kingdom Metazoa; phylum Arthropoda; class Insecta; order Lepidoptera; family Lycaenidae; genus Cyaniris; species Cyaniris semiargus. Next base: position 1,827,500 of record LR994566.1, on the reverse strand, counting down.
CACAAGTAGGTAAATCTGAGACCGGTGAATGGATGGGGTGTAACATTCTACTCCTAACGTCGCGGTGGTGTTCATCATCCAAGGCGGGATCATCGTCTGGAATGAGAACGTTAAGGTATGCCTTAGCCGTTTCCTCTAGGCCACAAGTATAAGAGTTATTTATTTTAATATTAGAGAAAAAGAGTGGTTTGTTACTACTACTGGGTTTAAGCTCGTGGTATAAAGAGGACCAGGGGCCCTCTTTATCCAGTCTATTTGCGGCATTCCTTAACATATTATTTTTCGCTAATATAACGGCGGCACGATATCGTGACCTTGAGATGCGGAGGTTATTTAAACTTATTTTGTAGTTGTCGTCCGAACGATCGCGACCAGATTTACGGAGATTATTAATTTTGCGCCTAGCTCTTCTAAATTCGCGTCGAAGATTAAGAAGGTTACTGTTCCACCATTTACAGTTGTTATCTTTTTTAAGAGGTCTACGACCTAAGGCTACGTCTGCACAGTAAACAAAAGTGTTTGTCATTATTTCTGCGCACTCATTGACGTTTAATTCCGGCCGAGTGAAGTCTTTGGCATGAGCGGTGATAAGGGAGCGGAATAATTTCCAATCGCCGTTTTTCACATTGTATTTATAGTCGTTAGAATTGACTACGAGATCACTCGGGACCGCACGAGAGAACTCGTACACCAGTAAGCGGTGATCACTACATGACGCATCGGGAAGGACACGCCAATGCCTAATCTGGACGTACGCGCTAGATAGCGTGACGTCAATCGACGATTCGCCCGTTGGGCTACTGTAGGTAGGTGGTGCATCGGGGGTATTGTGAATTTGGAGGTTAAACTCCGCAATAAAGTCTTCAACGGCGCAACGTCGTTCGCGGTCCGTGTACCTAAGCTGGCCGTGCCATAAGGGCGAGGATGCATTGACGTCGGCGCCTATAATGATTTTATTACCCGCGAGAGATTGTAAAACGCAGCGAAGTTGATGTAAGTGGGGGCCTACGGGATCCGCGTACTGAAAATAACAGCTGACAACGTATAACCTAAACTGAGGACACGATACCTCCGCCACTGCACAGTGCGACGTCGAAAGGTTAGAAATAGCAGTAACTGAAAATCTAGACTGAGGTGTGAATATACCCGCGCGAGCTAGGTTATTTATTTGTACCATTTTCGACCGTAGCGACGCAAGTTGGTATTGTTCTTGAACAAGAACTAAGTCTAAATTATGTTCAGAAGCTAACTTTTCTAATTCTAATGTCGCGTGCTTATTGTTATGTAGGTTTAGCTGTCCTATATTTAATCTATCCATAGTGAGTCGTTAGAATAAGTTGCTCCATTTTTGCCTTATATGTTGGACACTCTGAGGAGCCCGTGGGGTGGTCTGTCGATCTTTTATACCGCAAACAACTCCCGCAAATCGGTTTAAAGTCGTCATTATCTTTTTTCGGACAGCTATCCGAGCTATGACTTTCGGCACAATGTTTGCAGCAGGGCTTTGAGTCGCGACAGAATTTAGCGGGGTGCCCGTACTGTTGGCAGTTAGCGCAGCGCACGAGTTCGACGTCATCTACAAAACGGCACATCGCCCAGTCGATAAATAGTTTTTCTTTTGTCTCGATCAGATGTTTACGTACTTTAGGGTCTAGTTCGATGCCTATCCATTTTCTGTTATTATATTCTTTGTTTAAACTGCGGCGCCTTACTATTTTTGTTGAGCTCAAAAATTGCTCCTGAGACATGTTGATTTCGCCGTTTATATTTTGGTTATACAGAGACAAAAGAAAGTTATCGTCCGTAATATGTTGCGGAACATCTTTGATTAGAATACGCGGGTTACGGCCTTTAGGTGTCTCGAGACGCAGGCCGGCCGATTTCAGCGCTTCGACTGACTTTAGTTTGCTTACTTGCGACTCGCTAGTGAGACGCAAGATCACGCCCGAATTTGCAGTTTTCTTTACGCCATGAAATTGGAACCCGTCGGCCGGGTTAATGACTTTCATAAGTGCCTGCTTAGTCTCAGTTGCCGATTTTAATTCCGACGATTTTTCTTGCGTGGGGTAGGCTATAACGCACGGGAGCGGTTTACGCGTCTCGACCGGGGGAACCGATTTCGCGAGTTTCAGTTTGAGCGCCTCGGAATAAGAGACCGCAGGCGCCGCGGGGACCGGTTTCGTGACCTGAATGGATCTAGCGGATAGTAAATCACGCTCCAAATTCGCGACTTTAGTTTCGAGGGTCGAGTTTTTAACGGCAAGGAGGGACACTATGGTTGTCAGTTTTTGTGTCATGTTCATTATTTCCGATTTATTAGCAAGGTTATTGCGCCTCGAGACAGTGTCGTTAGCGAATTCGTTGATTTTTTCTAAGTACGAGGACGCTTCGCGGACTAACTCGCAATAATTAAAGTGGTCATCGGCTACGCGGCTAGTGTCTAAAAGTGAGATAACTGGGGATGGCAGCTCGTCCCTTAAAGGTTGGTGACGTTTCTCAACTGGTGACACAGAAGAAGGCGATAGATCGGACAGTAAACGTTTGCCGGACGAAGTTGGCGGAGAACGAACTGTTACGTCACTTCTTGCAAATGGGTTAGTATTTTTATCCGGCGGAATGTTATTATGGCTCGACATTTTGTCTTATTTTAGAAGTTTATTAAACAAAACACTATTTAAGATTCAATAGAAATTAATATTATGTACTTATTTAGTTGAGCGATCAGCTGTTCGCAAGGCCGGGCGCCCGGCGAAGCGCGCGCGGTACCGACAATAACAATATTAACCTACCTACGTTACGGCCAAATAAAAAGTGAACAAAGAAATTACTTACCGAGTTAAATCCAATAAAATACGAACAAATGTGCTTCAAAAACTTACAGTAAACGTAGATTATACCGTTACCTAGCTTATTACACACACTCAGCACGCAATTAACGATTTTAACCACCAAAAATAAATTTAATTCCCGGAGCGCACGTCAGACGATGTTAACCGTACGGAGACCGCGGGGGGAGGGATTTCATAGGATGTTTGGTATGACACCACGTTTGAAGGCGGCCACGTCGACAGACGTAGTGTCATATAACACCCCACAGAAAACGCGTGATATGACACCACGTTCGAAGGCGGTCACATCGACAAGCGTAGTGTCATATAACACCCCATAGAAAACGCGTGATATGACACCACGTTCGAAGGCGGTCACGTCGACAAGCGTAGTGTCATATAACACCCCATAGAAAACGCGTGATATGACACCACGTTCGAAGGCGGTCACGTCGACACCACTCAGCCACTAGGACGTGAGCCGCCGCCGCGAAATTAACCTTCGGTCTCTACATGCCTAAAGCATAAGCAGTGATCAATGGATAACCCTAATGAGGCAGGCTGATAACAGATGGCGCTACATGTTCTGTAAAATATTTTAAATCTACGATTGCGACGAAAAAAAATAAATATGTCTTTTGAATCAAACAATATTACCTTCAGGAAGAAAAACCAATATATATCAAAGTCCATGGATTCAGAAATACTAAATAATTCTTCCTTAAACTCATCGGAACCTGAAATTCATAAAAGTTTAGATCTATCTACCGGAATAAATATTGATTATGATGAATTAAAAACAGAAATTTATGAATTGAAATTACAACTGGAAAGCACTAGAGAGGAACTCGACAACATCTTGCTTGAGAATATTGATCTAAAACGCATAATCTCTCGTCAGAGCCAGCATATAAATGCTCTTAAAGGTATTTGCACAAACCCACGTAGCTGCGAGAAGAAAAAAATCAACTCGGCGAGAAAAAAGAAACGGCGATCAATACAGGACAATTATAGGAATCTGAATGAAGAGAATGATACTTCATTTAACTATAATACTGGAAACATAACTAGCACACATAATTTAGACGAAGAACTATCATCGGCAGAAAAATGTAAAGAAGTTCATCCTTCCTCTCTGATTTCGACAGATTTCTCACTCGATAACCATCTATTAATGCCAACTCCATATCAGCAATTATCGGGAAAAAACGATGACCCGGAAAACACTGAACCGTGTAAGATCATAGAGCTATCAACAGCACAGCCAGAAAAACATGAAAACAATAAAAAAAACTATATACATAATAGGCGGTGAACAGTGTATAAATCTAGCAGAAAAACTAAATAAATCAAGACAAAATTCCCAATATGATAAGTACACGGTTGTGTCATTCATTAAACCAGGTGCAACAACAAAAGAAATTCTAAAAACGTGTAAAACATTTGAATACTCTACAAAAGATCGGATTATTCTATCAGTGGGCGAACACGATAGAAACCCTACAGAAGTATCATCAGAACTTAGTGCTGCTTTAAAAAATCTACCTTGTCCAGTGTTTGTGTTGAGTGTAGGCCATAGTAAAATGCTGAACGAAAACAAACTGAACAGTATGCTAAAATGCCTTTGCAATTATTTTTCATCTAGTATATATATATAGATTTTCTAAAAAAACGAGCCTACACTATTATAATAAGAAGGCAATTTTATGTAAACATATTAATTATGGTATAGATAAATATGATTATGACAATGAATATTTTTGTAAAAGCAAAAAGCTATATGTATGGAAAAATTATTCAACATATTATAACATTAATAGTAAGTACAAAAAGCTACATGATTCATTAGAGGTTCAGGATTTGAAACCTAAAAAAGGAACAATGCCTTATTATTTCCCTGTCGTTAGCAAAATTCAGACTGCAAAACAGTTTTTTCGCATTTAAGACTGAGTAATTTGTAGACTTACCGAATGTAATAGTTAATAATGCTAACAAACGTATAACACATGAAACTCCTCAATATATTCAATTATTGCACCAAAATATAGCCGGCTTATTTACAAAACAAGATTTAATAAATGTAACAATTGCTGAACTATATTCTGGAGCTCAAAAGCCAGACATATTATGCTTTACTGAAACTTTCTTGTGCTCAGGAAATATGCAAAATGTAAGAATTAAGGGATACAAAATTGCTTCCTTTTACTGTAGGAGTAACAATAAAAATAGAGGTGGTGTATGCATATACTTGGGTGATAATATTTCATATAACGATTTGCCAATTATAAAAGATAAATATGCAGTGGATAACACTTTCGAATGTTGTGGAGTAGAAATACCACAGTATAATATAACCGTTATTTGTTTATATAGCACACCAAATTCTGACGTAAATCTATTCTTGCAAAACTTTGACCTTCTAAAAAATTCAAAGAAAAAGTTGGTTATTGCTGGTGACTTAAATATAGACACTCTACAGGGTAATACAACGGCAAACAAATTTATTGCAACTACACAAAACTATAATCTAACCGTCCATATAAATGAGCCAACAAGGCAAAAATCATGTATTGATCATATCTTAAGTAATATACATAATGCATCAAGTTCTCTAATTGAACTTGGACTATCTGACCATAATACCTCACAAATCTTGAATATACCTGTAAATAGTAAACCACAAACACCAGCGGCATACTACATTTACAAACGAGATTATAGCTTAGAAAATATGAATAAATTTCGTAATTGCCTGGACAAGCTATCTTTTAATGACGTATATAATGAAGAAAACATTAATATGGCAATGCAATCCTTCTATGATGAGTTTACTCTTTTCTATAAACTATGTTTCCCCTTTAAAAAAATAAAAATAAAAAATAATTTTACAAAGCAGAAATGGATAAGTAAAGGTATACGAATAAGTTGTAAAATAAAAAGGTCCCTACGTCTTAAATATTACAAAAATAAAACAAATGCAAATAAAAATAAATTTAAATCATATTCAAAGGTATTGCGTACTAGTCTATACCTGTCTCAAAAAATATACCATGATAAATATTTAAAACGGGCAAAAAATTAATGTAGAGCAACCTGGAAAATAATAAATAATGAAATAAGTAATAAAACGCACAGTAATGACTTTATAACGGAAATATACAGGGTTACCTCGTAAGTCGACCTAGATCCTTTAAGGGGCTATAGTTAAGATAATTTCTGACTGATTTGACTATGAAACACCCTATCCTAAATCCAATGGTTTTCGAGATAATCTAATTTTAAGTATTTTTCATAAACAGTCTATTTTTTGCCTTTTGTTGTATCTCCTTTTTTTATTCTGAGGCTCTGGTATGTTTGTTTATACGTTTTATTTTAGAAAATGAATTGCTCTATCCATAACAATAAAAAAAATACAATTTCAGAATAAAATGAGTCGTAAAAGATGGTGAAAAGTGAAAAATCAAACAAAAATAAAACCTAAGATGTGTCTTTCTTTAAGCGATACTTAAAAAAAATCTATGGAAGTCTGTTTGCAGATAAGCTTAAAAACATCTCCATTTTGTCAGCTATCCAAAAAGGTATAACATTATAGGGTAACATCAAAACCTCATAAAAAAAACTTTGTTAAAAGGCCCACAGGTAGCAAAAATTCCGGTCTTTTGTTAAGTATCCTTGTTTGAAATAGGATACGTGCGAGCGAGATGAGATACGTTTTGTGTATGTGGGAGTGAGAAAAAAGATAGTTTGAGTTACTTTGGAGTTTGGATGACTAAACAAAAGATTTAGCTTAGTCTGCTCATGCGATTCGTCCGTGGTAGATGCGATTCTTGCTCTGTGCTCTCTCTGTTTTTTGACTCGGCTTGTATTTCTGGACTGATCCCATTTTATCTTCGTGACTACCTGTGCTTGCTTTGTGGACTTTGTTTTGTGCTTCTGATTTGGAACTGTTGAAAATGGCGGCCTATACGAACGAGGAATATGCTGACATGTTATTGTGTTACGGATATTGCGATGGTGTATCATCAAGAGCTCGTGCCGAATACACACGACGGTTTCCTAACCGCCGCGCCCCAGATGTCAGTGTGTTTGATGGAGTTTACCGACGAATTAGAGAGACTGGTTCAGTTTCAAGACGACGGTCTGACCTGGGTCGTCCACGTGTTAATGATGACGACGAACAAGATAACGATATAGTACAACGATTTAGATCAGATCCAACTACAACAACGAGTGTTGTTGCCCGAGATCTTGGATGCTCGCAGTGGAAAGTGTGGTCCACCGTCCATACAGCTGGCTTATACCCATACCATTACACGCCCGTACAAGTCATCGAAGAAGGCGATCCTGTGAGGAGATTGGATTTCTGCAGATTTATGCTGCATGCCGATTTAGAAGACCCAAATTTTTTTAAACGCATTTTGTGGACTGATGAGTCCAAATTTGACAAAGATGGTATAACAAATTACCACAATGCTCACTATTGGGCCTCAAAGGCAGACGGAAATCCAAAAAAGAAAAGAGCAAAGGGATCCCAGAGGCGATTTAGTTTGAATGTGTGGATGGGTATAGTTTGTAACCATTTAATTGGCCCATATTTTCTACCCGAAAATTTAAATGGAGAAACATATGAAAACTTTTTGACTGAAGAATTACCACAACTATTGCAGGACTTACCGGCGGAAATCACCCAAAATATGTGGTTTCAACACGACGGTTGTCCTGCACATTACCGAAGATCAGTCCGACAATTGCTAGATACGACGTATCCCAATAAGTGGATTGGGAGAGGTGGACCTACACCATGGCCAGCCAGAAGTCCCGACTTAACCCCCATGGACTATTACGTATGGGGACACATGAAGACTTTGGTGTATGACGACCCCAATCCCATAACGAGTGTAGAAGTTTTACGCCAAAAGATTATTGATGCAGCCGATAAAATGCGAACTACACTAACAACTGGAGTAGTTAAAAGTGCTTTGAGAAAAAGAATGCGAATTTGTGTCCGAAACAGAGGCGGACACGTAGAAAATGAACTGTAAAAACAAAATTTAATAAATATTTACTGTTTACATTTTTTTGTTTAATTTTTAGAACTAACTAATATTTTTATTTCAATGCCCGGGGAGGCTATCATCTGAGTTTTTTGTAATAAAAACTGCTATTACCCTATAATGTTATACCTTTTTGGATAGCTGACAAAACGGAGATGTTTTTAAGCTCATCTGCAAACAGACTTCCATAGATTTTTTTTAAGTATCGCTTAAAGAAAGACACATCTTAGGTTTTTTTCTTGTTTGATTTTTCACTTTTCTCCATCTTTTACGACTCATTTTATTCTGCAATTGTATTTTTTTTTATTGTAATGGATAAAGCAATTTATCTTCTAAAATAAAACGTATAAACAAACATACCAGAGCCTCAGATTACAAAAAGGAGATACAACAAAAGGCAAAAAATGGACTTTTTATGAAAAATACTTAAAATTAGTTTATCTCGAAAACCATTGGATTTAGGATAGGGTGTTTCATAGTCAAATCAGTCAGAAATGATCTAAATTATAGCCCCTTAAAGGATCTAGGTCGACTTACGAGGTAACCCTGTATAATGAAAATTATGAATTAATTAATAAGCCTTTTGACATTGCAAATGAATTTAACAACTATTTTATAAATTTGACAAGTGCTAATAATGACATGGTAAATAATATCAATACAAATAAAACAAAAGTTTTCAGTAGTATTTTCTTGATACCTTGTGATTTTACTGAAATAAGCAAAACCATACAGTCATTAAGAAGTAGAAATTCAGAAGGATATGACGGTATCTCAACAAAAGTCCTTAAATATTGTAAAAAAGAAATGACGCCAATTCTCACTCACCTCATAAACTTATCTTTTGAAACAGGACAATATCCAAATATATTTAAAATATCATTAGTAAAACCGATTTTTAAAAAAGGGAATAAAAAATTAATAGAAAATTACAGACCTATAACACTTATACCTATCATATCAAAAGTTTTCGAAAAATGTATGCACAAAAGAGTCACTAATTTTATAAACAAATACAAAATACTGAAAAAAGAACAATATGGTTATCAGACTAACAAAAACACTATTTTAGCAGCTTCTAATCTCGTTCATACCGTAGCTAAAAATTTAAATGAAAAAAAACCTACATTTGGCATATTTTTTGATATGTCAAAGGCGTTTAATTTTGTTTCACACGAGCTATTGCTGCAAAAACTTGAAAATTTGGGAATCAGGGGTCCCGCTCTAGATTGGATAAGATCCTACCTCTATCAGAGAACGCAATTCGTTGAAATAACTTCAATAAATAATTTCAATGTACAATCGGTACATAAGTCCAAATCTAGAGTAATCAAATGTGGGGTACCCCAGGGGAGTGTTTTAGGGCCATTACTATTTTTAATATTTATTAATGATCTTCCTGTCGTGACGGACGATAATTTCACACTATTCGTTGATGACATATCAGTAATCATGAATCTTAATAATTATATGAATATTGACCTAAAATTAAATGAAACAATAAAAAAAATATTAAAAAATATTCTTTGGATGCAAAATAATAATCTTAATGTTAATCTGGCTAAAACTAATTATATCGAATTCAAAACTCGTGTAAATGAAACAACAACTTATAATATTATGTACAATAACCAACCAATAAAAAAAGTAAATGAAACAAAATTTTTAGGACTCTATATTGACCAAAATCTAAATTGGAAGACGCATATAGAGCATGTATGCTGTAAGCTAAACCGATTTGTTTATGCTCTTTACAGATTGAGACAAATATGTGCACTACCTACAGTTCTCGCGATGTACCATGCTTACGTAGCATCTTTTCTTAGATACGGTCTAATGCTCTGGGGAAACTCGACAGAAATTAATAAGGTATTCATAGTACAAAAGAAATGTGTAAGAGCCATCTGTGGTAGACCCTCCTATGAATCATGTAGACCACTATTTAAAAGACTAGGACTTATGACATTGCCTAGCCTATACATATTTGAGCTAGCCAATTTTGTAAAGCAGAATTATGAACAATTTACAGAAGCACATGAAATATACTCACGAAGCAATAGAAATGCTGACAGATTGGTACTCGACACTATACCACGAATAACCTTGTATCAAAAACAATACTACCCTATGTGCATCAAAGTATACAATGCCATACCAAAAAAAAATTAAAGAGCTACTTTATATTAAATTTAAAAAAGAACTAATAAAGTGGCATAAATCTAAAACATTTTATTCTACAAATGAACTTCTGCAAACCTGAAATTATTTATATTATGTATTGAAACAGCGTTGACTAAGAAATTGACATATAATATTGTGACCCCTATGTAAATTTACTTGACTAATTATTATATAAAATATATAAATAAGATTATGCATATTATATTGGTGTATTGTTTGTTATAATAATTCTTAATGTGATTAATGTAATAATGAACTAGCTTTTCTTAATATTATATTCTAATATATAGACTATGTGACATATATGATATAATTAAAATTTAAGTAAGTACTAGAAATAATATTTGCATGCTATTGTATAGCTAAAAGTGTCAGAACCACTAATATTGTAAACATCTTTTGTAACCACCACTTTTACTGCAAATAAAGAACTGATTACTGATTACTGATTACTGACAGACGTAGTGTCATATAACACTCCATAGAAAACGCGTGATATGCCACCACGTTCGAAGGCGGTCACGTCGACAGGCGTAGTGTTATATAACACCCCGCAGTTAAATAAAATTATTTCTGCTTATACCACTACATGGATTTTGATGATATTTGGTATGCAGATACGTTATGTCTCGGGAAAGGATAGAGAGTTCCCACTTCTTCTTCCCATCCCGCGCTTCCCTTCTTGACTGGCCTGTTTTCATTGAAACCAGAGTGCTCTTGTGTATTGCGCACACACTTGGGAACTATAAAATTACTCCTGCGTAACTGGCCTGGTTTCATTGAAACCAGAGTGCTCTTATGTATTGGGCACACACTAGGGCACTATAAAATTACTCCTGCGTAACTGGCCTGGTTTCATTGAACCCAGAGTGCTCTTGTGTATTGCGCACACACTTGGGCACTATAAAATTACTCCTGCGTAACTGGCCTGGTTTTATTGAAACTGGCCACCGCCACCGAAACCGGTGTGAGAGTTTTTTTATTTATTATAATTACCAACATTGGACATTGGACATAGGTAATAATTGAAATACTTGTTAGTCTTATTAAATTATTAATCTAATTATTGCAAACTAAAATTAGAATACATTTTATACTTAATATTATTTAAATCAACTTACGGGTAATTTCAGATGCACAATTACTTCATCAAGCTGATTAATTTGTAATCTGATTAAAATTACTAAGTATTACTTTTCGCACTCTGCACGTGATAAACTAATTATTTCTACATTAACTAAATTTATTCAAAATCGGTTCAGCAGCTTAAACGCAAATTAATAAAGTTTATTGCGTGAAAACCGAACATTTCCCATGATAAAAATTATCCTAGTTATGTCCTTCTCCAAAACCTAACGTAATATAATTCTTCTCCAAAACCTAACGTAGTATACATACCTCCATCCGGCTTATTTGATTCTTTTGAACAAATAATGGAGCAAGTGTTAACGAAAGTGTGTGCATCTAACAAAAAGATTATAGTATGTGGTGATTTCAATATTAATTTACTAGACTCAAACTCCACCACTGTTAGATTCACATCATTGTTCAAATCATATAACCTTATTAATTTATTCAACGAGCCGACAAGAATTTGTGATACAACTGCGACTTGCATAGATAATATTTTCACCAACATAACTCCCTATAGGAAGGAAATAATTAATGTATTAAGCTCTGATCACTGTGGACAGTTAGCTTCATTTAATATAAATTATGATAATAATTTTAAAGAAAAAATTGAATATATACCTATAAATACAGAACCTAATGAGAAGTTTAGAAGTAAATTATTATCAAGTTTTGAGCACTTGAATGTATCAAATGATCCAGATAAAGCGTTTAACAACATATTTAATAGAGTAAAACAGCAATATAACGCTATATTTACTTCTAAAACGGTCAGCTTGAATAATAAAAGAAATAATTAAAAAAAATTGGCAACTGCAGGTATTATTGTAAGTAGACAAAAATTGTATGATTTGTATAACGAGAAAACTATAAACCGGAGTGAAGCTTTTAAATTGTATGTCAAGAAATACTCAAAAACTTTTAAAAAGGCATGTCAAGCAGCGAAGGGACTTCACATTAAAGAGAAAATTAGAGACTCTAAAAATAAAGTGAAAACCACCTGGAAAATAATTGCGGATGAGACTGGAAAAGTCACCTGTCGTAACTCTAAATTTGAACTTTTAATTAATGATAAAAAAATCAATTCTGATCTTGAGGTTGCGACAGTCTTTGAGAAGTTTTTTGCAGACATTCCAATCTCAACTACAAAGAACTTAAATTCATCACCTACAGTTGCAGAAAAAATACTTACAGAACATGTCAAGGAATGTGATGTCAATTTTATTTTTAAAGATATTGACTCCAGAGATATTATCAAGACTTTCAAATCACTCAATATTAAAAGTACCACTGATCTCTGGGGTATGTCCACAAAAATTATAAAATCAGTAATTGACATCATTGCCCCTTACCTAGCTTTAGTTTTTAATAATTGTGTTAAAAGTGGCGTGTTCCCAGACTTAATGAAGCACAGCAAGGTGATGCCTCTATTTAAAGCTGGGAAGAAATCAGACCCAGCCAACTATAGACCAATATCTATATTGCCGACTTTAAGTAAAATCTTTGAAAAAATAATTTTAAATCAATTACTTGCTCACTTTAACTCAAATAATTTATTACATAAAAATCAATTTGGTTTTACTAAAGGTCGATCTACAACAGATGCAGGCATTAGTCTTCTGTGTAGTATTTTTGAAGCTTGGGAGGGGTCGCAGGATGCACTTGGTATCTTCTGCGATCTCTCTAAAGCATTTGACTGTGTGGAGTATGATACTTTAATAAGAAAACTACACCATTATGGTATAAGGGGCACGGCACTTAAACTTCTAAAATCTTACCTTACAAATAGAACGCAGAGGGTGGAAGTCAACTCCATAAGGTCTAATGGAACCAAAATAAAACTAGGTGTGCCACAAGGGTCCATTTTAGGCCCTTTTCTTTTTCTCATCTATATAAATGATTTACCTTATCTTGTTAAAGATAAGCATGAGATAGTACTTTTTGCTGATGACACTTCACAAATTTTTTATGAGAAGAGGCGACAATTTAATTATGACGAGATAAATAGTGCTCTCTCAAAAATAGTACATTGGTTTAATGCTAATAATTTACTTTTGAACTCTAATAAAACAAAATGTTTAAAATTTATCTTGCCAAATGTTAGGCAAGTGCAAACCAATGTACTATTAAATGATGAGAAAATGAATTTAGTGGACACCACCATATTCCTAGGTATAACACTCGATTGTAAGTTACAATGGGGTCCACATATTGCAAAACTGGCAGATAAGCTTAGTTCTGCAGCATATGCTGTTAAAAAAATTCGTGAAATCACTGATGTAGAGACCGCGCGATTAGTTTACTTTAGCTACTTTCATAGCATAATGTCTTACGGCATCCTCTTGTGGGGAAATGCGGCGGACATTAATACAATATTTGTGCTGCAGAAGCGAGCTATTCGTTCTATTTATAAGATGTCGTCTTTTGAATCTCTAAGAGAAAAATTTAAAGAAATAAGAATTCTGACCGTCGCATCTCAATACATTTTGGAAAACCTCTTATATGTTAGAAAGAACATAAATATTTTCAAAAAAAAAAAGCGATAATCATAATGTAAATACTAGGAATAAGAACAAGTTAGCAATACCAATGTTCAGACTAGCCAAAGTAAGCAAATCTTTTAAAGGCCAATGTATACGCCTATACAATAAAATTCCAGAAAGTGTTCAAAATCTACCTTTAAACAAATTTAAAAATGCAGTTAAAGAACGTTTGTGTGCTAAAGCGTATTATAAAGTCAATGATTTCATCGAGGACAGCACACCTTGGGAATAGGGTGGCTCCATGGTTACTGGTTACTTTTCTTTTATTTTGTTACATAACTGTAAGCCATAACATTGTTATATTATTTTATTTTAAAATTGTAATTTTCCATTTTTTTAGTAAAAGATGGCCCCGTGCGAGTTTCTTACGCCGGCTCTTCTCGGCGGGGTAGTTCCCGAACCGGTGGTAGGCAACGTAGTTTCTTCGTTCTTTCTACGACTTTCAAAAAGTGTATCATGATACCCATTTTGAATAAAAAGATATTTTATTTATTTTTATTTATTTATGTTTATTCGGTGATCGCGAATCCCACGTGTGAAACGGGTGAAGTAGTTGATAAGATTCTTTCCTCTTGCCAGACAAGATTAATTCATGGATCTGTAGATGTTTTTCATAAATTAAGTAATAACAGGTGGATATATGTTCAGTCTGAACCGCGCAAATGCCACGTCAGCTGTAATGACGAACTGACGACCCACGAAGTCATGTTGTTTGGTACAGGTGTTTTTTTTTTTTACTTTACCTAGGCATTGCAAAGGCTTTTATAAAACCTTACAGTTTAGACCAGGGGGGGTCAACTCCTATAGAGCAGAAAAAATACCTACAGGGGCTGTTAACTGCGACTGACTAAAAAATACTCCCAATTTTGTGTGAGAGCTCAAGTGAGTGAATCGTTTATATATCCATATAAAAGTGAAATAAAAATATAAATAGTGAGATTTTGTTTTATTCGTATTAAAATATTATGATTTTATAATAATTACCAATATTAACACTTGCTTAACAATTGTTTAGCAGTTGGGAGTAATGTAAATTGCGATTTTTTATGGCAACCCTGGTCTCTGGTCATAAGTCATAACAACAAAATGGCGTTCGTTTTGTTTTGCGCTTTACGAACAAGGTGCTGTTTTGTGTTATTGATGTATTTGGTGATTAAGACGTTGAGTTGAGCTTCTGTTCCTCCGTTATATTATTCCTGCATCAATTGCAAAACTGTGTGTGTGTGAGAAATTGACTCGGTGTGTTGTATAGTGAGATATAAACTCGGTGTTTCTTTGTGAAAATGTCTGACAAAGAAAACAGGAGACGATGCTTTAAATGCTGCTCTTCACCTGCTGAAGACGGCGTTAAATTGTTTCGTTTTCCTAATCCTGGAATAAGAAACCTGTTTCGGTACGTAAATATGTATGTAATAGTAGATAAAGTAACCCTCTCATTTGAAACACTAACTCTTTTTTCACATGTAAATTTATAGCTATAATGAACTATAAAGAGTATTTTAACTTTAGAAGTAATGAGAAAGTGTATCCTTAGGGCTTAGATATAAAAAGAATTCTTCATTATGAATGTGCTTAACCATGTAATAGTTAGGCTTATTATTGTTAGGGTGGGTTGCACCAGAGGTGTGGTTAAAGTTAAAGTTATGGTTATAGTTAAGGCTAACTTAACTTTAACCTTCGATATATTATAATATTATGAGCGGTTATAGTTATCGTTAAATAAGGCGTACTTAACCAAAGATTTGACATTTTGCTCTGTAGTTATAGTTAAAGTTAAAGTCAAAGTTACGGTTATAGTTAAAGTAAGTTGGTGCAACCCACCCTTAGTTTATAATAGTAAATAATTCTTAAATATAGAAATTTAGCATAACATAAAAATAATTATTATTTTGTTTATTATAATTTACATATCTTTTATTTTCAGTTGTGAGTCATGGGCAAGATTTGTATTTCCAGATGGAAATAATACATTGGAAGTCCAAAAAAAACTGCACTCTGAGCATAGGATGATATGTGAGAGACACTTTAAAGAGACAGACTTCACCGATCACAGTAAAAAGATCTTAACAAGATCAGCTATCCCATGTGATGTAAGTGATATACTTTTATTTCATCTGTTTTATACATAATTCAAAACTACTGGTATGTGGTGGCTTTTGAAACTAAGGGTCAGCGCAGACAGAGAGAAATAATCCTTGTGCAGTCTCAGGCATTTTCTTTGAAGCACTTGAAAATAAACTTTAAAATTATTACACTAAAGTACAATAAGGGATTCCCGCGTATCCTCGAGGACACGCGAGCATTTCTTGTAAGGTTTGAGCATTTATGCACTTTAGTTTATTAATTTTAAAGTTAATTTTCAAGTGCATGCCCGAGGCCGCGCGAGGATTATTCCTCTCTGTCTGCGCTGACCCTAATGGGCCACCATTTTATAAAGTGAGTGAGTGAGTGAGTGTTGATACAATTAACCTATCAAGCCCCATAAGAACACCAGTGACCGCGATAACAATAGAATAACAATAGATATCCAAGAATTCGCGATAAAAGGATTAATTAAACAATTTATTTTGTAAATTACAAATATCTACACAGTAAATAGAAAGTCAATTATTTAATATGTTGTATCCTTCAATTAAGCCTTGCAATAACAATTATGTAGCACCTCTAATCTGGATAACGTAGACACAATATATTTTCAATTGTTATGCGACAGCTGGCTGCCGCTTGGGGATTGATGGGTTACGTCTTCTTAGCCAATTTATGTTTTTTTTTCTATTTGTGTGTCTTGTCATTTTGTCTGTCTACTTATCCATTGAAAATAAGTGTTGATCACACACTATTCATATGTTTTATTTTAATATTTAATTTTTCTCTTGCAGTCTAAACATGAGTTGCCTGTGTGTCAACCTGGACCTTCTCAAACTCGAGAACCCCTTGGAGAGAGGAGCTTCAATGTTATTGAAGTGTCTCAGGTTCAGCCTACAGAAACTACTTCTACTACTAAACAAACAGAAAGGGAGAAAGATTTATCTAAAAAATGCAGCAAATATATGGGAAAAATATGCCTGCTGCAAAATCGTCTGAAGAAAATGAAATTAAAAATAAATATTTTAAAAGAAATTGAGGCAGACAATGCAGTAAAGCAATTGTCAAAAAAAATAAGTCCAGCCTTTGCATTACTTTTACAAGGACAAATAAAGAACTCTAAATGCCATCTAAAAGGGAGAAGGTGGTCAAAAGAAGAGAAGATAATAGCCTTACGAATATTTAAAAGATCCCCAACGTGCTACCGCCTGCTCAGAAGGCTATTTACCTTGCCTTCACCAAGCACATTGAAAAATCTTTTAAATAAAATCCCGTTTGGTGTAGGACATAATGAACAGGTGTTCAAAATCCTGAAAAAGTTTGTTAAAACTCAAAAGTCTTGTGATAATGAATATGTGTTGATGTTTGACGAAATGTCAATAAAAAAACATTTAAATTATGACTGCAAAACGGACTTGATAGAGGGCTTTCAAGACCATGGTGTGCAGGGGAGGTCAGGGCTAATTGCTAGCTATGCCCTTGTCTTCATGATAGCAGGAATAAGAAAAAAGATTAAGCAGCCTCTAGCCCATTATTTTTCAAGTGGTTTTGTTACAGCAGATAGATTAGCTGTTATAATTAAAGAAGTAACTAAAGTTTATATTGTATGGTATTATAATGTATTGATTATAATTTATCACACTTACTATCAATAACTATAATTATGATTGTTTCACTATAAATTTTTCCAGTTGTTACATTATTGTGTTATGTATTGCATAATATCAAATTTATAATTATTATTTCAGGTACTACATAAGTGTCATGAAGCTGGTGTAAATATTTCAGCTACAGTATGTGACATGGATGGTGTCAACAGGAGAGCACTTTGCATCTTGGGGGCATCTATGGAGCATCCTTATATAACTTTAGAAAATAAAGAAATTGTGTCAATTTATGACACACCACACTTGCTCAAATGCTTCAGAAATATGTTTATAAAATATAACATTGAATGCAGTACAGACATAAACTCCAGCCTACAGACAGGAAGAGGTAAGTTAGGACATTATTCTACATATCAATATTGCGTAACTAGCAGGCCCAATGGACGTCGTCCCGTCATATCTATGAAGTTTTAATTTTAAAAATTTAAATTCAATATGGTTTTAAGGAAGCTAATATTTTCACATATTTTTTTATATTTTCTCTCAGTAAGAACGTTCCTCAACAAACTCAACAAAAAAGATGTATGATGTTGGCTCATAATTTCTTATTTACTTACAGGTATTGCTAAATGGGAGCACATAAAGCAATTTTATGAAATGGACTGTAAAAACCCAAATTTTGTTTTTGCGCCCTGCCTTAGAAAAGACCATTTGGACCCCAATACTAAGCAAAAAATGAAAGTAAATTTAGCTGCTCAAGTGTTGAGCCATTCAGTTGCAGCTGGATTGTACTCTAAAATATCTGATGGTATGTATGACGTATAATTAAATGTATTACTCGATACATTACATCAACAACTTTTACTTTGTAAAATAATACACTACCTACTATTTTAAAAATGTATTTAAAAAAAGATAAGGTTTTATTTCCGTTCAAATAAATTCATTTTCATTTACAGGAAGCCTTACAGCAGCAGCCACAACAACAGCAAATGTTGTTGCCAATATGGACAAAATATTTGACTGTTTAAATAGTGAAACATCGGATTTAAGAAGAGGAAAATATCATGCCACAAACTTTACAGCAACCAGCCCCCATTTAATTTTCTTTCAAAAAATGAAATTTTTTTTTTCTACGCTAAAATTTATAGGCAGTCCACGCAAACCTCCATCACTAGAGGGCTGGATATGGACTCTAAATGCTGTAGAAAGGGTATGGAGAAATTTAAGTAAAAAATATAATGTAAAGAGCCTAGCTACAAGAAGACTCCAACAAGATGCCTTAGAAAATCTTTTTGGGTGTATTCGTGGGAACTGTGGTTCAAACACAAACCCTACATGCGGACAATTTGTAGCTGGGCTCAAAGCTGCCATCATTAGTAATTTGGCACATATGGGAACTACTGGAAACTGCGAAACGGACAACAATGTTATAATTAATAATTTGGATAGCTTCCTGTCAGTTTCGCAGTCTGCGCAGGAAAAAAAAGACGACTCAGTTGTTACTGCTTCATCAACTTCAACATATTATGCTCTGTATTTTGAAGTTGATGAAGCAATAAACACTAACAATCCTGAAATACAGGCATGTGCATATGTGGCGGGATTTATATTAAAGAAACTACCATTGAAGGATTGTGAAATATGTAGAAAAATATTTGTTAGTGATAACATAGATATAACACACAATTTTGTCGCAAACAGGGAATATGGAACGGATTCTCAAGCTTTAAATTATGCGCACAAAGATTTTATTTTCTGTGTAGAATTATGTGCATCAGTTATTAATAATTTTTTAAAAGATAATGCCTTTGTAAAAATGATAAAGATAAAAATTTTAGATTGCATAAATAGTATTGTCAATTTTGATTTTATTCAACCATGCAATTTACACAAAGATAACAATTTAGAAACAATTATTAATTGTGTATTTTTTATTTGCATAAAGAGATTCTGCGTTTTAAAAAACCGTTCTTTTGCTGAAGAAGCTTCGACTTCTTCTTTAAAACGTAAAATGAAAATTATTTTACACCAGTAATTGTAAAACAAATACCTACTAAGCCTTACTCCACAGAAAATATGTTATATTTTGCTAAGTAAGTATAGCATTTTAAATTTAATGTTGAGTGAAATATATGGTTGAACAAAATGTAAGAAAAACTGATTCACAAAGCTCTACACATTATAATTTATAATCCATACTTTCATACTAATATTATAAATGCGAGTGTGTCTGTCTGTCTGTCTGTTACCTCTTCACGCTCAAACCGCTGAACCGATTTTGCTGAAATTTGGCATGGACATACTTTGAGTCCCGAAAAAGGACTTAGGATACTTTTTATCCCGGAAAAATGTACGGTTCCCGCGCAATAAACTATTTTGGCGCAACAGAGTTGCGGGCGTCATCTAGTATGTAAAAGTATTCAAATTTTGCAAAGTATTGCCTGATTCTATTAAATATATCTGTAAGTAGCAATAAAATAAAATATTATTTTATGAGATTCTGTTCCTTCAAGTAATATATTTTATAAATGGATAATGTAAGATGTGAACTTTCAATAAAACCAAAATGTTATTAATATTTGTTTTTATTTCATATTATGTAAACTTTTAGTTGTAAGAAAAGCTAAATAGGTAAACGGCAGTCCGAATAATGGATTTACCTATTTAGTTTTTCTTACAATTAAAAGAAGACCCTTTAAAAACCCCATTTAAAACTATAGAATTTAAATTTTCCCGCGCTCATTTTTTTCTGATTAGTACGGGTGGGCTGATTATAGATGGCGGTAGTAAAAACTGATTGTATTGAGTTGACGTTCTTCTCCGCTAGGAGTATTAGTGTTCTGTGGTTTAGACCTTCTGACCTCGTTTATATGAATGACAATATAACTAATGTTATATCTAATTTTAATATACTTCAAGACGATTGTTGCGAAAGAAATAAAATAAATAAGACCTTGTTTGAGACAAGGTCTTATTTATTTTATTTCTTTTATTTTATTAATTTGTAAAAAATAGATCATATTAATAATTTAGACTCGTTGTTACATGCTAGTATAAATTTTATAGTCTTTAGAAAAAGAACTTAATAAAATTCAAAATCCTTCTCATTTTAGCACTTATGCCGTTCATTACTTAACCACAGGTTATATTATAAGTTTTGTAATGTTTGTTTATTTTCTATGCAGATGTAAAAGAAATTTCTTATCTAGCCTCCGTTGACTTTTTCATGAACTGACTACGGCCCAACTCCAAAATATAATTTCTTCTCCTAGTGGCATAGTGTTTTCACACAAGGACATAACAGAAATCACCTGATTATTTGAATTTGAGAGCCATTCAGTCATTTTTGTTTCTGTTATCTGATTCGGCGATATATTTTTGACATATTACTGGATTGGCTGACAGCAACCAATGAGAAATCATAAAAAAAAGTTATGTCTGTTGATGGAAGATGGAGCGCACGCGTGAACACAGTAAGTTTGATCTTAAATTATTATGGTAATCAGTAAGTTTACAACTTCAAAAAGTAAAGAAATTTAATATCTAAGCATTGAATTAAGTTTGTAAAATATTATTTATGAAACGAATACTGGCTAAACTACATTTTAAACTTAGTTTTTTATTTTGTTCTTTTGTGAGGACAGTTGGTTTTATCTCTAAAAGTTGCATGTAATTTAATGTTCTTTGACAATGACATTGGGTTTTAACTCATGCTTAATTAAATAGGGTTGCGGAGCCAGGACATTGAGGATTTGCTGAATAATTCAGAAATAGAAGACTTTTTACCTTCCGACGAAGACATAGGTGACCCACCATTTGTTTTAACGTCTGATATTTTACCGACAAGCTCGAGTGAAGATGAATATGTCCATAATATTTTAGCAGCGCCAAGTCAGAGAAGGTATCACGGTGGCCGTAACAGCCGTGGTGGACGCAGATCCCGTGGTCGTGGCATACGCAACTCGGGCACAAGCAGTAGATCTACTCAACACGATGGTACGCAAGCTTCTACGTCTGGTTCAACATAATATATTTGGAGTAATATCAGATATCCTCCAAAAGAGCTTTTGCTTTCCCAACCATCTTACTTATTGATTGATAGAGAAGTAGATGATGAGTTGGTAAAGTTAATTATTGAAAAGTCAAATCAAACTGCTATCCGTCTACATGGTCGTAGTTTAACCTATACATTGGCATAACTTTGGTCATGGGTAGTATAAATTACCCAAATCTGAGAATACGTATTGGGAAAGTTTTTAACGTGGGAGAGCCATGCTTCGGCACAAATGGGCCGGCTCGACCGGAGAAATACCACGGGCTCACAGAAAACCGGCGTGAAACAGCGCTTGCGCTGTGTTTCGCCGAGTGAGTGAGTTTACCGGAGGCCCAATCCCCTACCCTTTTCCCTTCCCTACCCTCCCCTATTCCCTTCCCTACTCTCCCCTATCCTATTACCCTATTCCCTCTTAAAAGGCCGGCAGCGCACCTGCAGCTCTTCTGACGCTGCGAGTGTCCATGGGCGACGGAAGTTGCTTTCCATCAGGTGACCCGTTTGCTCGTTTGCCCCCTTATTTCATAAAAAAAAAAGTAAGTGGAGAGTAGATGTAATAGCAGCCCACATGTTGCGCAACAGATTCACGCAGCTACGAAATGTTTTAAAATTAGTGTAGTAGTGTAGTAGTTTGTGATAGAAGTATTGTATTTTTTTTTTTTTACATTTTTATGGTCAAACAAAAACCAAAACTATAATTGAGACTGATTAAATATATTAATAAGCATTGTTAGTAAACGGTTTATTATTTTTAATAATTAAATAGAAAGAAATACATTTATAATTTTATTTACTCAACACTCCACTGTTCTACACAGAGAACATAAAAAATGCATCTACTTTTAAGATATGAGCCCATTGTTCTCCAACAAGAACAAATTATTTCAGGTAATAATAAGTGGATCTATTCTTTGTCATATCAATAATACTAGAAAAAAGTTCCCATTCAAATATCTCCTCTCAGCAGGTTTTTACACATACTTTTTGTGCTGGGCTTTTAGCACTTTAAATATTTTGTACTTGAACAAGTACCATTAATGTGTCATTATCAGAAAACACGTGAATTTTACTTGGGCCTCAGGAGGCTAGACCATCATAAAAATATTTAACCAATGTAATAATAGAAGGTTAGAGGACAAATCGGTTTCACATTCAATTAGTATCAGAGGTAATGATGATGAATTTGTATCAACTGAAGATATTGAATTAAATAATACTCCTATACCATGTAATATTCAGTTAAATGAGTCAGTAACAGTTTTAAGTTTTTCTTTAACTTTTAAATAAACTAGAAATAGTTTAAATTACATTTTAGTTTTATTTTCATTTTCTTTTATTTTTATTATTAGTTTGTAATGTGGCAGCGAAGTTCAAAGCTCTTAGTAAATTTGAATAACTTTTAGATTTCGCATCTCCTTAAGGGATGTTGCTCCATCTTATCCGGGGGGCTGTTATGATATCATTTCCACGGTTATCCTATTCAAGGTGAAATGCTGAGCATGCGGACTCACGCTTGTGCAATATTTCAAAGAATAATCATTTTTCGTTTCCTTTCTTTTATTTTACAATAAATAAATCAGAGTAGCTTTGAACCTCGGCGCGACAACACATTTTTGTGTTATTTCAATTTAAATAAATTTTCAGCCGTAAATAGTTTTTTTTTAAACTTTCCCCTGACCCACTCCGTAATTGTTCCGTATACGATTATCGTCCAACATTATGCACTGAGGTGAGTAAATAGAACGTGAAGTAACTATATTTTAATAATATTATAATTAGGGTTCCGTACCCAAAGGGTAAAAACGGGACCCTATTACTGAGACTTGAAAGAACCTATCATATGGGATCCAAAAAACATGAACCATAAAAAAAGCATTTGGTGGCCGATGCATGGCGTCGATTGTATAGTAATATAAGTTACAAAAATTCAACGACTATTGAAGAATTGAAGATGAAGAGAGATTCTTTGATGGCGTTTACTACTATTGATATGTTAGTGTTCCAATTACAGCTGTTAAGCAAGAAATAGCGGCATCTGCAGCCTCAGCTTACAGTTATTCTTCACATTCAAGCAGAGATATAAATTCATCGATTATTCATCCACCGTCACCAAACCCATATTATACCATACAAACAACCAAACAATTCTTATTACCATCTGACCATGATTATGTTTTTTCACAGTCCCAAGAACCATCCTCACCTTCATTGTCTTCATCATCACCGTCACAATTAACCGTTAATAATCGCAAGCATATAAATATTTTGTCACAGAAAATCATTCATCCCGCTAAAGATAATAAAGAATATACTAAATTAATAATAAAACCAATCCAGAACAAGACTGAAATAAATTCTATAGGATAGGATTTAGGTATGAAAGTATCACAAGTTAATGTTTGTTAACTTGTTGCATATATTTTGGGTAGTGTCATGGCTTTTAAAACATATTGTATAACTTTTTTAATACCGCTAAGTACAGTATTAACTGTTATACACTATGTCTTAAGCCATGACACTACCTTGATTTGATTTACAGTTCTGTAAATATGCTTTACAGAACTGTAAATCCAATAATCACTCATTGAGCAAGGCTGACATTAACACTGAGTGTTAAAAGCCTCTGTAAAATAAAGATTAAAAAAAAAAGTCATTGAGCAGAAATTCCTTGAGTCTGGCCATTCCTATATGGAAGCCGACTCAATGCATAGTAGTATTGAAAACGCTAAAAAACACAAAGATATATTTTCTATGACTGACTGGCAAAATATTTTTAAAGCCGCCAGATCTAAAGGTGTATACAAAGTTAGCAAAAAGAATATTAAGAAAGCTCCATACGTCCATGTGTAAGAATTTAAATACCATGAATTCTACAACTTAAAACAACTATCCCAAACTATTATAAAACACAAAATACTGTAGTGGTAATAGAGTAAATTGGCTCAAGATAAAGAAATTAAAATTTATAAAAGGTGACAACAGAATATTTTTTTAATTACAATGTTTCAGAAGACTACTTGAACTTATATTCAAACATCCCGTAAGGTCACCCCGCAATATAATGGTAGATACAGTACAAGAAACATAAAGCGACGCGGCATTTAGAACCCTAATTCTGTGGAACTACCCTCGAACCCAGAGAGTGGGTTTGGTTTCCTTAATTTAGAAAAGCTTTATAACAAACTAATGCCAATTTCTACAACAAAAAAGGATTGATCACTCTGTGTGAGAAAGGGATAATTTCTGAAAAATATCATGGATGGTTTCACTCTCTGAGAGCAGAAAATGATATTATTGATCGAGTTCCAGATGTGGCAGTGTTCGAATCGGAACCTAGTGATGAAGAGGAGTAGTCAGGAGAAATGACTATCCAAAATAAAATGTCATTTTTTCTCTTTATAACCTTGGCTTGGTATTTTTTTAAATGAAATAAGGGGGCAAACGAGCAAACGGGTCACCTGATGGAAAGCAACTTCCGTCGCCCATAGACACTCGCAGCATCAGAAGAGCTGCAGGTGCGTTGCCGGCCTTTTAAGAGGGAATAGGGTAATAGGGGAGGGTAGGGATGGGAAGAGAAGGGAATAGGGGAGGGAAGGGAAGGGAATAGGGTAGGGGATTGGGCCTTCGGTAAACTCACTCACTCGGCGAAACACAGCACAAGCGCTGTTTCACGCCGGTTTTCTGTGAGAACGTGGTATTTCTCCGGTCGAGCCGGCCGATTCGTGCCGAAGCATGGCTCTCCCACGTGTATATTTTTGATATGTTATAAAATGTTTTTGATAATAAACGTTCTGATTTTTAATAATTAACATTTGTTTTTATTAAAAAATACTTCACAAATTGCAATCTCGTGTACATACTTTTACAAAATTATAACTGTTACAAACTACAAAAAAAGTTAAGCTACATTTATCAGGGTTTATGTTTCCGAAAGGAGCGTCAAATCTCAAAAACTAACGATCTTTTTTATATATTTTGAGGTTCCAGTTAATTTGCATATAAAATAAATCTAAATAAAGTAAAAATACAGCAGTAGATACTTTACTTAATGATATATACGAGAATGTAGTTTTACTGCAAAAACCAGTTAAGTGACATAAATTACGCGACATCATATTTTGAATCACATTATTATCGTCCAATTATAAAACATTTTGTATGTTTCATAAAATAATGATAAACAACAATAATTGAAGCTTTGAATGATGTAAAATAAGTACACACAAGTCTGCGATTTCATACAAAAAGTTATTCTCAAACCTTTGAATCAAGTTTTCTCAAAATGGGATTTTTGCACATTAGTGATTTTTGCAGTAATACGACGATATACGTCCAAAAAGAGACGAAGTGCAACACAATAGAAAATGAATAAAGCTTATGATTGTTTAAAAGAAATGACTCAAAAACTACAAACGCCGCCTAATGTTCTTTGTACACGCAATTACTATGTAAAAAAATTGTAGGTTTGAAAGAAAATACGCGTGAGATTGCGATGCCAAAAATTGATAGTCTGATATTTGATTTGAAGCAAAACGAAATATTGGCTTCAAATCCGCAATGATATTGACTTTAAATGCAAAAGTACCACCTTATCCACAGGCTTTCATTTTTGAACAGTCACACGTCCAGTTCTAACATTTACGTGGATCAGTAACATAATTCTCACCATCCATAATCTCCACAGCAATTACCAAAAGAAAACAGTCATCGAATGTTGATTTACAGTGGGTGGCCAAATTGTTATACTCAGTGTGAGTGACTTCAGTTGTTGCCGTCCTTTGAAAAACCAAATTTTACCCAGACAATACGTGCTAAACGATTTGCGTTTGCTAATATGCATAAGCATTGGACTGAGGAATACTGGAAGGAGGAAAATAAGTTATTTTAATTGCATTTTTTTTTAATTATGAGGTTAAAGGCGTAACCTTAATATGACCCAATTGATTCAGATCCTCTAGAACAATTTCACCGATTGACAATTTCCAGTTTGTTCACCGGAGGCGACTGGAAAATTTTGATAAAAGCTGTGTTGTTGAACGAGTGAAACCTCCTTCGTCGATTACGATATGGGGCGAGATTAGCTCAAAAGGAAATGGTCTACTACATTTGGTTGAAGGAACCATGCGTCAAGACCAATACCTGCGGGTTTTGCAAACTCCTCTCCATCACCAGATGGCTGAATAGAAGCCAGACAGTACCTGCATAATTATGCAGAACTGTACACCTTATTATAAGGCAAAAAAAAAAAAACTTTTTTAAAGAAAACAATGTTACCCCATAAGACCCAAAAAGGTTTTTTTGAAGTGAGTATAATAATTTGGCCACCGTCGGTAAAATTACAAAATAAGTTAAGGCTTGGTTTGAACGTGATCTGAAAACTTTTTACGATAAGTAGGTTACATAGCTTCTCTATTTTTTTAAACATACATATTTTTGGTAGGATAATCCATTTACATTTTTAGACATTTCAAAAAATATATTCAAATAATGTAGAAAATAAAGACACGGACGGAGATTATTACTATATAATTATAATATTTATGTGCTGAAGCATTTTTATTTTTACATCTTATTTTAAATATTTTATTGTTATTATTGTTATAGGTTTTAAGAGTACACATTGAGTTTACGGGTGTACTTATAGCATTAATGTATGTATTTGTTTGACGAAAAACTGAAACAGACATTATAACACCTGAAAACGAGATGTTACAGGTTCCTTACAACAATTTTTTTTTATTACTATCAAGCTAATTTTTCGAATTTTTCGTGAGTAGCTTCATTTTGATAAGACGAACATCAATTTCCTCTGAGATTTACCGTATAATATTATCACCTTGGAGAAATTGTTTATAATTAGCAATACTAGCGAATGGTGTAATAATACAGGGTGTTTTATTTTTCCTAAGAAATAAAAAAAACACCTTTATTATTGCGCCATTCGTAAGTCTTGCTTATTATAAACAATTTTTCAAGGTGATACTAAAGGAAAAAATCAGGCAAAGGTTCGACATTCA